>JACAZI010000033.1:1200000-1529882 GCA_014462655.1 Mycena venus
CCTCCAAATTATAATAAATCTGGGGGACGATAAATATGGACGTTTTCACACGCAAAGTTACCTGAACCTTGGGCCGGTATATGCCGCTGATCGATTGATGGATGCTCAAACAACTTGCTTGGGAGTACTTGACTATAGTACTGTACACACCGAGATTAGCAAATTTCCGAGTGGCTCGAAGTTACTAGTTACGAAATGGAACCCGAAATCTTACATTTCGTTTTGAGCTGAAAATTCAAGTTTCGGTGCACTGAAATGCTTCGGGGTTTCCATATATGGGAAGGCCGAGGCATTTCGGTCGGCCCGAGATGCCTAATCTAGGCACACAACGAAATATAAGATTTCGAGTTACATTTCGTAACTAACTTCGAGCAGGTCGAAATTTGGCTAGTCTCCATGTGTAGCTAGTACTTGGTCTTTCACGGTGTTTAACGCGTGTAATATCTATCTAGTTCAGAAACGATTCCCATGTTTCAACACCGTGACTTTTGGGTCTTTCATTGAAAAATCCCAACAATCTTACTGTTTGAAAGACTAAGTCATAAAGAAAGAAGGAAACACCAAAATTGAGCGGATGGTATGGTAACTGACCGAGAAACACTCACACAAGGCCAGACTTCGGGTCTCCTCGACTTGCGCGCAAAGGGACAAAAGACTGGACAACTGAGGCCCGAAAGCAGCATAAAACGGTTATTAAAGCTTGAAAAAACTGGTTGCCGGGAAATTCTATCGCAAAACATGTTATTGCCATTTTTAGTTATTGACCCAGCCGCAAACAGAACTTATTGATCCGACCACATGCCAATTTATTGATTTGACCCACATTTCCACTTATGGATGCAGCATTTGCCAGTTATTGACTTGACACAACTTTTTTCGACTTCAACCTGACCCCAGTTTTTTTCCTGTTGATACGGCTCCTTTCAGTTGTTGACCTAGCATTTTTTGGTTGTTGAATTGCCCTGGCTTTTTGGAAGGTCAAGTTATTGAACTGACCTTGCTTTTTTTAAATGCTCCAGCTATTGAAGTAACCTACCTTTTATCCTACGCAGATGTTGAGTCTACCCAACTTTAGGCATGCACAACTTATGGATTTAACCCACCTTTTGTGATGTTGAACTGACCCAAGTTTTATCTGGTCACATTATTGAATCGACCCAACTTTTGACTGCTCAGTTATTGATTCAACCACTCTTTTGAAAATCATCCATATGTAAGAGACCTGTGGCCTACCAACACAAGTTTATTTAATTCAAGGGTGGGACATTGGCTCCCTTGCCATAAATTCCCTTTCACGTGCAATTCAGCAACTGAAACATCGCCTCTACTTGATTCGACGTGACTGACGCGACTTGAACGTGTCCGAGTCGTCCGGACGTGATTTGACGCGTCTCGCTACAGAAACTGAATATCCGAATGAATTTCACACAAGTCTGAGGTAAAAAGCTCCCTACATATTCAGTTCAGTGACTTACTGGATCACATTCTGTTTCTACAATGGAATCATGTGACTGCAGAAAGTGTAGCTCGTTCAATAACCGAAGTGCAAAAAAACTGAGGTCAGTTCAATGATGTGACTCCCTCAAAAGTATAGTTGTTTCAACAAGTTGCGATTCAGAAGTGTGGTTGGCTCAATAACGTGGTCACTGTAGAAGTAAGTTCAGTTCAATAACTCGACCTCCAAAAAAAGTGCAGTTGTTTCAATAACACAACGAGGTTGATTCCATATTGAAAAATGTCGGGCAAGTCAATAAGTAGAAAAGTGAGGTCAGATCAACAAAGTTGAGGTTGTCGAATCAATAACCGGCCAAGGCTGGATCAATGCGATGACCGCCAAAAGTGTAAGTGGATCAGCAGCCAAAAAGATGGGTTGGATCAAAAAGGGTGTTTCGGGACGGATCCATAACCATAAATGGCAATACATATTTCGAATTCTATGGGACAAACGCGTCGCGGTGTGACCTTCACGTGAGCGCGTGACCGTACGTTTAACCTCTTTACTACCACTTACGTATGGCCAGCACGATTATCCCGTCGACGCCCGTGTCGTCGCACAAGTCATACCAAGGATTAGGGCGCTCATATATACACAAGCCGATGAACTCGTCGCCACTCGCCCCTTCCGGCAGCAGCCCAGGCTCATCTCCCGTTGCCGCTGTCCAAGCGCGTCGCCTCTCACAATACAAGGCTCGCAGCTCTAGCGGCTCGGTGGCATCCTCCTCGCGCTCCAGTACAGCCACAGCACGTCCAGTTGCATACGGCGCCGGTGCCCAGCTTGGAGACGTCGGCGACGACTCACAAACAGCGTTTCTGCGTACAAGGCTAAAGCTTCGGTGTATTGAGCGCGCGACGAAAGCACGCGAACGGGCAGTACAGAAGAAGAGAGTCATGTTGAGTAGCAGCGATGATATGGACATGGATGATGACGACAACGAGGACGACTTTGCGTTCGATGAGGTCCGTTACATCCGGCGTTGAATGTAAATCTTCGCTGACCTAATTCTTCACAGTTGTACACTCGAATCATGCGCAATACGGCTCGCAAAATGCACCACGCATACATGTATTCGTACGACCGTGAAGTGGGATCAGATCCGCCAGACGAGCCGCAAAACTGGGAGAGTGAATTAGGTTGGCTCCACATTTTCTTTCTGCTCTCAGCACTAACACCTTTCATAGCTGCGCAGGCCGAATCAGACAAAGCCGCGGAAGATCTGGAGGACGACGCCGAGCTGCTAACTTATCTCAGAGAGCAGGAAGAGGAGGCCGCGTTTGCTGACTTCGCCGACATTCCAGCAGACGACCTCTTCAACTGGAACGATATCGACGAGGACCTGCTCTCGGGCGCAGGACAACCAGACCACGATGAAATGGATTTGAGCTAGAACTGCTACGACAAGTAAATTCAGGCCGGGACTCTGCGATTTGGAACTTGAAGCTCTTCTACCTAAAGCACCCTGCTCTATATACATGTAAAATATTGTGTATTTTTTGTAGATGTATATATAATCCGCAGCGCTACGTAGCTGTTTCGAGATATTCGCTCGGCATTCAGCGACCCAATTTTAAGCGACCTCTTGGTTTGCGTTCAACTTCTGTAAGGCGGCGGAAGAGCGGTCCGATATAATATGACACAGCCACTCCGCGTCATACTTCGATATCGACAACCGTGCAGCAATAGGCTGAAACAGGCTGAAACGAGCCCATGGCCGCACTTTCCCTCGAGAATGCCTCACGAACCATTTCTGAAAATGCGTCGCGCCTTGGACAACGACTACAGGTAGAATCATAAGACGACTCTGAATACTCTTGTAAAGACAAATTGCAGGAGTCCTTTTCAGAGCACACCAGGGAGCTCAGCATAGCAAAAGGCTCTTCTCTGTATCTGGAACCAGACGACAAGGGAAAGAACATACGCAAGCAGCTCGATTCTTCCAGCGACAGAGAAAAACTGGATGCAATGAAGCGTCTTGTAGCGGTACGAGACGCCTGTAAAGTTTTGATATTTATCTGACCATAATCTCTCCTGCAGCTCATTTCGAAGGGCCGTAATGTCTCGGAATATTTCGCCCAAGTGGTGAAGAATGTCGCTTCCCAAAACCTCGAGATTCGCAAACTGGTCTACATCTATCTCTTGCGATACGCAGAGCACGAACCAGACCTCGCCCTCTTGTCCATCAACACGTTCCAGAAGGACCTGACAGACAGTAATCCCCTCATCCGCGCCATGGCTTTGCGCGTCCTCAGTGGAATCAAAGTTCCTATGATTGGCAGCATTGTGGTACTGGCTATCAAGAAGTGCGCAGCGGACATGAGCCCGTATGTGCGGAAGGCCGCCGCGTTGGCAATTCCAAAATGCTACGAGTGTGTCTATCTGTTCAATGATGTTAGGTCTTTGCTGACGGACGTAACAGCCTCGACTCGACACACCTCCCCGCACTAATTGAGATCATTTCATCTCTTCTACGTGATCGCTCCCCTCTCTCCATTGGAAGCGTTGCAGTAGCATTCGAAGCCGTGTGTCCGACACGACTCGACATGCTACATCAGCAATACCGACGTCTCTGTCGGATACTGGTCGATGTAGACGAGTGGGGGGCAGATTAATCTTCTCAATCTGCTCCTGCGGTACGCGCGAACCATGTTGCCGCGACCCAGTGAAGAAGAAATAGACAGCGACGTGAAATTTCTCCTCACCTCTGCAGAGCCGTTGTTTCAGAGCCGGAATCCTGCAGTCAGTTATTAAACCGCGTTCTTTGGATTGTGCCTGACTCTCACAACTCGTCAGGTGGTGCTTGCGGTCACTCGAGTCTTCTACTACGCCGGTCCCCCGTCATATCATTCACGAATCGTGCAACCACTACTTCGGCTTCTGCACACCTCGAAGGAAGTTGAGCGTGTCGTGGTTGGATACGTCCTTGCTGTGTCTCGATCTGCTTCAGTATGTTCTCCCCCGCCATATACCGTGCGCCACTGATTTTCTTGCTCCAGAATCTGTTCTCCGCCTTTTATCACCAGTTCCTCCCTACGGACCGACGATCTCCGGCAAGTAAAGCAGGATAAAATTAAAGTCCTCCTTCTCCTGGCCAATTTTGACACCCACCAGTCCATTCTGCGGGAATTTATTGTCAGTTCACTTGTTCGCTGCATGTGGTTTATTTACATGTTGCGAGCCAGGATTATGCAGACGATCCCGACGACGAGATAGTCTCCGATGCTATCAGCGCTATCGGCAGATGTGCACATTCTATCCCAGAATGCACCCAACAGTGTTTGACCGCACTGATCACAATGATTAAGAACCATCGTGGCAAGTTTTGTCCGCAGTATTTCGTCCCACTCTTGCTTACTTGTTGTCTTTTAGATGCGGTTGTCAGCAGTGCTGTCATGGTGCTAAAGTACCTCGTACAGTCTCAGCTTGCCACTGCGTCGTCTTCTTCTTTCGCCGCAGTTGCCGCAACAGCTCAGCAATCTCCGCTGAAAATCATAGCACAACTAGCGCGTCGTATCGACGACATCAAACATGCACAGGCTCGGGCCTGTGTGCTTTGGCTCGTCGGCCAGTATTCCGCATCCAATGAGCCCAGTAGCGGCCCCGAGGGTGTAGTGGAATGGGCTCCCGACGTGTTAAGAAAGTCAGCGAAGGGATTCGCAGCCGAGTCACCACTGGTCAAGCTCCAAATAATCACCCTGGCCGCGAAGCTTCTCGTCCTGTCTCCCTCTGATCGGACGCTATCTCTCATCAGCGGCTACGTGCTCTCGCTGGCTAAATATGATCTCAACTACGATGTGCGGGACCGCGCGCGGATGATGACGAGTCTGCTTTCTGGACTTGGGCTATCGGAAGTTGTGGGGGCAAAGGATCCTGATCAAGAGAGCCGCGGTGGTGTTATATTGAGAAGAGAGCAGGTGCGGTTGGTCCTGTTCGACGGTAAAATTGGCGTTGTAGACACCCAGGAAGAACTAGGTAAATACTACATTCACATTCTGTTCTTCACCCATCTGAAATCTTGAGTCGCAGACCTCAACGTGGCGGCGCTGGGTTCTTTGGGGATGATCACGCATAAACCAATGCACGGTGACTCCGTCCTACCTGATTGGTTAGAAAGAGGCGTAGAATCTTCGCTGCGAGACACGGAAGATGATGCCCCTCCGCCGCCGCCTGTAATGTCGTTTTCCTCGTCTGCCCCAATTGCGCGCACAAGGGGTTTGGCGTCCCCGGTCGTGCTTACGCCTTCCGGCGGCTCTCCGACTGGAGGATCCAAAGCCCAATACACCGATTTAGATAAATTCTATGCTGATGAAGACGAGGAGGACGAGGAAGAAGAAACCGAGAGTGAGGACGAGGAGGAAGATGGCGGAGAGGATGAGGAGGGCAGTGCTGAGTCAGGGGAGGAGGAAGAGAGTGGGGGGGAAAAGCCTCAGGGACATAGATAGCATTCGTGTGTGGAAATCTCAAAAACAATTTATACTAGAGGATTCGGGGGGATCTTGTAATACAGCGGTGTCCCGAAGACATGGTATGCATGACCGCCCTTTTGTTTATTGTTTGGATGGTAGTCGTAATAGTCCATTGTGAACCACTTTTACTCGGGTGTTAGCATGACTCCGATTGCTGGAAAGAGAATCACTAACGTGGTCTTCTGGCAATTCTTCTTTTTGAGATCGAAGGTATCGTGCTTCTTCGGATTCATCTACCACGGTCGTTCCATATGGAGGAAGCACGAATTGCCCGATTTGTAGTTCCGTATCGGTCACTTTACCCCGGGATATCCGTGCATACGATGTGCGGTACATTCCACGGTAAAAGATGTATTCGCACCTAATGAACGTGAGGGTCTGTCGGGATTCGCAATAAAATGTTACACGAACCAGCGATCCCAGTCCTCTTGATCTATATCGAACACTCGGCCATCCTTTACCAGAATTTCGTATGGAGCAGCTGCAGAAATCCTTCAATCTTCATGATGGCACTGAGAAAATATCACGTACGCCGAGGTGCATGTGGTTTGGTCACGACGTATCCCAAAAAAAGGACCGGTCTAGGGTAAGACGCAGCCATGATCCTGGCAAGTTCGATGCTCTGGAGTTCCCGGTCAAGTGGATCTTCTTCTTGCCCATTATGCGCCACAACCACCGTCACGGGTGTCCCCCAAACGTCGAGAACGGCCTCAATCGCCGGGGCAAGCTCTCCGTGGGGAGACGGTAGAAGGTGATGGGTCGAGTTTATGATCGGAAACTGCCAAGGAGTCTCAGTCCTGCACCATACTTTCCAACAAGGATTTAACCTTTGACAGGAGAACACAACCCCAGGTGTGGGACGCAGGTCCTGGCCCAGTGTCGACGTACTGATGATCGGTTCAGCTTTGGACGAAGAAAGGCTTTTCGCCACACTGACATAACCCATTTCTTCAACCAGTACGCGACTCCTGCCAACAGAATCAGCTTTAGTATAGAGAGTACTGGTAACACGTACAGGTCGCGATTTCCGAAAACCACCCGCTGCAAAAGCTTCAGTGCTGCATCCCGGAGACCCCAACTAAACCCACATGTAAATCCGTTTCCAAAAGACCGATAACATCAAGCTCCATATCCCTGCAAAGAACATGTAAGATGAATTTCACGGGTTCGGGATTCACATACCGGACAACATTCCGTACCAGCCTTTGACTATCTCTACCTTCGTTATCGAGGCCGAAGTGTACCGTCCATATGCCCGCGGTAAGTATACGAGGCCCAGGTTTAAAAGGCTGCGGGAACCCAGTCGGGGGTGCGGTATACGGTGGCAAGGAGTGAAGCAATGGTGAAACAGGCGAGGGTGATACGAGTATAAGAGAGATGTGCAAGCGATGATATATCCTTCCGTTCTTGAAGAGAATGAACTTTGAGACCCGGCCACTTGAAAACGAGTGATAAGCAGGCCATTTGTAACACCAGCACGCTGGACGTAAAAGTTAGTGTACTACACGGGGATGGGACGGAAATACACTCACATGTCCGTCCGTTCCCGAAGATACACGCCTCCCGGGCTATAAGACGAGATGTTTGGAGTCTATCTACATTCGGTAAAGAATACGCACACAAAAGCATACGCCACGGTCCAAATGCTGGCGGCTGCCAACAAGCAATAAACCAGCATAGCCGTGAAATAAACCTTTCCTGTTGACTCCCATGTACTTCCAGCGGCAGCTGATGCGCGTTTGAGGACGATGGGAACGACAGACATAACAAATACAGCCAAGTTTAGACCGCCAATGTAGCCTATCCAGTTTCTGTATGCGTACAGGACTGCGGTCGCTGCACCCCCATAAGCGAACCAGAACGGGTGCGCAAGCGTGTCGATTGACTTCCATGAGACGAAGGTGAGCGCCAAAAAAGAAGCCAACCGACTGAGCAATGAACGTGAGCGAGCCGTGAAGGTGAGGAACAGGGCCTCGCGGATGAGAATCAATGTACCCGGTCCAGTTCCAGGCTATAAGCGTGCTGGAGTCTGACAACAGACTATGCAGTATGAAGAGAAGGCTGCCAAGTGGAATGGCGCCGGTTAGCCAGTGTCCTTGAGACGATGCAACGTTCGTGGGCGGCGTGGATTTTGAATTTTGTGTGCCTTTTTTAGACTGCTTGGAGACGGTTTGCGGAGTGGCTAGTTCTCGAGAATGGTGTTCATAGATCGCCAATACAGCTAAAACGATGCCGCTCTTGTTAAATCCACCCGACTCCGAATTCACGAGCGGCCACACTAATATCGCGGGTAAGTGTTTGTCCAGCGGCAATCGGTTGGTACAAACCAGGATTGTTGGAATGGTTTGCCTGTTTCAAGAGAGAAGATAGAAGAAACCCCAAGCCAGTCACTTAGTTAGTATGCGTTAGCGCGGAAGTGCGATAATGCATAGGTCGACCCACGGATGCTTTGGTATTCTATATCGGACGAGGCCCAGTTGGTGACCTGTTTCATCACTACGGCAGCACTGGCGAGAAATACCACCCATAAGCGGTGCACCGGCTTGTCTAGTAGAAAGGCGCCTAATCCCAGGAGAGAGAGGACATGCAACGTCGTGGATCCATCGCGCGATTTTGCCCACGATAGAAGTGGGGTCAGAGAAAGAAAGATAGGCGAGAGCGTGGCTAGCAACGCCAGCTCATGGCCTGCGATCCCGAGCTCCCACACAGAGAAATAGAATAGAGTTGGTATAAGGGAGGTGAAGATGGACCAAAATAGGTAAGCTAATTTCCAGAAGTTAAATCAGAGAATTGCTTAGAGAAATAGCGTTCATACACAGATAGATGGAGGAGATGAAAGATAGAATAGGTTTCCAAGACGGTGGAATTTGAAGTTTGAATGGGAAGCAAGAGTGGTTTTTTTTGGAAGACGACTCTGCGGCAGCCTTTTCAACGACCTTGGGCTTCGCAACTGATACAGTGGATTTTATAGACTCATTGCTGGTCGGATTCGGTTGAGCACCTGCTACTTTGGAGACGAAGCGCACTCACAGACCGCCGACCACGTCAGTAGAAGTTGTTGCGGTTTTAGTCTCATTCCTGGATTCAATTAGTATATACTATTTTCTGGAAACAAAGTGAAACTCACCCCACATCGACAGGGCGCGTTATTGTCACGGAACTCTCCCCTACAAAAAACTACGAAGGACTCGAAAGAGCGTCATTTCAAAACGAAGACAAGCCTACCTGGAGATCCGCGCACTTGAGCTCATCCTCTGTCAATGAGTCAAACATTAGGTCGAAGGCGATCAAACCCCATTCGAAAAAACTGTAACGAGTATAGGCGCCTGGGATTCTATGAACCTTGTGCTGGATATAAAAGTAGACTAGCGGTATCAATGAGAGAAAAAAGCTAAACGCCTCGCTGTTAGGTGAAATCAAATATCGTCATCGGACCCTCACGTTAATGCAACAGCAACACTGCACGAGATGAGATGGTCAAATCCCAGTGGTTGGAACGTATTTCTACTGACCGTCTTCTACGAGTTTGATTATGGGCGCACAAAGTACAGCCCGCCATCCATGGTATGGTCAAAACCAGGTAGGAAATCATGAAGAAATCGTGAACCTCAGCGTCATCGCTTGAAGTCACATATACCCAACCACCGCACGTAATGGTTCGCAAGATGCCAGATATAAATGTGACAACTGGCCACTGTGAATTCCAATCTCTCGAGTGCAAAAGGTGGACAAGGAACACGAGACCGAGTCGCGGGCCTGAAATGAGGATTATAAGAGCACCCTGTTGGCACATTGAAAATATACAAACCAGATGTGAATGCAATGAGGATTTGAAAGATGTTCCTCTCAGGAAACCAGTCGCCAACCGTGGAGGACACGGAGGGGAAGAATTCCTCCGGGTACCCCGCTACTGCATTCTTGCAAAGCTTCTTGTAGTGGTATAGTAGACCAAGGGTTAAGGCAGAAAGAAAAGCAGCAGAACCCAGCACAGTATGGGCTCGGGCCACGTAGGATGCGGGAATCGTTCGGACTGACATGATGCAGTCGGGCAACCTTGGTTTGACAGGTACGTTATACGTCGCGAATGATTATGTGAATGCAGCGATGTTCAGGCTCTCGGCCGCGCGTTGCGCTGGGCCTGGGGTATTAGGCGATGACGACGACAGTAGAAGCTCGGAGCTGTCAATCAGGTGGCGGTGAAAGCAACTGCCGCCGGCCCGACGCGTTCCGGATCAGCTTTTGAATTTCTCTCATCTTCCGAATCCCAACACGCGAATCGGCGCGTGTTGGGTTTCCAGTTGTCACGTTAAATAATGCCCTTGCGTTCATTATTGCTTTTCAAGTGTCCGCCCACCTTCATCACGTTGGTTCTGCAAAGCAACTCCTGCTGCGTTCATACTACTCGGAATCACATTCTACCGACAGTGGGAATCCTCTCTCCATCTTCTCTTTATAAGAATGCGTGTGTCTGAAGCCTTTTGAACTCCGACAGGGAATTTCCGGGTTTCAGCGCCGTACGACGTAGACCACGTATTGCCACGACATTCTTCTGAAACCTGCTCGGGCGAAATGGGCCGTAAAGCCGCCCGTGCGTTGTTTAGCACCTTAAAAACACGGTCTCAAGAGATAGGTGTCGCAAACGGGACACGTACCGCCACGACACGATACTGTTTAGTCGCACCACCCTCAAGAGAAGTGCTGGGCCGCGAAGCAGCGCGCTCTTGTACTGAATCATGTTACTCCATCTTGGCACTTCCTGTGTCTTTGTTTTTCCCCTCAAGGCCAACCCATGTGCTTTCTGCTTTGGCTGAGAAATAAATGCTTACATATCCGGACTTGTTACGAACCTATAAAGCGGCTCGATGTCCGAGGGATTTTCTTGGGAGCCCCACTGTACACAAGTGAAGGTCTATCATGAAGTTTCTGTGTCTCCTCCCTTTCTTGGCCGCGGCTCAAGCAGCCGTCGTGCCCGCCGTCGACCCGAAAGAGCACTTCCACTCCGCGGTCCCCAGTGCCGTTGGACCCCAGGGCAAAAATGTTACCATTAACGGAGTTCTGACATACGTGTCATTACCGAAGAAGAAATTTGACCCAACTACTGCTGTGCTGCTGCTCACCGGTGAGTGAACATTTACGATTCCCCATTCCATCTCGACTAATTTCATTTTCTCGAGATGTTTTCGGTCTCCCTTCCCCGGATAATCTTGTAAGTTTCAGCCACTTTATGACCCTAACATGGACATGAACTCAAAACTATTTCTGTAGCTGCTCGTGTGTCCCAGTTCTCTGAATTTGTGTCAATCATCATGACTCCCCTCCAAGGCGGACCAATGGGCTGCAGCGGGTTTCCAGGCAAGCCAGTGCTCCTCGTAGACTATTCAGCTTCTTGAACTCATTACATTGAATCTAGACTTACGCTCCCGACTATCTCAACGGCGACGCGATTCCAATGGACGGAAATTTGACTACATGGATCGTCAACCACGGCGAAGCCCAAACCACACCTCCTCTTCTCGCAGTCGTGAAAGCACTCAAGGCTCGGGGAATCAAACAAATCGCTGCAACAGGGTATTGTTTTGGCGGTACGTGTTGAATAGTAGTGGAACCAAACAATTTTTCACTTCTTATGCACAGGGCTTTACATCACTCGGCTTGTCCAAAACAATACCGTTACCGTTGGAACGATGGCTCACCCCTCCTTCCTGAACGTTCCCACCGATTTCGACCTCATGAAAGCACAATCCCACGTGCCCGTGGAGATTAACAATGCAGAGCTTGATACTGGGTTCACGCCCGCTGTCGCTCTCCAAACTGACGCGGTTATGGGCGATGGACAATATCCTCCCGGATACTTCCGGAGACAGTTCGATGGGGTTGCGCATGGATTTGCGGTATGTTTTCTCTGAGTATATCCTGACTTCTGCTGATTTATTTCTTTTACAGGTGAGGGCTAATGCTGTGAGTGACTCACTCCAGTGGATCCACACTGCGTTTTACTGACATATAATTTTTCAAGTCCGATCCAGTGCAGGTTGCGGCCAAGCAGGGAGCCTTTGACACGTCTCTTAGGTGGATTCAAGCGCATTTGAAGCTTGCCGAGGCCGCAGTTGCGTATCGTTAGGTGTGAAGTAATGAAAGCGAAAAATCGACTAAATTTGAAGATACAACGTTACACAGTCGCGCAGGTAATAAATATCTTGTTGTGTTGTGCGAAAAAAAAGGAGTACAGTGAAGGCGGCAGATCGCGGCATCACGTTGCCGAAACGGTAAATTTGCTTGATCCGCTATGAGCCGTCTCGGCATTGCAGAATCCAAAGCACGGCGACATCGTCCTGGAAAAGGCAACGAAAATGCCCAGATATTCACTTCCTTCTCTGATCAGGCACACAAGCAGCGCACTTTTTGCGACCAATGTTCATATATGTATCCAGTCATAAGATCACGAAATTATGGTATACCAATTCAACATGCATATATGAGAGCACAGTTCGATTATTTAAAGGTAATCAAAACGGCCTGTGTGGCAGGGATATCAATGCCAGCAGCAACAGTTCCCGTCTCGGAAGTAGCGGTGCCTCCGACGCGTGCGTCGCTGGTTTCATACGTTTGGCCACCCCATGTTAAACCAGACACGTCGTCCGCATGCCTGTCAAGGTATACGCCGTCAATGTTGAGGAGTGTGAGATGTGAACTATCAATGCGTACCCAATGACAAGACGTTTGACGGAGAACGATGTTGGTTTAGTGCCAGTCCCACTAAATGTCAGATCCAGATGTGTGCTCGTTCTGGTCGTTGCCCCTGAGAGGAAAGCGAGGGAATTGATAAACACGGCTCGCTTCAATGACCCCGATTCGTAGAAAGCATAGCCCGCAATCCGGGTATTGTTGATGTTGAGTTCGAGTGCTTGGGTTTCACCGCTGTCACCGATTGCTTCTGCAGCAATGATCGCTGCATAATATTGAGGCTGAACGTGAGGCTTCAAAGGCGTCGCCAGTGTTGATCCATCCAAAGTCGACCTCGTAAGTGTTGCAGGTTGGATCTGAGGGCTAGTTAAAACTGGAAAAAAAATACCGTCTATAATGTTCGACGGACCAGATTATATTTGTATCCAATACCCTCGTGGAAGAACACTTTAGAGATACCCAACTGCGACCTGAATTGAGCGTCAGAAATCGAGAAACCATGTCTGCGCGACTCGCGTACGCAAATAAAGCATAATCCAGCTAATACTTTTTTATTAAGCAAGTATGGATTGATCAATGCTTCACTCACAGTCCAGAGAGCCGCGCCCGCCGTATTCGAGACGCCAGGAGCTCCCTGTATTCCTTCCATTAGCGTGTTACTCAGTTAGAGAAAAGCTCTTACATGACCTATATCGCATCAGGGCATCGGTTATTTTTCTACGGTCCGGTAAATGCAAGCGACTTACACGAATAGCTGTTGGTCTCTCCAAAAACGTAGTCGAGGTTTTGATCCTGTGTTGCTTGGATATCGGGTATAAAACTGCTCAAGTTCGAACGTATGGTGGATTTCGTCATCAGATCTTGCAAAAGACCCCCACTCCCAGTGCAAAATGAGCCACTGAATTTAAATGAATAAGCACGAATGCCTTCAATTAAGACATTGCGACACGCACGAGTAGTGGTGTTGGGAAATGGTGTCAATAAATTTGCCTGGCTCTGAGTTGAGGATACCATTGGCGAAGATGCCTTGCGGCGAGAAATCCGTTTTCGTATGGGAGGAACCTGCAAAAGCGCCACCCCAGATTTTGGTGTCGGACCCGGCGAGATTAGCCGTCCGCGTCATGTTTGTCGCGAATGTGATCCACCTTTTTTTAAATTTAGGCAAAATGCAAAACGAATAGGAAAGCATGATACATACTCTGCAGTATACTGCGAAACAGTATAACTCGACGGACGTAGACCATTGTTTCTGTACAGATCTGCTTCATTTCCCAACCTTTAATGAAGGATAAGTCAATCTTTCTGGTTACGAGGACATGGCATACGCACTCCAAAAAGTCCAAGGTGATGTCGGCGTTCTTCAGGGCAGGCGAAGCAAATGCCTTGATGATGGCCTGAGTTTCGAGGAACACGGCAGTCAAGTTCTTTCCTCCAAAATTAACGCCCCACGTTACTCCGGTACCTATGCGCAAGAATAAGCGAAGCGTATTAGGATCAACACTGCCTGCTCACCGGGTGGTAGAAATTGTGCACCCTTCCGGTTATTAAGCGCATCCGTCCTTGTTCACAAGCCACTTCCACGTACCTGATAAAATCCGGGTCCAGCCACTATATTGGTTGCTTCAGGATAAGGAACGGTTGTAGTGGGCGGAGGGAAAACTTGTTGCACAAATTGCACACTTGGATTGAAGTTTGTGTGGTCCTCAGAATCCGCGCCTAGGTGCTGCTCAGATCGGCCGCGTATTTATTTAGCAGGAATGTGTTGAACCTATTCTGATTGTTGGACTATCTCCGGTCAAAGCAACGAGATTGTCGAGCGTGTTGAAGAAAAATGAATTGCGAGTAACATTTCCGACCCAATCAAGCCAGCCTGCGTTCTAGTGTAAGAATACAGGATGAACGGGAAAAAGCAGACGATTCACGGTCTTGTTCGATGGAAAGCGATATGAGATTCCCAGAAAGTGAAGGGGCATCTCCGGCCGACAGAAGGATAGGAACTGTGACTGCAGACACGAGAGGGAAGATGAGAGTGAGCCAGAAAGCACGCATTGTGGCCACGGTCCGAGTAAGCGCAAAGCAGACGCGGCTTTATATACTAGCCGGGTGCGAGTACGCCGCCCCACACGAAATGACCACATGGTTTGAAGGAAACAATTAATTAATCTCCGGAATACAGGAGAAAGGCTGCTACAGGGTGAGTGCAGGTCCGATTTAGCCAGGGGGAGAATAAGTGGCGGACTCAAACTTGAAACAATTGCAGCTCTAAAAAAACAGAGAACATCTGCTACGAGTAGACAGAGAAGGAGTAGCAAGCATGCGGGGAAGGACCCATGGTCAAAGCGGCCGATGAACAGACAATTGCGCGTTTGTGCTTCTTTTGCAGGGTGGCGCGCGCTGCAAAATGGCGGTGGTCACACGTGATACCTCCGCTTCTGACGTCTTCCAAATCGGACTTGTATTGGTACTTACCATGGGTTTGCTGCTCTCTCTCCCCCTGGCCGGTAGCTTGGGCACCGTAGCCACATCATGTCTTGCGGGTGTGGCGTTCTGCTTCACTTCGACCGCAGGTGGGCATAATTCGCCCCATTTCTTTTAGGATGTCTCTGAGCCATCCGCAGCCTCCATGTTCTTCAAGTCGTGCAACTGCAATTTCCTCGATTGCTACGCGTGTCGGATTTGCCGTATGAATCCGTGCATCTGCCCGCATCTCTGGTTCTCAACCACATACCGCACAGATAATATTTTCTCTCAATTCAATCCTGGCATGGATCATGAAAACAGAAATGGTGATAGAACTGATTCGGAAATGGAGTTACGACTATATCAAGATGGAATGCGCAAATGACAAGTGTTACGGCGTCCTTGCGGTGGGTTTGAGTGACGTTGTTGTACCGCGGTGTCTGACTAAATCCCCAGGTCCACCGCATATGCTTTGCACTTGCGCTCTTGCATACCGTTCTCAGTCTATCGCTCATTGGGGTTAAAGATACTCGGGATAAACGTGCCGCCATTCAGAATGGGTGAGTGTTGTCAATCAATCATTTGTCCAGTCAATGATACTCGAGCTCAAAGTTGGTGGGGTCCGAAAGTCCTTCTTTGGTTCATTTTGATCGTCGTTTCTTTCTTCATCCCGAACCCCTTCTTCATTTTCTGGGGAAATTACGTCTCGCTCATCGGAGCAACTGTATTCATACTGTTGGGTCTGGTGCTTCTCGTCGATTTCGCTCATACATGGTCCGAAACTTGCCTTGATAACTGGGAAAACTCCGACGGATCCTCGAATCTCTGGCAATGGATTCTCATCGGCTCGACCGCGGCCATGTACATTTTCACCATCACTATGACCGGCCTCCTTTTCGCGTACTTTGCGGGCTCAGGATGCACGCTCAACCGGTTCTTCATCGCCTTTAATCTTACTTTATCAATCATCATCACGATCATGTGCGTCCATCCGACCGTGCAGGAACACAATCCTCGCTCTGGTCTCGCCCAGTCTGGCATGGTGGCCGCTTATTCCACCTACCTGATCATCTCTGCTGTTTCGAATCATACCCATGAAACGAACCAAGCTTGCAACCCGCTCCGGAATAGCGAAACCACGGCCAGACGGACTGCTGCCGTACTCGGAGCAGTTTTCACCTTCTTGGCCATTGCATATTCCACTACACGGGCGGCGACGCAAAGTCGCGCTCTCACTCGGAAAGGAAAGCGCGGTAGTGGTGCTGTGCAGCTTCCCGATGACGGGCTTGACGGCCATGCGGAGCTGGGAGTGGTGAATAGACAACCTTCGAGGACCGATTCTCCCCGGTATCAAGCGCTTCTAGCTGCTGTCGAGGCAGGGTTCGTTTCCTAGCTTCTTCCCCTTAACCACGCTCATATCTCTTCATTTCAGTGCAATTCCTGCCTCCGCGCTTCAGGAGGAGGAGGAGGAAGACGACGAGGACGACGAAATTGATAGCGAAACCCGAGACGATGAACGCACAGGAACTCGTTACAACGTGAGACATTCCTGCACCTTGTTGTTACTTGCTTATCCTCTGTAGTATTCATGGTTCCACGTCATTTTCGCGATCGCGTCGATGTACGTCGCAATGTTGCTGAATGACTGGTCAGTGTGCGTCTAGTTGGTGGAATGATGTCCTCAATTTTCGCAGGAATGTTGTGTCCGACATCTCCAAGTCTGCCGATCCGAACAACATCTACATTGGTCGATCGGAGGTGGCGATGTGGATGCGTGTAGTATCCAGTTGGATTTGCATGCTGCTCTACATCTGGAGTCTTCTTGCGCCGGTCTTGCTGCCCGACAGGTAAGCACTTAGTATTCCTGTTCGTGAGGCAGTCGCTGACTTTTTTACAGATTCGGCGATATTTAAATGTACAGACATCGATATATATGTTCCAATGGACTGTGTTTGGCAGTATAATTATATTATTCCCTTTCTTCTGTTGCCTTGCACGATACTGGAACTTAGATATATAGGACTCTCGGGATCAAAAATGATACCCATTAATATATGCAGACTATACAGGCGAGTTACAGTGACTTTTCCAACGCAATCAGCTCCTCTACTGTGTTGGCATACTTATTCCCTACGAGCGAATCGATGGGAAGAGATTTCAAAGGGCCCCTCACATTCGGAACACCATATCCAAAATTTTTCGAGACAATGGCCTTGACTCCCGAGATGCCTCCGAGCTTCTGCATCGCCCAGTCTGCGTGGCCGAGCTTTGCTTGCAGCGCCATCGCCTCCTTGAAGTTGCCCTCCTGGTGGAGTTTCAGCAGCTTATTGTGCACCTTGGGCAGTACATTGACTAGGGCCCCGATCAGGCCTGCGCTGTCGCAGAGTAGGGAGGTATAGAAGAAGTCCGAGCGGCCGGCAAACACCGCAAATTCTGTGCTCGGGAAGGTGGAGGCGAGGCGCTGGAGTTTGCCTGGACGCTCGTGAGATTATTTTAACGGTTGTGATATCCCGCGGCGTACCAATCTGTCCGCAGGAAAGCTTGGTGCCGACAATGTTGGGGTGTTGCGCGAGGGTTGCGATAGTGTCCGAGTCTAAATCTATTCCGGCTGTTACGACGGGGAAATTGTAGATCATGTAAGGTAGTGGGGAGGCATCTGCAACCTATTGTGTGGTTTATTTCCAAGAAAAGAAGAGAGTAATATTCCTACCTCTCGATGGAACCGTATGATATTATCTATACTCATCTGCGGTGGCCAAGTCGACGGGGTCAAAACCAAAACGTGGGATGCCCCGGCCTCCTTCGCATCGACGCACAACTTTGAGAAATATTAGAAATCGATAAACAGCAGAGAAAAGCGTCCAGATAGTAACAAACCTTCTTAGTCTCCCTCGTCGATTGCGCCCCAGTCCCCGCGATCACAAGAACATTATTGAACCCATTATCATCCAGCGTTTTCCGCGTCAATCTGATCGCCTCCTTCCGCTCATCGTGCGAAAGGTGCTGTGCTTCGCCGTTGGATCCCTGGACGAGGATGCCGGTAACTCCGCCTTGTGCGAGGCGGAGGACGTGCGATTGGATCGCGGGGACGTCGAATTCCTCGTTTGAGTCGAAGAACAGGACAGCTGGAACGTAGTAGCCTGGAGGAGGAGGGAGAGCCATTATTTGACTTCTGCACGTAGTCAAACGCGTGTGCTTGTAGTATTGGAGGTTAGAAGGAACCCCGATCCGTTAGCGATATGGCGGGCCGATGAGCCGAGTGCTCTTTGATATCTTTCGGTCCGAGCTCCGATGGGTTGCAAAAAAATTGCCAGTCCGAGTATCGAGAGGGAAAAGAATTCGAAGTCCGCAAAACGGAAGGTCAGTTGCAAAATTTGCCAGTGTCAAGAGGGATAAAAAATCACAAGTCCGCAACACCGACCGTCACTGTTGCGGAAAAATTGCCAATACATATACCAGCCCACGCCACACGGGCTTGGAGGTTGAAGAACTGAACATTCAGCCAAGTCGACTATCCTTTCACCGATGTAGCTCAGAAACACAGGGCAGAGAAAAGAAAAACGGTCTAGACTCGGACGTACTACTTGATAAACAGAATAAGTACAACAAGGACGTCCG
This sequence comes from Mycena venus, assembly GCA_014462655.1. NCBI lineage: Eukaryota > Fungi > Basidiomycota > Agaricomycetes > Agaricales > Mycenaceae > Glaucomycena > Glaucomycena venus. Next base: position 1,218,724 of record JACAZI010000033.1, read on the forward strand.
TTGGCCGCCATCGAGCAGCAGCAGCGTCCACGGACGACTAATCCCGCTTGAGATTCCTGCGTACAACAAACAGGCGCTCCCCGTCGTCGGTGGTCGTCAGCTCCGTGACGCCCGCTATGGCCGTCAGGTCCTGCACTTGCAGGGCAGTTGTCCCCTTTGCGAGCACAACGTACATCTCGAGCCCGTCGCCGACCTACGCAGAGGATGCACAATAGAAGTGAGATCAGGTATATAGGGATAGAAGAAGGGCGGGAAGCTGACCTCGATGTGGCGTTCCGTTGCGCTCGTAAACGAATCGATGACGAGCGAGAGCACATGCGCCAAGGGGAGGTGTGCCGGGTGCGACGTCCCTGGTGCCGGTGTTTGGTTCCGGAAGTAGATCTGTGAAGCGAGGAGGGATGTGAGATCATGCCCAATAATGGGGGACAATGGAAAAAACGGGGGGGAATAATATCGGCTAAGGGTCGGAGAGGAATGGGTATATATCCTCGCGACGATTTCTCCGGGATGCTCTTGCCTGCCCGCCATAGCGTGAGGCGAGAAGGGGATTGTTAGGACTGTCCGCGAGATAACCAGGACAAGGGCTCGGGCGCTAAACCGAGTTCGACGCGTTTCAGGGACAGAAAATGACCAAGGAAATTCTGCGAATCTTCGGCCCGTATATGAAGCGAAACGCGGTAATGGGAAGCTTAGAGACGCGTCGCCAGACAGCTGACGTGTTGTACGAGGGAGACAATGTCTCGTGGGTGGACGGTGCAAAGGAAACCGCGACCCGGGCGTGCAAGTAGGAAGAATTAGGACGAATGGGCTGACCTGGTTGTCTAAAAACGGCTGCACGAGTGAACTCGCCGCGCCGGCTGCCCGACAGGCCTCACGCTCGTACGAGCCGACGGGGTCGAATGAGTAGACGGCGCCAGAGCCTGCGGAGATGAGGGTGTAATCTACTAGAAGGTGAGATGATCATACCGTCCTCCTCAATGCCGCCAAGGATGTTGTACACATAGTAAGGGAAGAAGCGACGTGCGTAAAGCATGGTCTGGATGAGACGTGCAATAGCGCGTAGAGGCATATCTTTTGCATGCGCATGGCGGTACCACTGCATAGAAGGATTAATGTGCGCCAATACATCAAGAAGATTGGAACCGACTTCAAGACGTTGTCGGACTTTCTTTACAAACATGTTCCCGTCTGCAGCGAATCCGTTCGTAGCGAGAACGGCCTTGTCCGTCCTAGGTGATATTTTCGCATTGGTACCTGACCAGACGAGATTGCAAGGACACGCACAAACGAAAGACTTTGGGAGCATATCTAGTCTGAATGTTGTATCCCTCGCTCTGACGCGTGTCGCCTGCGATGACGCTGAAGTTGGCGCCGGCGATAGCGAGTATAGTCCCTCCGTTGTCGCTGTAGGGATTGAATTGGCGTTGTTGAGGCTGGCCGTGGACGGAGGGAGAATGCTGCATTTTCAGACGCGTTTCTCAGGGCGGCGCAAGAGAGCAGAGAATGAGGAATGAAACCAGAAGAGGACGCGTCAGTCCGAATTCAAAGCCTTGGCTGGCAAACACAACCAAATTCCTTGCCTGTTTAGTTTCGTTACTTGAGATAGACTCCGTCCTTCTGCAGTCAACTAGCATTGCCTGGCTGCGCTTGGGTGCGAGGTTTCATGGCACAAAACCCACCCTACCGCTCAGGATTCGTTATTCAATCGCCGCAGCAGCAATACGCCCAACAGCCCGCGTATGATCCTCGACACCAGTTTCCACAATACCAGCCTCCTCAGCCAGCGTATTCACAATATCAGCTTCCTGCTAGGCAGTCGACATATCAGTATGCCCAACCGCAGCCATATGGTCAGCCGCAACCGTATGGTCAACCGCAACCGTATGGTCAATCGCAACCATATGCTCAGCCGCAACCGCATCCCCAATATTCCCAGCCACCCGCTCCCCGGCCTCGGTCTTCCTTAGGGCATGCACATTCTCATTCAGTTCCTGTTGCTCCGGGGCATCATCAATACGTGAACCCGCCTCCATTGTCGCCGTCTGCGTTACAAGCACAGGCCGCACAACAGTTACAGGCACGCGGAAGGCCCCTCCCTCCTCCTCCGAGGCGCGCAGAAACCCTGCCTCCTGCTACTCCTTCTGAGCACGCGCCGAATGCTCCCCAACACCCTCAGCAGCAGTATCCCCAGCAACAGCCTTATGCAATCCCTGTGCCGCTAAATCGCTCCGCTTCCTCGTCTTCCACCTCCTCTCGGCCGCTTCCTATCCCCACCCCTTCTACGGGGATCGCTCGGAGTTCGGTCAAGCACCAGTCTATTGACCTCGGTCGTTTCCCTCCCTCCCCACAACCAGTGCAACCTGTTTCGCAATCAGAGAAACAGGTTGTCCGACCAACTGAACCCTCACCGCCAGAGACCGCTTCTCAGATCAGACGTCGTGCTTCCCCTCCGCGGTTTACTGGAGGCTCAGGTTCCTGGTCGGAAACTCCTCCTCATTCTTCGCCCACGAAAACTCCCACTTCTGCTCCATCCACAAATGCGTACAAAGACCTTCTCTCAGGTCAGGGCTCCACTTTAGAGAGCGGGAAGTTTGTGCCTTTGTGGAAACGTGGGTTGATAACCAACGGAGAGACCAGCGCAGCGGCGTCTTCTGGTCGACCTCTCCCATCTGCCCCTGCCAAAGATTCGAGTAGCAGTCTCAAGCGCGGTGGCTCGTTGCACGTTCGCGCGCCTGCAACTATATCCGCCGCCAAGTCGCCTTCTCCTTCTCCTGAATCCTCTGACGAATCTGAGTCTGAATCAGAGTCCGACGTAGGGAAGGGAGAAGAGAATGCCGAAGAGGAGTCGGAGGAGTTGGAATCGGAGTCGGAAGTATCTGGCTCTGAAGACGCCAGCTCCGATGCAGGGACCTCGAATGCCCAGGTTCCCGCCGCAACCCCGCAGTACGGGATACGTGATTTACCCCGCCCCCCTTCGATGGATGCTCGTTCATCTACGCTCCCCCAGCCCCCAGAAATCCGCGGCTCAGCTTTTGAGGGTAGGAGCGCACCGGGGATGATCGAGGGTGGCGGAAGTAGAACATTGATGTACGCTGCTGCTTCTCTGAAGGGCACGCCCGTCAAGGATACTTGGCCTGCCGGCGTCCCACCTTTACCCCGGACGCCTTCTATACGCGAGGTAGGCGACCTAGAAGACTCGCCTCCCGTTTCGACGATACGACGGGGTGTCGGAAATGCTTCTGCACCGGCCCCAAAGTCCGCTTCCAGTTTCAGCGGTCCCCCTCCCTCACCTCTGTCTAAACCACCCTCTTTCAGCATTAGCGGGCCTCCGCCTATAACCCCCTCCTCCTCCCAAATCCCCTCCTTCAGTTTCAGCGGCCCATCGTCGCCTCCGACTTCCTCGAAGGTGCCCTCCATCAGCTTCACTGCGCCTTCATCCACCCCGCAGATCCCCAGCATCTCCTTCCCCGACGAGAGTCCGAGCCCGAGCCCGCGTGTTTCGGTCCCGCAAATTAACCTGCCCGGAGACGACGACGACAACGACGCAGGTGGAGGGCCAACAATCAATGTCGAAGATGTTGACTCGAAGCCGAAGCCTGCGCCTCAGGTATTTGAGGTTCCTGGGATAAGTTTTGCTGGTGGTCCAGTGCAGCCCCAGCGCTCGCTGCCTGCCCGTCCTCCCACCGAGAGGCAGCGCCGCGGCCTGGCGTGCGGCGGTTGTGGCGGCTTCATCGTCGGCCGCATCGTCAACGCGATGAACCTTCGGTGGCATCCCGAGTGCTTCCGGTGTAGTGTGTGCAACGAGCTCCTCGAACATGTGAGTAGCTACGAGCGCGATGGCAAGGCATACTGTCATTTGGATTACCACGAGGTTCGTATTTGTCATTCGTCCAGTCTTGTCATTTTTAAAACAAATCTCTTTTCTCCGGTAGAACTTCGCTCCTCGTTGCTACAGCTGCAAAACCGCGATCGTTGAAGAGAGTTTCATCTCGCTGGATGACCCGCAGCTCGGGAAGCGCACCTACCATGAGCAGCACTTTTTCTGCGCCGAGTGTGGGGACCCCTTCCTGCCGCCGTCGCTTCCCACCTCCAAAGGAGAAATTGCGTTCTCCGGCGACGGCGCGTTCGTCTCGGACGATGTCGGGTTCACGGTCTATCGCGGGCATCCCTATTGCGAAGCGTGCCATGTGCGGCTGAGACTGCCGAAGTGCAAGAAGTGCAAACGGAGCATACGAGATGGGGATGAGGCGGTGGAGGCGCTGGGCGGGAAGTGGTGTTGGGGGTGCTTCACTTGCGCTGTATGCCTTTCTCCTTCTTTGATTTCGACGCTTCTCTGAATTCAATCTAGGGCTGCGATAAACCATTTGAAGACCCGTCGTTCTTCGAGAGGGACGGAAAGCCCTGGTGCGAGCCGTGCTTCAGTATCATATTGCGCAACGAGATCTAGTGTTTTTGATTCCAGCCCACTAATGTATCCCAGTAAGTAGATCAATGTACTTCAACAGAACATTGTGTAGCATGTATTTAGGCTTTTCTGATGAAATTGTATTTGTTCTGCGATCGTTCTCCATTTCTTGGATTTAGACAGCATTGACATAAAAAACTGAATGAGAGAAACAACTAGCAAAGGGGGAGCGATGCCCGAGGTTCATGTCACACAGCCACAAATTGCCTTTTCAAGCCGCGGGAGTAGCACCCTGATTTGGCAACGGCCTGGCTGATATCGGTTTCCGCTTCACATTCATATTTCGTCGTCGTGAAGCTGAATCGTGCAAATTGCGAACATTTCAATGTTACAGACCAATTCGAAATATCTAACACAGTTCGAGCACTTGAATGATGTTACAACCGCTTGTCGGATGATTTAAGAAGTTATTTAACAGTCCTTTGGAATTGCAGAACGTCAAAACAGAAACAAAGAGAATACATAAGACATTTACTCGCATGGCAAGTGAATTTACTCGATGAACCAACGGAAGTTCCCGATCTGGCCAGCGTGCGGGTGAGCTTCCGGGTGGCCTTGTCAAGGCAAGATATGCATCAGTTTTTGGAAGGATGAGGGAGAGCCCACCAAGTATACCAGTGTAGAGACTTACGGTGAAGTAGATCGGGTTGTTCTGCTTGTCTCTGGAATCGTTTCAGAGCCTCAATGTGAGGGTCGGCGTCTTCGGGATGGATGTTGTGAATTACGCCCTCAGTCAGGGCAAGACTCGCAATGATATGCTCTCCCTGGCTCCCCACAGAGTCGCTCTGGGCATTCTGGCCCCCGTGGTTGAAGGCAGGAGTCCAGTCGTTTTAGATTTGGTGGTCCTCGTCGATGGTGGTTGCTCCTTGGTCTCCATTAACTGCGCTCTCAGATTGAACGACGAAGAATTACGCCCCGTTGGTGTTGGGGCATTGGTAGTACGTATGGCAACCGAGTGTTGAGTTCGGAAGCCCTCAGCGCACCCGTAGTGGTAAGAGACAAGCCGGGAACCCCTGTATCAAATGTACAGGCAACAAATTATACTATGGAGACCGGCCCGGACCCCTATTCCTTAACACCGAGGTATGAGGTTATAGTTATAGCGTCTGTTTATAAGAGACTAGGTAGTACCTATCGATATCGCCTTCGATGCACTTCACGATTAGTCTCTTATAAACAGACGCTATAACAGGATCAACTCGTACCTCGTTTGTTATACTTCACGATGGGTAGTACACCGCGCCGAGAAAGGTTCTGGCTCCGGGACCGCGACCTGCTAGGGTTTTGGGAAGGTAGGAGCGTTTAGACTGCTGAGGATTAGCAATCAAAATTTAAATCCTACGCCCGAAGCACAAGACACGTCGAACCACCGATGTGTCACGTGCGCGTGTTGGCCATATCGGCTAATGGAAAGGTTAAAGACTCGATCAGCTGGGTGTTATCTGCCAGGTGGCTGTACAGTTATCTGCCATGGCTGCTTGAAACTTCATATCTACACTCTCTAAAATCGGTAAAATAATAATTCGGGTGTAAAAAAGAATTTAGAAACTTTCTCTCTCCTCAGAATTTTAAAATGAGCACATTGGTTCTCAGAATTCGGTGGTTGGCATATAACACGGCATGGTAGATAACGTTCCCACGCCACAGTTATATGCCATCCACCAAGTCAACGTCGCCCGGCTCTTCCACCACACTCTGCTCCACCGGACACCGGGTTCACACTTCTAGAACAGCTTTGATACAACACCCTGGCTCTTGGTGCTATGTTGGGTCTTAAACTACTACAAAAACCACTTGAAAATCTACTGAAAGGATTCGCAAAAGCTCAGATGTCCTTTGCTCCAATTCGTGTCCAGGGGGCCAAAATTGAACCCAAATGGGCACGGTTTACCGTACCCTCATTGGAACCTGTCTATCTGTATAACACTGGCAATTGAGAGATGTGATATTGATACAGCAGATTTAGCCGGCGTCTCGCAACGCGACTACAAGCTGGAGAGGCAATGCAGCCATTGTGGGACTCGAGGGCATTGTCCTAGTGCGTATATATGCCTCCTTTTATACTGTTCATTTTTTAATGCATCCATATCTATCATCTCGCCTCCACAACGCCATCTCTGAGATCCAGCACTTTCGGCACCATAAATGCGTGTCATTGGAAACCAAAAGCCACCAGTCTGTCAAATGGCAAGCCCGACAGCGCCATAAGCATCCGACAGTCTCCTTTTTGACATGTTCCCATCGACACGCCGGTAGCATGGTGCTGCTTCCGAATTGGCCACTTGCCTCGAGCCACACCTATACAACACACTTTGTTGGATCTTCTGCACAATTACCAGCTCATTTTGCATCTACATCCACCTACTTACACCTCTGATCATTCGGATCGCTGAGCGACAGCCTCGCGTGCATTTCGACATCATCATTTGAGCCTTCAACTTATGGTAGCCTTGTCCAATGACATCATGTCTTTTATCTGGGTTGCGTCCGGGGTATCGTGAGCGTAAGTCTTTGTGTTCATCACATCCTGTTGGATGTCTCTTTGCGAGGTCCTCTTGTTCTTATTCTACCTGTTTTTAAATTCTTTTGCAATAGCAATTCAATCAAAATTGTTGTAATTAATCTCTGTGCCACAGTCCAAGTAAAATGCGAGGTTCTATTGTGCTCTCTTGAATCCTCGCTTTCTCTTTCCTTTTTCGTATTCTTTTTTTGCGTTTTCTCGTCACGGGACCCAGTACAATGAAATAAAAACCTGGAAAGGTTAAAGACTCGATCAGCTGGGTGTTATCTGCCAGGTGGCTGTACAGTTATCTGCCATGGCTGCTTGAAACTTCATATCTACACTCTCTAAAATCGGTAAAATAATAATTCGGGTGTAAAAAAGAATTTAGAAACTTTCTCTCTCCTCAGAATTTTAAAATGAGCACATTGGTTCTCAGAATTCGGTGGTTGGCATATAACACGGCATGGTAGATAACGTTCCCACGCCACAGTTATATGCCATCCACCAAGTCAACGTCGCCCGGCTCTTCCACCACACTCTGCTCCACCGGACACCGGGTTCACACTTCTAGAACAGCTTTGATACAACACCCTGGCTCTTGGTGCTATGTTGGGTCTTAAACTACTACAAAAACCACTTGAAAATCTACTGAAAGGATTCGCAAAAGCTCAGATGTCCTTTGCTCCAATTCGTGTCCAGGGGGCCAAAATTGAACCCAAATGGGCACGGTTTACCGTACCCTCATTGGAACCTGTCTATCTGTATAACACTGGCAATTGAGAGATGTGATATTGATACAGCAGATTTAGCCGGCGTCTCGCAACGCGACTACAAGCTGGAGAGGCAATGCAGCCATTGTGGGACTCGAGGGCATTGTCCTAGTGCGTATATATGCCTCCTTTTATACTGTTCATTTTTTAATGCATCCATATCTATCATCTCGCCTCCACAACGCCATCTCTGAGATCCAGCACTTTCGGCACCATAAATGCGTGTCATTGGAAACCAAAAGCCACCAGTCTGTCAAATGGCAAGCCCGACAGCGCCATAAGCATCCGACAGTCTCCTTTTTGACATGTTCCCATCGACACGCCGGTAGCATGGTGCTGCTTCCGAATTGGCCACTTGCCTCGAGCCACACCTATACAACACACTTTGTTGGATCTTCTGCACAATTACCAGCTCATTTTGCATCTACATCCACCTACTTACACCTCTGATCATTCGGATCGCTGAGCGACAGCCTCGCATGCATTTCGACATCATCATTTGAGCCTTCAACTTATGGTAGCCTTGTCCAATGACATCATGTCTTTTATCTGGGTTGCGTCTGGGGTATCGTGAGCGTAAGTCTTTGCGTTCATCACATCCTGTTGGATGTCTCTTTGCGAGGTCCTCTTGTTCTTATTCTACCTGTTTTTGAATTCTTTTCAATAGCAATTCAATCAAAATTGTTGTAATTAATCTCTGTGCCACAGTCCAAGTAAAATGCGAGGTTCTATCGTGCTCTCTCGGATCCTCTCTTTCTCTTTCCTTTTTCGTATTCTTTTTTGCGTTTTCTCGTCACGGGACCCAGTACAATGAAATAAAAACCAATGGAAACCCGGGCCGGTCAGACCCTCCACATGAATCGTTCCTAGTCCTCTCTTTTCATTCACCTCCAAAGGCCGTTGAACGCCGTTCTCCACAAAGTCGCGAAATGTCACAACTAAAACATCGAAGGCGCAAGGACTACACGTACTTTCTCTCTTACCGCACCCGATGGTCAGCCTACTCTGAAGAGTCCGATTCTTGTCTTGAGTTAATGAATATGCAATCCGTGTCGCAGGAGTGACAACGACCAGTACTCGCACGTCAACAATGCCGTTTATTATCTTTGGTTCATTCAATGGTCTATTATCTCGTGCACTCAATCGCCAACGCATATCTCAGGTTCGACTCAATCGTCAATACCTATCTCATGGAGAGGTGTCGCCTCGATCCACCCACCAGTCAACTCATTGGGCTTGTCATCTCCTCCTTTTGTGAAGTGGGTTTTTTTAACCACCTTAATCTCCGCGTATCTTTTGATATTCACTAATGAATGAAGTTCTTTGCCCCATTGTCATTCCCGCAAGTCGTAGATCTTGGTTTGAGGGTAAACAAGCTTGGAAACTCATCCGTTACATACGAAGTGGGGGTTTTCGCCGAAGGACGCGACGAACCCGCCGCTGTTGGAGGATACACACATGTTTTTGTGAAGAGAGTGGAGAGAAAAAGCGCGCCTATGGCATCTGAAATGCGGGAAGGCTTGAGCAAATTATTGTCTAATTCGCCAAGTACTCCGGCAAAATTATAAGAGGACGTATGTGTTACTTATTATATGAATAGATGGGTTGTGAGAATCGTATGCAGTGCGCGCGAGAGAGACATTGACAAAAGGGCGACAAGTGACAGTATATACCTTTTGGCAAGCGTTGTGCTGCGCCAACTTCGTTCAAGTCTTTGCACCCCGGAAATCACGCTTTTCATCATCGCCAGCATGATCAAGTTCACTGCAAGAACTACTGTGTTGCCATTACTTCTTGTCCTGGTGACAAAGTAGGGGGCGACATTGCACGGGTCGCGGAACGCGGATCGTGAGATGCAGTGGGGCTGATGTAGGTACTCCCGTAAAACTATGAGACACAATTCCTTTCACTCGATCAGTGGATTTGGGAACCACATGCAGAGAGAAAAAACGTAGAGCATAACTACTTGGATATTACATTTTGGGGAATAACAAGAATGAACGTGCCAATGACTGCAGTGATACTCGTGACGGTCGTCGCATCGCAGACGAAGATTTCTTGGATTGAAGGCTAAAACTTCCTCGATTATTCCACCGTCGGATCTGTGCCCAGCAGCCGTCGGGAGGAATGGGAATGGGGGACTTAGTGTGCGCAAACGACCACGTCGGATAGACATGGGTAACAGACACGTTCGCGAGGGGCGGATTCCAAGACCCGCAGTAGTTGTGCTTGTGAACTGAAAACTCCGTGCCTTCCACCACCCCATGAACAGCGCCGAGCCCAATTCGAAGCAGTTTGGGATCGTGGGCAAGGTCCGTCTGAAAGTAACGCCCATCGGGAACGAAAGGCACGGCATCGAATATGGGTCTTTTGACGTTCGGTCCAGCGGCGAAAGGACGCTGACCGCCACCAATCTTGGAACGAAGGTGTTTAATCATACCCGCGCACGACACGTTGTGCAACGCCACTTCTCGAGCTGTCTCCAGTAATGTGGTGGTAAATTTTCCTCCCTCTTTCCCCTCAATTGCTTTCTCTCCGGGACTGCAGGCAGCGAGTAGGGTGTAGGCCTCTGTCGTGTTGTAAAACCCAACGTCTCTGGGATAATCCCGAGCGGAAGCGGTTGACCAGAGCCCTGCCAATAAATCCCGAGGGAGGACCTTCTCCGACGGGGTCCAGCGTGTATGATGGCGATCGCGCGTAAGGGGAGAAAAGCAGGAGTCCAGGATGACAGTGATGTTATCCCCTTTCGCTTTCGAAAGGTCGACAAGCATGCCATGCAGGGAGCGGTCCGATATCCCACCCACTCCCCCGTGGCCGAAATCGTAGGTGCATAAAACTTCAGCTGTTCCGGATACTGATCCCTTGTGGAACCAATCTACAGGCGCAGGGATGGTGCTTCCGTGGCCCGCGAAATAGATGATAATGGCGTCGCCGTGTTGGATGTTCGGGTTATGAAGGAGATGACTCGAGAAACATTTCTCGATGCTGTCTTTAGTCGCATCTTTATCGAGTAGCACGCAGAGGTGATCTTTAGGAACTTTTAGGTCCTTGAGAAACCAACGTTGAACGCTTTTCGCGTCCTCGACACAAGACTCCAAATTCCACAGGGCCCCAGACCTATACTGGTCAATGCCGATGAGGAGGCCAAAAAAGTGGGATCCTGGAGGTCTAGAATATATTTGCGTTTGATCCATCACGATAGAAAAAAGACTCCTACCATCTGTGTTATCGAGCGCAGCGGTAAGAGCGACAAGAGCTTGCGATACAGTTTTTGTCTTTCGCTTTTAAACATGATGAAAAGGCCCCGCGACAGCCTGGAAACGTTTGAGGGGAAACACTGTTGCGGTATATTCGCTCTTCGTTGGTCCTGGGGCGCCAGAAAGACGGAATTCCGTGAAGGACGGCGTCAGAGGAACGAGGGCGATTTGGCCTCGTACAGTTGTTTTCTCTGCCGGGTTAAACAGAACCCATGTCAGCTTTCCATCATGGTTATGACGACTGCAGAAGTACACATATGAGCCGACAGATTGTCTCCGAGCTCTCGAGGCCGAACACCAGAATAGAGTGCAGAGGTGAGTTTGCGATTGGCTCATGGTAATGAGGACCGCGCATTCATGCTGTAGTCTCTCTTTTGACCGCAGGGACTCGTTGGCTGGACTCAAGGTGCTTCGGATATCTTCGCGCTGACGCGTTGAGTCTCTTTATATGCTCGCTCGTTGGCTCCAGACTTCTGGTTTGGCGTTTGATGAAGAAGCATGTTCATCTCCAGTGGCTCTCCGAGTCCAGTGAAAGATTCAGCAAGGTATTGATGAGGACGTCGGGCGTTCCAGAGGAAGATTGAAGCAACGAGGAAGATGGCAGCGCGGAGGAAGGGTCGGTGACGGAGTACTTGCGCATGCGCAGTATCTTGCGTGTTCGCAGACTCGGCCTAAACCGTAAATACGGCGAAGGATATCTTTGTGGCATCGAAGGCAAACTGCATCGACGTGGGAGCAGAGTACAATGACCGATAAGTCCGATGGTCCTCAAGAGGTGGGCGGCTGACAAAGCACAGCAGTTATGGTTGCAGAAAACGGACTCTGCCTTTGAAAGTCGTAACCACAACTGTTGTGGTTGCGAAAATCAGATTGAGCAGGAAAAAACCCCACCATAACGGTCGTGGTTGCAAAAAGTGTGACTGCAATAAAAACGCAGAAGATCGTAACCACAACTATTGTGGTTGCCAAAATCAGACTGAGCAGTGTAAAAACGCAACCACAACCGTTGTGGTTCAACAGTGTTCAACTAGTTGCAAAAATTTGGCCCGGAAATCGTACCCACAAACTGTTGTAGTTTTTATTTCATTAACGCAACCACAACAGTTTGTTGTTACGATTTCCTGAGTTTTCTTGCGGTAGAGGCGGGAGAGCAAGGCGGGTTCAGAATGCTTGATGATGGCCCATGTTCAAAAGGCATCGGATATCTCCGCGCAGACGCGTCAAGTCACATTGTGACATCCCGTGTCTCAATCCACGACAAGCTCTTAAGCATGGGTATCAAAGGATTGACCGCTCTGCTGTCCGAGCACGCCCCTGCCGCTATTAAGGAACACGAAATAAAGACCCTTTTCGGCCGGAAAGTCGCCATCGATGCCTCCATGTCCATTTACCAGTTCCTCATCGCTGTCCGCCAAAAGGACGGCGAGCTGCTCACCAACGACGCTGGGGAGACAACCAGTCATCTCATGGGCTTCTTCTATCGCACCATCCGAATCGTGGAGAACGGCATCAAACCTGCGTACGTGTTTGACGGAAAACCGCCAGAGATGAAAAAGGGGGTTGTGAGTATACGCGTCCGTCCCTTGTTCTGGTAGCGACGGAATAACGGGTCTTTCTAGCTTTCTAAGCGATTCGAAAAACGTGCTGAGGCCAAGGAGGAAGGCGAGGAGGCTAAAGAGGTAGGAACTGTCGAGGAAATGGACAAATTCTCGCGGCGCACGGTCAAGGTTACCCGCGAACATAACGAGGAGTGTCGGCGATTACTCAAGCTTATGGGCATTCCCGTCATTGTTGTAAGACGATTGTCGCGTCATTCATTACCTCTCACCGACCCTGCAATGTTCAGGCTCCTTCAGAGGCCGAAGCTCAATGCGCAGAACTGGCTAGAGGTGGCAAGGTACGCGTGCGTTGACCAACTGCCGCAATCTGCTCACTTGACTTCAGGTCTACGCAGCGGGCTCCGAAGACATGGATACCCTCACCTTCTCTGCCCCCATCCTCTTCCGTCATCTTACTTTCTCCGAGGCAAAGAAGCAGCCTATCAGCGAAATAAATCTCAAGGCCGCCCTGGAGGGGCTAGATATGGAGATGAGCCAGGTACTTTCTGATATATATTGGTGTGTCGCGTGACACTGAATAATATCTGTAGTTCATAGATCTCTGCATCCTCCTTGGCTGCGACTATCTTGAGCCTATCAAAGGCGTTGGCCCCAAATCTGCCTTGAAGCTTATTCGCGAACACGGTGGGTTGAAGGGTGTAGTGAAACATCTGCGTGGAAAGTACGTGGCGCGAGTTCGAGTGCGTATAGTCGCTAATGAAATTTATAGAGCTGCAGAAAAGGCGGCGGCGGCCGGCCCTTCGGATGATGAAGAAGAAGAGGAGGACCCTCCTCCTTCCGACGTCGAGAAGCCCTCTGACGACGAGGATGACGAGCCCAAGCCGAAACCGAAGCCCAAGAAAAAGGGCAAAGGGAAGGGCAAGGGTGGGATCGTCGTACCCGAGGAGTGGCCTTGGGAGGAGGCCAAGAAAGTGTTTGAAAAGCCTGATGTCACCCCCGCTGACGAGATTGAGGTATGATTGCGTTGCGTCCATTTTTCGATTACTAAATCATTTTTACGATTCAGTTGGAATGGAACAACCCAGACGTGGATGGGCTAGTTCAATTTTTGGTTACCGAAAAGGGTTTCAAGTACGCTGATTTGCATCGCGTCCAGGCATTCGCTCATGTTTTATTCAGCGAAGAACGTGTCCGGAAGGGCGCCGAAAAGCTCACTAAATTCCTGAACAGCAAGCAGCAAGGACGCTTGGACGGATTTTTCACGGTGAAGCCCAAGGAAAAGAAGTCGCCCACAAAAGCGGATGCCAAAGGCAAGGGGAAAGATGCACCGAAGGGCACGAAACGCAAGGTACGATTTCTTTTTTTCGTGGTTTACTTCAAACAAATTGATTTCTTGTCCAGGGAGACGAGAAAGGCGAAAGCAGCAAGAGCAAAAAAGCCAAGACCAAAAAATGATCTTTTCGTTGGTAGTTGTACCAGTATCTAATGTAATTTATGCCATTGCGACTGTAGTAATTTCACAAATTTGTCGTTTGTCGGGAGGGATCACTGTCGGTCGGAGTTTGATTGAATCATCATCCACGCAAGTTCGGCAAGTTCGGCATTGAGCGACCTTGACCACAACTTTTGGATACCTTCTCATAGCCCTTGGACCTTCGTACCGGACACATTCTTTTCACTATGTATCCTGCAGTGCGGCGCAAGATACCCTCCCTTTTCCCTACTTCCAAAGTAGTCACGTACGGCCTGAACGCATCACGACGCCTTGCAGAGTCCCCGAGGCCCGTCCATCGTCAATTCACGACCTTCTTTGCCTCGGGATCTCTTCGTCAGAGGTATGCCCACCCTTCCCCGGCCGCCCTGCGGAATATGCACGTACGCGCGATCTCGTACGCGTCGATTCCGCGTTTTGTCGCTCGAGCGTTCCGGGTGCCGATAGCAGGGGCTACCATTGGCGCGGGCAGCTTTGGTTATGCCAACTACAAATTTGAAGGTGCCCCATTGCATAAATGCTATCGCGCTACGCTTGCTCATCGTCTGGAACAGAATTCAGGAAGACTTCGACCGCATGGATGAACTCGGTACAAGATACCGCTACAGACATCCTCGACTCGGCCTCGGACGGCTTAAAATCTGTTTCGTCTGCGGTTTCTTCAATCCAGACGCCGGATTTCCTCAAGGAAATCTTTGCTGCGCGCAAGGAAAAACGGAGGCGGAGAGCGAACGAAGATGGAAATGAGCAGAAAGATTCTAACGAACGGCCGCCGACAGACGAAGCTGCAATAGCTGCTCTTGTCGCTGCAACCATGTCGTCTCCCTCCGAACCCAAGACTAAATCGGAGGACCAGGGTTCTAATGAGCGCCAGAACGGGCTCATGAATCTGACCCGGAAATTGATCGAGATACGGACTATGCTGCTGAGTATCGACCAAAGCGACACGCTGAAGCTACCCAGCATTGTGGTCATCGGCAGCCAGAGCTCGGGGAAGAGCTCGGTGTTGGAGGCGATCGTCGGGCACGAGTTCCTACCCAAGTGTGTTCTCTGTCGCCAATTTTCTGCGTTTTTTACATCTGATATACCGTTTAGAGGGAATAATATGGTCACCCGCCGGCCAATCGAGTTGACTCTGGTCCACACGTACTCAACCGACGGGAAGACCCCAGTCGAATACGGGGAATTCCCCGCCCTTGGTCTGGGTAAAATCACAGATTTCGCTGCCATCCAGCGTACCCTGACGGACTTAAACTTGGCTGTTCCCGCTTCCGATGCCGTTTCGCCAGAACCCATCGACCTGCGGATATACTCCCCCGAACGTTCCCGACCTCACCCTCATTGACCTTCCGGGTTACATCCAGCTTGCCTCTCTGGACCAGCCTGACTCTCTCAAGGAAAAGATTGCCGCACTGTGCGAGAAATATATCCGAGAGCCCAATATCGTTCTCGCGGTGTGTGCGGCGGACGTCGATCTTGCAAACTCGCCCGCGTTGCGCGCGAGCCGCAAGGTTGACCCGCTTGGTCTCCGCACCCTCGGGGTGATAACAAAGATGGACCTGGTTCCCCCTGAACAGGGTGCGAGCATCTTGGCTGGAAACCGGTATCCCCTCCACCTCGGGTACGTCGGAGTTGTCACAAAGGGCACAAAGCGGTCCAAGAAGGACTCGACTGCGGTGACCGTCCAGAACGAATACTTCCGCGCGAACAGCGAGGTATTCGGGAGCACGACGTCCTTGATGGTCGGGACGGACACCCTGCGCCGCAGACTCATGGAGGTTCTGGAGTCCTCGATGGCTTCTTCCCTTCACGGAATCACCAACGCCGTTCAGCTTGAACTCGAAGAAGCTACATATCAGTTCAAGGTGCAGTACAATGACCAGCGGATAACTGCAGAGTCCTACGTCGCGGAGACGATGGATGCACTCAAGCTGCGGTTCAAAGAGTTTACGCAGCAGTTCCGTCGGCCCGTGATTCGCGAGAAGCTAAAGGGCATGCTCGACGACAAAGTCATGGACGTCCTCGAGCAGCTCTACTGGCTGGACAAGCGTGCGCCCGAACTCGGGACCATCGCTGCTGATCCCCGACTCAAGCCGGAGGACATCGAGCCCTATTGGCGCCACAAACTCGAGGCTGCGTCGTCCCTGCTTACAAAATCAGGCGTCGGCCGCGACTCGACGCTTCTCGTCGCGGACGGTCTCCGCGCGCTCATCGATTCCATCGCCTCAGGCGAGCCGTTCACCTTCCACCCCCGCGCTGCGGAGCGCCTGATCCAATTCTCGCATACGATTCTGCGGGACCGAATCGGCGTTGCGTCTGACCAGGTCGAGAACTGCATCAAGCCGTTCAAATACGAGATTGAGGTGGAGGATCGGGAGTGGGAGCAGGGGCGCGAGCGAGCGATTGACCTGTTTGAGAAGGAGGTGACGATGTGTGAGACGAAGCTGAAGGAGATCCGCAAGAAGGTAGGCGGGAGCCGGCGGCTGGGTGGGCTGGTGAATTACGTGAAGAGTTTGGAAGAGAAGGAGAAGGAGAAAAAGGCAAAGCGCTTGGAAGGCGCGCCTGCTGAAGAGTCCGAAGATCAGACGCCAGAGTCGTATCGGTACCCTCCTGCCCAGATCCTTGATGGTGAGCTTGTTTCCCTGCATTCACCACTCTCTGTTCTCTGCTAACCCGTCATCCAGCTCGGCATGCCATTCTCTACACCGACAGACTTGGCATCCTGCGTCTCCGACTTGCGGCATTGAGATCAAAGCGGTGCCGCGCGGGGCCACACAGTGATGTATTCTGTCCTGAAGCCTTCCTCAACGTTGTGGCCGATAAACTCGCCTATACATCTGCCATGTTTATCAGCATTGAACTTCTCGACCAGTTCTTCTATCAAGTGCGTGCTCGCAGGTCGATTTGGTGGATTACTCTGACGCGTTTACAAATAGTTCCCTCGAGAGATCGATTCTCGATTACTGTACGACCTGGACCCGAAGGAAATCGTCGAGTTCGCGCGTGAAAATCCAGTTGTGCGACGACATCTTGATTTGCAGGGCCGCAAAGACAAGCTGGAAGAGGTTCGTTTTGGTTTTTCATGGTCGTTGTTCTTGACCAACCCGAACGCAGGTAATGAAACAACTTAACAGCTTGTCGACGTTGAGAGCGGACCCTCAGGCCGCTCCGCGGCGTCACCGCGGTCTGTTTGGCAGCATGTTTTAATGACAGTAAGGACTGGTGGATCTTCTATGGCCGTCTTATCTGTATTGGTAGAACTTTATACTATAACACCCCATTCATATTCTCTCGAGCGAGTGCGATTAATTAAATATTGCATTCCAGAGGTTGTTTAAATACAACAAGTTACAACTGTCCAAACAACTACAGCTTCGCCTTTGGGTTTGGCGGCCTATACAAAAATGAGCGAGGTCATCATGTGAAAATAACCCAAAGCTTACATTGAGAACGTCGCCAAGCTTGGTCGCGAGCATCATGTTGCCCTTGGTCTTCAGCTTCCCAGTCATGAACGCCTTTTGGCCGTTAGTCTGTGGGAGCACTATCAGTCGAGTCTCGCCGGCTTCCGAGAACGCGCCAGACCTTGCCGGATGCCAGATCGGTGAGGGTTTCGTCGGAAAGAATGATGGTGACGTCGGCCTTGGTCTTTGCAGGGGCCTTTGTATACGGTGCCCTCCTTCTTCAAGTCGATGGTCCAAGTTTGCACCTTTTTATCGGCGTTACTGACATCGAGCTGAAAGATGCCATTGGTCTAGTGAAACGTTGAGTTAGGAGTCCAGGGATGCATGAACGCACATGCCTTTTTTATTTGGGCGGCCTTTTCAGCATCGGGCATGTTTGCGAAGGCGGTGTTGATTCCGGCAATGAGTTCAGAGGCCTGGACGACAGTGAGCGAGAGCGAATAATTGAGGAAACAATATTAGATACCTGGAAGCCGGGGACTTTGAGATCGTCGGACATGGTAGTTCTTGCAGAGAATGAGAGAGCTACGTAAGAGTCTGGGGCGCGCAAATCAACTGGTAATCATTTTCATGTGATTATTTGATGTACATAGCCGACCCGGACCGGTGCCGAAGCCCCTGACTCTAACAAAGACAACGCGGAAATTGCCGGTCGACGCCACCAACCAACAAGTACAAGCAACGATCCACTCTCATACCGCTTACCTCACCCAAATGAAGTATATCGACTCTCCTGCCCTTTCCAGACTCGCGCGCGCCCTCACACACGAGGTATTATTTTCGAATAGAGTTCCCTACACCCATCTTATGCGCATAGGGCCCGGAATGCTCCGTCCATACCCGTATAGAGGCATACTCATGTAAGAACATCAAACGCGACAAGAAGCTCTTCAAGTCCCTCGAACATGCCTACAAAGACGATGTTTCAAACTCACCGCCCCTTCCATCGTGGCTCGCGCTCGACCGCGAAGCAGAGATGACCCCCTTTGGCCCCATTAGCAAGGAGGCGTCTCGGAAGACACTCTACCTCCTTATCGCCACATTGAACATCGCTTTTCCCGACCACGAATTCTCTGACGTACGCCCGCAACATTTCAACAAAGAGGAAAGCGGCGCAAGCGTCCTCAACGCGCTTAGCACGACGCTCGTTGCCCCACACCGTGCAGGCATGGATGCACCGCGCACCTACTCCTCTTACCCTCCGACGTCCTCGGATTTCTTCCCATCCACCGAACCGACGTCCTCTTCGCCTCTCAGCTCCATACTCCGCAGTCCGAACTCACCGCCGCCCATTGTTTCAGGCACCCATCCCACCCTCTTCCGCCTCATCGACGAGGTCATTGGGCTGGCGGACTGCGAAGTCTTCTCGTACACCCCCCGAGATCGACTCCGACCCCCACGCGAGCGATTTCTCGGATGACGAGGACGACGCCGCATCCATCGCCGACGAGGATTCGTCCACCGACGACGACCTTGTGTTTGGGTTTGACGACTATGACGTCGACGAAATCAAGCCGGGGCGCTTCAGCAAGGCCACCCCCGTCCCGCCTGCCACGCCCAGAGCTGCCGTAGACAGTTCCTTGTCCGAATAACCTGCCGTCGCCGTCGTTGATGTACCCGTTGTTGCGAATGAAACGCCGCGGCGCGCTGCTATGGTCGTCGCACTGGTTCTTTTTGAATCGCAAGCTGAAGCGCATTCTCTTCATATCGGTGTGGTCGCGCACTCGCGGCGTGGGCCGCTCGTGGACCGGCGACGAGGAGTTCGACATCCTGGACTTAGGCCACGAGTCTCTCGGTAGATCCGACAAGGAGCTGAGTTCTGAGAGATTCTTCGGCTGGGAGGGCGGCGTCGGCGCTGGAGCCCGCGCTTTGGGTCTTGAAGTGTTTTAATATTCATCTGTAACTGTGAGCTGATTCTCGTTTGCTCATCATTGGCACTCACCTCCCGCATAGGATATATCTGATCCCCATCTCATCGTATGCTGGCCCGCTTAATCTTTGGTCATATGTTGTATTTTCCTGACGAGGAACTCTTCGTGTACTTGAGCCATGTACCCTCTCTGTGTTTTTGTCGTCGTGTCTTGTGCGCACATACCTGCACGTACCATATTTTTCCCCGATATTATCGTATGTATGTGCCCGTAGTGCTCTTATCTTATCCAGTGTCGTCTAGCACGTATATATCTTCTGCTTTTGCTGTTTTGAGCGGATTGAGGAGGATCTCTTGGAAAAGGAAGACAAGACGGAAAAACGTGGCTGGAGTGTCGCCAAATCGATCGCAACTGCGCATTCTAATTGGGATGGCGGGGGGATGGTGGTGGTCGAGAGAAAGGTTTTTAGCCTCGTGGGGGGCAAAAAGTGAGGTGGGGGGTGTGTGGTTGGAGTTTGCTCGAAGCAGTGGTCGAATAAGTAAAATCGATGCCAAATGAGTCAAGCATCGATCATCGATCAACTGGTTTACGGCATGGCGAAAGCTGCAACTCCAAGTCTTTATGTTCGAATCCGTGTACTCTCACTGTGTTCTCGAGACTAAGTTGAGAAAAACATACCACTTTGAATGCCATTTTTGAGCTAATTTTGGCCGCCTTAGCATGTTAAACAGCAAACTTTGTTGTTTCCTGGCAAGGTCCTTTTCACTTCTCGACAAGTTAATAAGTAATTGAAAGCCGAAACATCCCCAACTGCATATAGAACCACTCTGAGTCTGGTGACGAGCATCGAATATTGAATTAGACAAGTATACAACGTGTATATTCCATTTCCTTCCGGATCCAGGCAAACGGAACCAAAAATTAGGCTGAAGCTGCTGCAACTTCTCCCATCTCAATCGGAGGAGCGACAATGTCAGAAATTTCCTTGGGAGTAGATGAAGGAAGGGCGGTCGCATTCCAGCCGCTCCGGAACGAGGCCCCCGCGGCGATAAGGCTGAGAATATCCACCAGCACCTATGCATTAAGTTGGTAAAAAATCAAACGCTAGAATCATTGAGGAGACCAACCGGATTTTTTATGAGTCCCCCTTCGACAGACCTGTGCAACGGTGAACAAGGCGCGATACATTCAATAATGTGTTCGCATACCAGTGGAGAGCAAGTGGCAGATTGCAAATATTTACGAGAAGTCCGCTCCAATACGCGTCCCACCGCCGTTTGAGGTCCTGTTTTTCAGAGGCGGACAGGCTTCCGCCCTTGCCCTTACGAAGCGTGCGCTGCTGCAGCTGCAACAGCTTGTGGTCCTCCCGGAGGTGCGCGAATTGGAGTATCACATACGACGCCCAGCAACGACACGACCACAGTGAGAGAGTCGTCGGATCGAGTTTGATTGGCTTGGCGACGGGGTTTAGCAGAGATGTAGGCGAGGGCACCGTTGGCGGGATCACGTCGTGGATCCGCAGGTAACACAGATGTTCAAACGGGTAATACCCCAGCATCGACCAGCCCTGGAGACGTTCGATTGTGAGGAGGTTCCGCGTTGGTTGTTGCGTGCGCTCAAGAGATATGAGCCATTGGAAGATTTGGAAGAGACCTACAGTCGGAAATATGTTCTAAACAGTGAACTGTTGTTTTTAGGATGCACCTACCCCAGAACCGGCCGAGCATCTGCGAGTCGGCCACTGCACCAGCAAATTTGCTGAAGCCTCCGGCAGAAGTGCTCACGGGAGCCTTACGGAGGCCTGCCCGGTGCTGAAGCCGCGCACGAAGCTGAAGGAGATGGACTAGTATTTTGCATACGGATTGGACGAGCTAAACACGTAGTAAGCAACCAGAGCAGTTCCTAGCATCAAGTTTCGAGTAACCGTGAAGAATTTGCTGTATTATCTAAATTTAAGAGACGTGCGAATTGCATGAGTACAGGATACGCAACTCGGTCCCACTCCATGTCGAGAGGTATCTGAGGAGGTGGTCGAGCGTTTCCGAGGGAGGTACAGAGCTCCAGGCGCCGAGGATGGCATCGTTCAGTCGAGCCAATGTGAGAGGCTTAGAACGCGACATGAATGGTCGTGGATGCTAACTGAGATTTCCGGCGCGTTGCCGGAGGGCGCGTTTGATAAACACGTGTAACCCGGCATTTTCGGCTTTAAACTTGTTCTCAACCTCGAAGTAGACCCACTGGACCCGTCGGCATGCACCCTCTTTTTTAAATTCAATGTCCTGGGAAATAGTGTCTCACTGTGGCAGAGCGCTCTCGATTCCACGTTAGCTGCCGCCGGTCCGAAGTCAAACCGTGACATGGACTTAGGACAGCGATTGCTTCTTTAACTGGCGAGGTTCATAAATGCGATGACTTCCAGCACTTCAGCCTCTGATGTAGCCCGCTCTTCTTGATATTTTGACCCATAAACTGGACAAGGCATATATTTCCGACCGTCTATCGATTTATTAAAATTACTTCAACCTTCCTGAGCTTGCCGCGCAAGGGAAACTCTCTCATCTAGTTGAGCTGCAGTGCTGACGTGCTTGCATTCGCGTCAACGGGGCGATTGTCAATGAGATGATGAAAAAATAGTCTTCGATACCCATGGATGGAGCGCAGCCTGCCAACGTATGTATAAAGGCTCCATGTCTTGTTTCTAAAGTCACCATGGCGTCTTTGATTCAAGTTTTACTGCTTATTGCAGCCGTCTGGGCGGCTCGATGGTTCTGGCTGGTTCTGTCAGCGCGGAAAATCTTGAATAATATTCCAGGACCTCAGTCGCCCTCCTTTTTGACAGGAAACCTCAAGGAAATATACAGTTTCAATGGCTGGGACTTTCATCACGAGCTAGGGGAGAAATGTGAGTTGTTTGGCTTCGCATAAACTCAGTTCAGTGGCTACACGGTGCCCAGTTGGAGGCGTCGTCCGCATTGACGGACTGCTCGGAGTAAGTACCTGTCTTACTCTATAAAATTGTTGCTGAGTACCAGTTCAGGAGCGACAGCTTTATGTTTTCGACCCTCTTGCGTTACATCAAATTCTCGTCAAGGTACCCTACCCAGGGACCGTTTGGCGGAATTGATGTTGATTCACAGAAATTACAGGACCAGGACATCTTCGAGGAAACGCACTCGATGATACGCGGCTGTCGTGTATCTTTCGGAGAGGGAATTTTGTCTACGTTAGGCGAGGCTATCCACTCTTTGCGATATTGTTGCTTTCTCACACGTTCGGAATCGGAACACAGGTGCACAGCACAAGAAACAACGAAAAATGCTCAATCCAGTGTTTTCTGCGGCCCACCTCCGACAAATGGGTATGTTTTGCCTCCATATCACCCTATAGATAATCTCACTCCTTGGAAGTACCTATATTTTTCGGTGTGGGAAAAAGGGTTGGTTCAGCCGCTTCTTAAAGTTCCTTGTTTCTGATTTTTTGAAGCTCCGGGCTGCACTAGAATCCAGAGTTCAAAGGGGTCCCCAAGAGGTCAGTCATGTCCTCTTTTTTAGACTTGCGGTTATTAACACTCGCCAGATCGATGTTCTCGTACGTTGCACGATCACTATCAAAGACTGGCTTCAATGTCACATCATTCACTAGCTTTGGATGACGAGAACCGCTCTTGAATTGGTCGGCCAAGCAGGGCTCGGTCATTCTTTCGACACTCTTGATACCGACGAGATTCCTTCTTACATAAAATCCGTCAAGCAATTACAGTACGCGCCATCCTACCCGAAGAAATATCCCATCCATTGATAATTACTAGGGTTACAATGCACAAGATGGCGCTCGCAGCTAGATATATTCTTCCTTGGGGGACACAAATCGGCTCTCCTAAGTTTCGACGATTCATAGTCGACATCTTTCCATGGAAGACTTTGCACGAGGGCCGCGATATACTCGATACCCTATATGCGACCGCTGTGGAAATATATCATCTCAAGAAGGCGGCCCTGGAAGCAGGAGATGAAGCAGTATCGTCCCAGATTGCGCAAGGAAAGGACATTATTAGTATTTTGATGAAAGACAATAGCAACGCATCCTCGATTGATCGTCTTTCGGAGGACGAAATCATAGGCCAGGTAATGATCCATCGTCACTGTATGCGGAATGGTATTGACCTTACATCATCAGCTGAAGTACGTGTCGATGTTTCGCCTTTATTTTATATTTATATCGCGTAGTACTCTGGTCTTCGCAGCGACAGATAGTAAGCTCATCAGCCATATCCGTGTGCTATGACTTACCCCATTTTCCAGCGACCTCGTCCGCTCTCTCCCGTACATTGCATATTCTGGCGCAGCATCCCGACGCTCAAGAGAAACTTCGTCAAGAAGTAAGATCGACTCAACAACAAGGGTCTGATATCTCGTACGATCAATTAAACTCGATGGAGTATCTGGACGCCATCTGCAGAGAAACCCTACGCCTGTTGGTATCATCTTCCGCCCCCTCAACTGTTTGTACTGACCAAGCTTCTAGGTACCCTCCGGTTTCTTTCATTACTAGAACGTAAGTATTGATTATAGGTGAAGAAACGGTGCGAGGTGACCATACATCTCCTCTAGAACGCGCAAGGACGTCGCACTGAAGACATCTACGCCGGTCACCACACGGAATGGGTCCACGATTACTGAGATCCCCATTCCGAACGAGACAGACATCATTGTCTCCATCCTGTCGTCGAACCGCAACCCGGCGATTTGGGGCCCCGACTCTCTTGAGTGGAAACCGGAGCGTTGGTTATCGCCTTTGCCTAAAAGCGTCGCCGATGCGCATCTTCCAGGCATTTATTCCAACCTGTGAGATGGTTTTTCATTCAACCTGCATGCGCTGACTATGGCTATGGATAGAATGACATTCAACGCAGGAGGAAGAGCTTGCATGTTAGAATCATTTTGCCTCTGCTAAAAGCGAGTTGACTCATGATAATTGCAGTGGATTCAAATTTTCTCAACTGGAGATGAGTACGTTGCTCCTTGGTATTATCGCTGCAGCTGATTCATATTCCTGCACAGAGGTCGTACTATGTCTTTTGGTTGAACGATTCAAAATTTCAGTGTCGGACAAGGATATCACCTGGCAGATGAGTTCCATTGCTGTTCCATCTGTGGATGGCACCAAGCCTCAGTTGCCGTTGAAGGTTGAATTGGCTGCATAACTGTGCTGTTTATGTTGTGTGTATCGTTTTGCTAGTGGTAGTTGCGATTTTGTTCGGTAGCTTGAGAAACTATTTATAGACGACGTGATTACCAGCTGTGTGAAGATTGCTTGAGCAAGTTGGGCATTACTACTTACCACTTCCAGTCTTTGTTTTTTTGTACTCCTCGGTCGACTGAACGCGCTGCTGGCTCGAAGCTGGACCTGCAAAGCTGCTAGAGGTTTCCGTGCTTTACATACAGGCCCCACTCGGGTTGGCATGGCGAATCAAAATCACGATCGGATGTTCAACCTTCCTCAAGCCACGACCTTGACGAAAGCAAAAGACTGCCTCTAGACACGCCAGGGCACTCTTTCTTTCACCTGACATTTTGTTGTCGTCCATTCTTTTTTCACCACTGTCCTTGACTGCACACGACATTTGGTTCGAATATGCCATCACTCCGTGTTTTCACCCGCAACGATGACTCCCTCTCCCCTTCCTCCTCGCTTGGCCCGGAATATATCGCCGCAATTGGCATAGTTGGAGCTATAGTTGTTTGCCTCTTCATCTGGCTCGGCATCCGCCGCTATCGCAGGCGTGCCCAGGCAAAGAGAGAACAAGTTCGTATCGCCGCCTTTACGCCCGTCCGAGGCGTTTACAGGGAGCCAGCGCCCGAGAAAGAATTTCTTCCTGAGTGCGTATCAGTGCGACACAGTCTCCAGGTAACCATTGATCACCTCGAACAGAAATCTTCAAGCCATTCAAGGTACCACTTTCTCTCGGGAACAGCTCACGCGTTCTGTGGTCTTGCCCCAGAGGGTTGTTACGCGTCCCGAACGCGGCGTGACCGACCAGGACATCCTCGACTTCCATCGGCAGTCGGGGACGTTCCCCAAGCCATTTACATTTGCCCTCTCCGCAGGCAGCCCCGCACCCGCCCCCGCAGACGGGGCGTCTCGTTCCTCCTGGGTCCGCTACTCAAACGCATCCAGCCTCGCCACGAGCAATCGCTTCTCCGTCATTTCCTCTTCCTCCTCTGTCGACTCCACTCCCACCACAGGTACCCCGCGCAAAGTGCGCCAACTCTTCAGCCCTGTCCTGCCTGACGAGCTTCTCCTCACCTCTCTCGGCGAGCGCCTTACCGTCGTGCAGGCCTTTGATGATGGCTGGGTTGTCGTCGGCCGCACACACGGCGCCGGCAGCGCGCTCGCCCAGCCGAAATCGCTGTTCAAATCCGCCTCGCCGGCGGAGGGCGACAGTGTTGAGCTCGGCGTCGTCCCCGCCTGGTGCTTCCTCAAGCCCGTCAAGGGTCTGCGCGCCGAGCGGCCTGTGCGGAGCACCAGTCTTGGGATCACCGTCCAGATGGACGGCCCGTCGTTCTCGTCGCGGAACGAGCTTCTCAGCTGGTCAAATTTCTGAAAACCGTAATCTCATCAATTTTTGTTCAGTCATTTGCTCTAAACAAATGTGCAGCCGCATACTATTTAGCTTGCAACTGTCGTTGTGCCGGAACGAAACGACGACAACCATACCCATCCATCCATAGTTTCTTGTCGCCCGTCTCATCTAGATATCCATTACACCTATCTTCCGAGGTGCTGTGCTCTCCTCGCCGTCCTTCTATCCCACGTCTCGAAGACGACCCTGGCCCGGAGCACTGTTACAGTACTTGCCTACTCCCTCATGCGCTCGATATCCTAGGAGTCGCGTATGTAGAATTCCAGGTGTCTTCTACGTACAGACGAAACCAGTAAACCAAGCAGATTTCTTGATGTGTATACATTTATGCTCTCAACCCTCGTCCTCGAATCCGGATCTCACATTTCACATCTCCCGCCAATTATAAGACTGCTCCCAAGCGAACGCCGCCCTATAGATCTTCACCTCCTCAAACAACCCCCCCACGATCTGAAGCCCCACAGGCATCTTCAAATCCTTATCCATTTCGCGTCCCGGCTCAATCACCTCTAGCATCCCAATGGGGAGACTCAGCGCGGGGTGCCCCGACACATTGAAAGGTGAGGTATTCTGTGTAATCCCAACAGTCTTCCCCACCTTGGCCAAGACGCCGTCTGACACGTTTGAGGTGTAGTTTGCGATCGTCGGCGTGCAGGGCAGAACGAGCAGGTCGATGCCCTGGCTCGTAAACACCGCCTGGTACGCGTCCTTGAGCTTGCGCGAGAGGTTGATCGCCTTGTCAGTCATGCCGGGATACTTGTCCTTAAGGTACTGCCCGCCGAGTAGGGCGTTCGTCGCGGTGGGGTTGTGCAACTGCAGTTTCTCGAACTTTTCTTGCGTCCACGTCGACAGTTCTTGGTTTAACGCGACGTCATGCACACCAAGCCGTAAGGGGATTTTGCGCGCGCAACCCTTGTTCGGAGCTCCCTTGACGGTTGGCGACGGTCCAGATTGCCCCGCCGAGCGCGTGCATCGGAACGGAGACATTCACGACTTCAGCGCCGAGGTGGCTGAATAATTTGGCTGCGTGCGTGACCTTCTCCACTACCCGGGGGTCGAGACCCTCAAACTGCAGCGACTCAATGAGTATACCAATCCGCAGACCTTTCACTGCGGCCTTGGGATCCCCTGCATACGCTAACAGCGGGGCGTGATAGTCGCGACTCCCATGCTCCGGCGCGTCAATTTGCCTATCGTCCAGCCCGTCTCTGCCCGCGATCGCACCCAACAACAGCGCATTGTCGAGCACCGTCCTGCTCATCGGACCCGTGTGGTCGATGATAGCAGACAGCGACGCGATGCCAGTGTACGGGACGAGCCCGAATGTCGGCTTCAGCCCGACAAGGCCACAATAAGCCGCGGGGAGGCGGATCGAGCCGCCCTGATCTCCGCCGATCGCGAGATGCACCTTGTTTGCGCAGAGGAGGGCGGCGCACCCAGAGGAGGAGCCGCCAGTGCTGTACCCCGCTGCGAGCGGGTGCTGCACGTTGGCGTGGGCGTTCGTGAATGAGTTGGGCGACATGGAGAAATTCTCGCACGCGGCTTTGCCGATAATCGTGCCTCCCGCGATGAGTATACGCGTCACGATGGTCGCATCATAGGCGGGTACGTAGGGCGTAGAAAAGACGTCGGTGCCAAGGAGGGAGGGCACACCGCCGATGTTGACGTTGTCTTTAATTGCGACAGAAAGACCGGCCAAGGGCCCCGCACGGTCTTCTGGGGAGTTGGACACGATCTGCACCTTATACGCCCATGCATTGTATTCTGCTGCGTTCTCCGCCGCGGTCAGGCGATGTATGTCGACGCGTGGGAATCGCTCTAGGTCAAGATGTGGTACATAGTCGTCTTCCGCGTCGACGAGCGCTACACACGCATCGATACCGCTAATCAGAACGCAGTACGCGTCGACGTCGGCGTCGGGCACGGTGATACCGATTCGCGCGGCTGTCTCTTGGATTTGAGAGGGCGTTACGGTGCTAACTTACGGCGTTCAGTTGCTCTTGACGGAGCAATAATCGAGTGCCCGCTCACATTCTATCCGGGAGTTTCACGATAGACATCTTGTGCAAAAGCAGATACAAGATAGAACTTCGCCATATCACCTGGCGTGGACGCGGGTGGGAGAAAGTTCCCCACGGTTCAAAAATCAAGCGGGCCGATGCGCCGCCAGAACCGATAAACGCTAAACTACAACGATCTCTGCCTTTCTGTTCTGTGCTCACCTACCTGCTGCCATTTGACATTGCGCAATATTATTTCAATTACCACAATACCGGCTGCACCATTGCAATATATATATAGAATTTTCCCCGGCGGGATAAATGGGTCAACATCTTCACGAATGTGAAGAATCATCTGAACTGGAGTGTTATAAACAGACTTGTCCGATCCTCATAAATCGTGTCGGATTTTTTTCCTGGAGTCTCTGTTTCCACTCTCCGCTTATTATATCTAATGCACTGACAATAAAACAGATAATTGGATCAATTTGTGGCTAGGGACGACGACTTGGACGAGAAGCTGGCTGTGCTGCTTGAGCTCTGAACCTGGCTGGCACATTATCGCAATTGCCCTCTCAACGTATTCTAGAGGACCTCATCGATCCGAGAATGGACTGAGAGACAACATATCGCGAAGCATCCTCATTTTCGGATTGGATGTATTTTTCGCGCCGCCGTGCCATTTACCAAATTCAATATCGATTGGGCGGTGCAGTAGGGAATCCAAGAAACTTGTGACTCTAAATCCATTGTCCATAGATGAGGAAGAAAGATAAAGGGATGTTGGGGGTTATAGGTATTCATAAAACAAGAAAATTAGTGAGTGTAGATCCGCAAGAGATATGAAGCAATCGGTGGAAGATTATGAGGTCGGAGTTCGTTATTGGGTCGTTTAATAGGTATTCATAAAGATCATCATCACATCACAACACACCACCTCCCTTTCTTCTCCTCGTTCTGCTCCGTGTCGGCTTCAGCTCCAGAAGGAGCGACGGAAGGCGAAGTGGGCGATTTGGAGGGAGTGAATTCTCCTTGAGCCAGGTCCAAAGACGCTTTCCCTTCAGGCATCTTTGAGAACCACCCGCCGGGGAAGAACAGGGAGGATGCTGTGGACTCCAGTCTAGAACGAGGTGAAATGGGTTCCGCATCCGCGTCTGCGTCAGCGGTACTGGAAAAGATGTCAGAGTTTATTCAAAGAGTATACTGCAATAGACTGACTTGAAAACGTCAAGCATAAGCGGGAAGGCCTGCGGCTGGGATTCAGCCGGGAGTGGAACTACGCGCGCGCGCGGAGACGCAACCGGGGTTTGTTCATTTGCGAGTTCCGACACTTCAGAGGCATCGACTGCGATCGAAATATCGTCTTCTACGGCCACGCCGGCATTGACTGCCTTCGCTTCTGCGGCAGTCGTGACAGCCAACGGTTCCGCTTCCACCGCAGAACTAGTGATGGAGTTGAGGTGGGGGACGGCGGAAGGAGGGACAGCTGCTGCTGCCAGGCGTTCTCTCTCCAAACGCTCTTGCTCTGCCTTTTCCGCCTCCAGGCGTGCACGCTCAGCCTCGGCGGCGAGGCGTTCCCTCTCAGCTTCTTCGGCCGCGATGCGTTCCGCTTCGATGCGCGCACGCTCCTCCTCCTCGGCCTTTTGCTTGGCGAGAAGTGCCTCCGCTGCAGCGATTCGTTCCTTTTCCTCCTGAAGGCGGCGCTCCTCCGCCAAGCGTTCTTCCTCCAGTCGAACGCGCTCAGCCTCTTCTGCAGCGATGCGTACCCGTTCAGCCTCCTCGGCGGCAATGCGTTCTGCCTCGAGCCGCGCACGCTCCTCCTCGTCGGCCCTCTGCTTGGCAAGCCTTTCTTCTTCCTCCAGACGTTCGCGCTCTATGCGGGCTCGTTCAGCTTCTTCAGCCGCAACGCGTTCCCGCTCAGCTTCCTCAGCAGCGATGCGTTCTGCCTCGAGGCGTGCACGCTCTTCTTCTTCGGCCTTTTGCTTGGCGAGAGCGGCCTCCTCCGCTGCAATACGTTCTGCCTCGAGTCGTGCCCGTTCCTCCTCCTCGGCCTTTTGCTTGGCGAGCCGTTCTTCCTCCAGACGGATTCGTTCAACTTCCTCCGCTGCGATGCGTGCCCGCTCAGCTTCCTCAGCGGCGACGCGTTCAGCCTCAAGCCGTGCGCGCTCCTCTTCTTCGGCTTTTGCCTTGGCGAGGGCAGCCTCTTCTGCTGCAACGCGTTCCGCCTCGAGCCGTGTTCGCTCCTCTTCCTCGACCCTCAGCCGTTCTTCTTCCTCTAGGCGGACTCGCTCAGCTTCTTTGGCGGCGATGCGTTCCCGCTCAGCTTCCTCGGCGGCGATACGTGCACGTTCAGCCTCTTCCGCTGCGATGCGTGCCCGCTCAGCTTCCTCAGCGGCGACGCGTTCAGCCTCAAGCCGTGCGCGCTCCTCTTCTTCGGCTTTTGCTTTGGCAAGGGCAGCCTCTTCTGCTGCAACGCGTTCCGCCTCGACCCGTGCTCGCTCCTCTTCCTCGGCCCTCAGCCGTTCTTCTTCCTCTAGGCGGGCTCGCTCAGCTTCTTCGGCGGCGATGCGTGCCCGCTCAGCTTCTTCGGCGGCGATACGTGCACGTTCAGCCTCCTCGGCGGCGATACGTGCCCGTTCAGCCTCCTCGGCGGCGATGCGTTCTGCCTCAAGCCGTGCAGCCTCCTCTTCGGCCTTCTGCTTAGCCAGAGCAGCCTCCTCAGCTGCAATGCGTTCCGCCTCGAGCCGGGCGCGCTCTTCCTCCTCGGCCTTCTGTTTAGCGAGAGCAGCTTCCTCCGCAGCGATTCGCTCCTTTTCCTCTTGAACGCGCCGCTCCTCCGCCAAACGCGCTTCTTCCAGCCGAACACGCTCAGCCTCCTCCGCCGCGATGCGTTCCCGCTCGGCTTCCTCTGCGGCAATGCGTTCCGCCTCGAGCCGTGCGAGCTCCTCTTCCTCAGCCTTTGCTTTGGCGAGCCGTTCCTCTTCCTCCAGACGCTCGCGCTCGAGCCGAGCATGCTCCGCTTCCTCCGCGGCGACACGCGCCTGCTCAGCCTCCTCGGCAGCGATACGCTCCGCCTCCAGCCGCGCGCGTTCCTCTTCCTCCGCCTTTTGCTTCGCGAGAGCAGCTTCCTCAGCTGCAATGCGCTCTGCTTCAAGCCGCGCACGCTCCTCCTCCTCGGCCTTTTCCTTGGCAATGCGTTCTTCTTCCAGGCGGATTCGTTCTGCTTCTTCGGCGGCAATGCGCGCGCGTTCAGCCTCCTCGGCGGCGGCATGCGGCTTGGCGTGCTTCCTCGGCGGCAATGCCTCTTCGGCCTCCTCGGCGGCAAGCGTTCGCTTGGGGGGGGGGGGGTTCCCCCCCGCCCTTTTTTTGCGGGGGGCCGTTCTTCCTCCAGGCGGACTCGTTCTGCTTCCTCGGCGGCAACGCGGGCGCGTTCAGCCTCCTCGGCCGCGATGCGTTCAGCTTCAAGTCGGGCGCGCTCCTCCTCCTCGGCCTTCTCCTTGGCAATGCGTTCTTCTTCTAGGCGGACTCGTTCTGCTTCCTCGGCGGCAATGCGCGCGCGTTCAGCCTCCTCGGCCGCGATGCGTTCAGCTTCGAGTCGAGCTGCCTCCTCTTCCGCCTTCTGCTTAGCGAGAGCAGCCTCCTCAGCGGCAACGCGTTCGGCCTCCAGCCGGGCGCGTTCCTCCTCCTCAGCCTTTTGCTTGGCGACAAGCGCGGCAGCAATCTCCTCGGCAGCGATTCGCTCCTGCTCCGCCTGAACGCGCCGTTCCTCCGCCAAACGCTCCTCCTCCAACCGCAGCCGTTCTTCTTCGGCCAAACGTTCTGCCTCAACCCGAGCACGTTCGGCTTCCTCGGCCGCAATGCGCTCCTCCTCGGCCTTTTGCTGGGCAAGGAGCGCCTGAGCAGCCTCCTCCGCAGCAATTCGCTCCATTTCCGCCTGAATGCGCCGTTCCTCCGCCAAACGCTCTTCCTCCAGTCGGGCATGCGCCTCCTCCTCGAGACGTTGACGCTCCAGCCGAGCACGTTCAGCTTCCTCAGCTGCGAGGCGCTCCTCTTCGGCCTTTTGCTGAGCGAGGGCTGCCTCCTCGGCGGCGACGCGCTCGATTTCACTTTGAACGTGTCGCTCTTCCTCCAAACGCTCTTCCTCCAGCCGAACCCGCTCAGCTTCCTGGGCGGCGAGACGCTCTTCCTCGGCCTGTTCCTTGCGAGCAGCCTCCTCCGCTGCAATACGGTCCCGCTCAGCCTGAACTGCGGGCGAGGTTTCGGTGTTCGGCTCGGTAACAATTTCCGAACCGACGTCCTCAGGACGAGGACTACCTTGGTGGGAGACGGAATACGAAGGAGTCCAAGGCCTCGGCGGGTCGAGAGGCGCCTCCAATGCAGGCACGCCCGCCGTTGGCTGCAGAATGGCCTCAACGGAGTCGGGAACGGGATCCGTTGCAGCTTCTGCACTGAACTCTGATACCGGCGTCTCTACAGCAAGAGGATCCGTTTCGATCCCCAAGTCCTTCAGCTCAGCAGAGGCAGGAAGAGGACTGCCCTGGCGCGAGACAGAGTACGAAGGGGTCCAGGGGGAGCTAGCACGCGGAGGATTGATAGGCGCCTCTAAAACAGACATATCGACCGTTGGCTGTAGAATCAAATAAATAAATAAGAGTGAAGCACGATCTTAGGATTCCTTGCCTTGACGGAATCGTCTTCTTCAAAAGCAGACGATTCTTGATAAGAAGTAACAGGAACGTCCTCAGGATTGCCCTCAGCCGAGAGCGAACCTTGTCTGATTACCGAATAAGACGGAGTCCAAGGTGACCGAGGGCGATCAGGCTCTGACTGTGCTGGTGTCGACAGCGTCTGGCAAAAAGGTTAACGTTTTCAAGCGCCAAGATGCGATCTTTTACCTCGACCGTTGGACCTTGATCAAAAGCGACTTGCTCTGCCGCTGGAACTTCGAGGGCAGGGGCTGCCTCGCCCGACAAACGGTCCTGATCAAGAAATTTAAAAACAGTCATGGCCCACATGGAAACTCATTACCTCGGTAATAGCATCTTGTGGGGCGGAAACTGGAACGGCGAGAGCTTCTGCCTGCGTAACTTCATCTCGGGATTGGTCCAAGACATCAGACTCGATCAAAGCAGCAACGAGAGCCTCGCTACCAGGGTCCGGGGAATCACTCTCGACGTCGGGATCCTGAAGTGTCGAAGGATCGACGACCAACCCAGTTTCAATCAATGATTCCACGATGGGATTCAGAGGGATCTCTTCCAGAGCAATAGTAACTGGGTTGACCGCCTCGTGTACCTCGTTCTGCGCAAGAGCTGAAGGCTCTTCACCGACCACGGCAGCAGCAGCAGAGTCTTCCTGCACCGATAGATCATCAGGAGTAGCACGAGGACTTCCTTGGACCACCACAGAATAAGATGGTGTCCACGGGCGAGGTATGTCGGCGGGTGCCTAGAACCACATGAGTTTGTGCCTGCTCATACACATGAGTTGGACTTGTACCTCAGTTTCGGTATCTTCAGTTCCAGTGATGGTAACAGTGGTTTCTACGTGGGAGGGGATGGGAGCTGAGTCCGGCACTGCGTCTGCATTGAGCGAGGGAGGCAAGACGGGTAACTCAGCAAGCTCCTGTTCGTCCGAGGTTGATATCCCTGGGCCTTGTGTTGTGACGCTATATGAAGGAGTCCAAGGCGATTTTGGTCGCTCAATCTCAGATTCTTGAGCAGCCAACAATTTAGATGCGTCCTGGAGCATGGTCAATCACCACTAGATCATTCTGGACGAAAGAGACGAACATCGATAGGTTCTTCTTTCGTTGAAGGTATCTCTAGAACGAGTATATCTGCAGCGCCATCGGGAATGAAGGAGCCCAGGAGACTAGTTGATTCAGGTACAGCGGTATCATTTTCGGTCGCCACATCGGACGCGTTCTTGCTATCGAGGAGAGAAGCCTGTGTTAAACCGGAGGCGGCCTCTGGCGTTTTTTCTCCGTTTGCCACGGCTTCCTGCGTGTATAGACGTATTTTCAAGCAAGGAACGCCTCGTCCTTGCAGTGAACGCACCTGATCAACCTTAAGTTCGACATTTTCGGGCTGCGCGAAGGCGAGTTCAGTGGTCGTGTGCTGTGACGGAATCGTTATTTCAAGAAAAGAACCAACCTGAAAATCAGAAAACGTACCTCGAGCGAATGCACGTTAGTATTGGACTCGTCAGTTGCCGGCACAGTCGGAATAGCCTCTTTCATTCCCTGACTGCCTGCAAAACTCTAATGGCGAGGTTCTTTCAGAGAAAACTAACGGACACAAGTGGTACGACGGACCTGACTCTCGTCAACATTGCCCTGGGTGGCACCAGCGTCCGGTGACGCGTCTGTAAGACCAGACTCGAGGCTCTCGTCGTCCTTTGCATCAGTGGCAACGGATTGTTTTCCGTCCACAATCCCTGTTTTAATATCCGATAAATCCCCGTTAAATTCTGCCACTGGTACCGGGTGCGGTTCGTCCGCTTCAGCTGCAACGATAGACATGGCTACGAGCCCGACGCTGAATCTGCTAGAATGAATCAAGAACAGTCAGATGTCCCGCAAAAAATAGCTGACAGCGATAGGACTGGCCAAAGCTCTTCAAACTGCCTCGTGGCAGTCTAAGTCAAAAAGATCGAGGCCGCTCTTCGTCCAAGCCGGATCTCGCCGCCCCGCCGGTTTTCCCAGCACGTTACCGTGCTGTTTGGCGATCATAGTGTACAGCCACTGAAAATCTTTTACAAAAAAGAATGGAATGAGAACGGGCGAGGTCCTGCCAAGGGACGACACCGAACCAAGCTTCGAAGCTGCCAAAAAAAAAAATCCCCACTGTAAACCTCCTATTAGTAGGAAGAAGGTAAAACTCTACATTTATACATGCGTTACAGCAGGGCAGATCCCGAGATTGCACAACAGACAACATAGATAGATATTATACGCGCATTCCATGAACATCCGTTTCCCCTTGAAGAATCAGAGCCCGATCCAGCTGCTCCGTCCCCCAGGATTATGCAGACTCGTATGACCTATCTTGATCAACCGTGAGCCCCCGCCCAACTCGACCGACTCCCGCCTGAACGACCTGCGCTCAAACGCGCTGTCATTCCCGTCCACAAACGGACTTGGACTCCTGGCGGGCGACGGCGAGCCAAATAATGACCCGCCCCCGTTCGCAGACCTCGGTGAGGGCATGGGCACGTCGCTGTCCGTGAGCGGCGCTCCAACAACGTTCATGAACGCCTCGGCATGCCATTCGTACCACACCTGGCGCTGGTTCGTTAACCGCCAGATGGAGACTTTGAGTTCAGAGTTGCTTGGAAGATACAGCGGCTCCTGGACAAGGTAATTCTCAGCTAGCTCAAAAACAAAGAAATAGCGCGAACTTTAAAGGGAAAGAAGAGTGGAAACCAACTGAGCATGTCCTTGGAAATTCTATCCTTCCGGTGAGGATGAATACTTAGGCCGATGTTGCCGTACAGGACAGCCTCGAAGTATCCCGCCAAACCACTACAATATGTTGTTAAAAACTGAAGACAATGCAGGGCATGGAAGCAACTCACTGGAGTACTCCAGCGTGCGGGATAAAGAAATCCAACTTTGCCGAACGCGCGTTATGGCTATTGGTGAGTGGAAGCCCTGGCAAGCCCATCGGCCTTCAAACTTTCGACGTATCAATAAAAAGGTGGTCGTACCAGTCCGCTCGTCCAGCACCGCATCCCTTCTCGGATGTTCAAACTCCCAGCATTCTTGTATCTGCGGTCCGCATCGCCCATTCGTGCCCCCCACCATCCCCAGAAAGCAGGTTCACAGCCTGGAACATGACCACATAGGGCGTCTCCACGTTTTTTTTCGTCTTTGCCCGCCCGAGCTTCATTGTACAGCTTCGACGACTGCAACGGGGCAAGATGGGCGGTATAGGACGACGGAATGGATATTCCGTCCGCTGGGAAGTGCAGCAATAAGACCTCGGCCCCTCAAGTGGGAATTGGACCGCCTACATTTTAAGAACCGCATCGCCCCGTCGAGACATTCTGGACTCAGCTCGTTGTCCCCAAACGAGCCCAGGAGCTCGCTGATGAGAATATCAGCCTCTTCCGGTACCTCGATAAAGCGCATGTCTCCGAATATCAGGGTGACTCGATCGCCCCACTCGGCCTCTTTCCTGCCCTGTAGCCTGCATGAAACGCCATTCAGCGGACTTTTACGAAAGAACGAGGGTATGATCCTACGTGATGTACGCGTTCGGATTTTTTTCCACCGCGTAAACGAATGCATCGCGGCCGGAACGCTCGATCGCGCTGAGAGACCGCGCAACGAGAGGACCGCGGCCAGCACCAGCCACACAGAGGATACTGAATGACGTCACAAGCATGTCTAAAGGTATAAAAAATAACCCACATTGTTTCCTCCCCCGGCCAATCCACCAGCGCTTGGAATATCGCCTCCTCATAATTGTGATATTTCACCGGGTCCTGCTCGAACGTCTGATAAGTCACGCTTTGCAGGTTGTCCATTAGCGGCTACGTGCAGTTAGACTTTAGAAAAAAACGACATGGTTCAAGGCACAAAACACGGACCTGCAGTGGCGCCTGTAGATAATCCTGATACCCCTGCGCGAAATTCTCCACAGTGCCTGACGTCTGCGCCGCCTGCACCGCGGGGCTCGTTTTCTCCAGATGCCGTAGATACTGCGAATACGCGAGCTCCCCGCCCATGCTATGCAGCCCCAGGTTCGCGCCAGCCAAAATGACCACGGGTCGGTGCTAACTTCTGATGTCGTCAGTGCCTGCCTAGCCTATAGAACACGCAGAGAATGCTCGCCGTCATGCTTTCGCGGATGAAAGACTGCGTGCCCTTCGGCAGGACAGGGTATCCTTTTGTGTTGGCGATGAAGGTGGACGAGGGGAGGAACAGGTGCCGGATCGCCTCGGCTTTCCATTTGGACAGGAACCCGGACTTGACGGGTAGAGGCGGGGTGAGGTCGAGCGCTGTGTTGGCCAGATTAGCGGACCGTGAAAGTGAAGGAAACAATAGACTCACTCAGACTCAGACGCGTGCTATAGTCGCAGATGGAGCGTATAACATCCCACATCTCCCAGGTGGCGTCCAGATTCACCGATGTCGCCTCGGAGCCTCTGTCGTCTGGTATAACGAGACGCGGCGTTGAGGGCGTCGGAGAACCTGGCAACAGGCCCCCTGTTAATGGAGGGCTTGGAATGGAGGGGAGATGGTTCTCTAGAACCGAGGGATTGTAGATGGGAAGCCGGATGGATAGGTGCATGTACGGCGAGTTTTTCAAGCACGCATTGACGATCCGCGCGTACGAGGAGACGTATTCTCGACTCCGTGGAGGAGGTAAGATGGCTGTCTGTATATTCAGATACGATGCATATGCCAGCTCTTGCTGAAGAGCCTGTGACAAAATTTTTGAATGCCAGCCTGAAAGGAAAGGATGGTGATTTACGATCTCAGCGTCATGTCGGACCCAATCGTCGGCTGCATCTAACTCCAGCCACTCAGAGATGAGAGCTGTAACACCTTCGGCTTCCTCTAAAGCAGATTTCAGTGGACCACTTGAATCCTAGGAGAAAGATTACCAAGTTGTGTAATGGTGACCTCGTCCAGCAGAAAGTTTGGTTTCGCCCTCCAAGCCTCGGCGCGCTTCTCGGCGGCCATATCCGCATCTAGATCGACTCCAGAGGGAAGAAGACACATTTCTGTCCACCTTTTCTTCCAGTTCTCGGTCGTTAGCGGTAGGCAGACTAGATCGTATCCTTTGGACCGCGCCTGAGCTGACAAGGCAAGAACAGGAGTCGGGGCATCCGGTTTTGGCGGTGCTCTGGCGGCTTTGGCAATGTCCTCGAGGGTGAGTAGAGCCGAAATGGAGGCTGCGTTGTCCCAGGACATGGCTTGCTTTTTTTCTGCCGAGATAGGCTTTTCCCGAGCAAGATAAGCGTTTATTTCGTCGCAGGTGGTGTCTGCGAGGGCGCGGGTGTCTTGTCTGGAACCGTCACAGCTCTTTTTGTGTTTGGACACTTGAGAGCTGTAAAAGCCAGGCAATCAAAACGCGCATCAATGATGGTTGCGCAAATATGTACAGACAAACGCGTCGCGAAAATCGGGCTTCCACTTTTTTGTTTTCTCTGTCATGTACGAATGAGCCTTTCTAGCAACCAAATTGCTTCACTGAGTCCAGAGATGCAAATATCTGCTCAACCGGGCCCTCGATTTGGCATTCAGCTCCCGACTTGCACGGATTTCACCCATGACATGGAATTCAATTCCTCTTCTCAATATCTCTGCAAAAGAAACTGAATATTTGGCCGCAACTCAAGCATCGCTCAACGAAAGAGCGCTGCTCAGCGCACCCGGTTTGTACGGGATTTTCCTTCTGACCTTCTGAAAAAGGCAGCAACCCCATTTTGACTCGGAGCCGATTACGACAGACAAGTCTTCTTTTTTCGATCTTAATCGCAGACGCGAGACGTCCCCGATCAAATCCATTATCGTCTACCCGAGCCCATCGTCGTCGGTTCTCGCCCTCTTGGTCGGTGTCTCGTTGATGTCGGCCCCGCGGTCGTCCCCGACGGGCTCTGACATGGCATACCCAGTCACCACGCCCTCCAGCACCGTCCTGCTCACGATCTGCCTCAGTTCTTCATCTGGGTCTCGCCCTTCCGCCTCTGCACGCGTCATGATCTCCTCGACAGAGGTCATCAGTGCAGATGTGAGCTGTTCCGACGCGATATCTTGTTCGCGTTGCGAAGGCTGCTGTACGATCTCGATCGTCGGGGCAGTTGCAGGCGACGCGACTGATTGAAGGTAATTTGCGACCTCGCTAAACTCCTCTCGTAGATGGTCTATCGGCTGCCATGAGCTGTCAGATCCTCCCCCCGCAGGCAGACGATGATGGATGGGAGCGTACCGAAATACCCTCGGAGTTTTGCCTGTCGAGCACTGCACCATGGTCGACGAGAAACCGCGCCGTCTCGACGTTTTCCACGGTGTAGATGGGTGTATCGCCGTCAGCATCCTCCACGTTCACGTCTCCGCCTGCTTTTCGTCAATGGGATGTTCCACAGGCAACGAAGATCGCTCGGCACCTCGCGAAATCAGATATTCGAGGACCTGCAGTTGGCCATACGACGCGGCAGCATGCCTGGGGAAGGTGTTGGCGACGCGAAAACGGGCACACGACTGGAGCGGCACGTACATCGGGGTGTATGTGAACGCATCGGGGGCATTTGGGTCGAAGGCTAAGAGACAGCTGGGTTAGGCGCGGTGATGGAAAGGATGCAACTTGCATTCGTGCTCGACGAGGTGCTGGGTCCGTGGATCGGCGAGGATATGCGAATAAAGAGAAAAAAACTCACGCGGACTCTATCGAGGTCACCGTCGCCGGCAGCGACCCAGATGTTTTTCTGCGGACGGGCCATGGTGGTCGATAATCTATGTTGTTGCCTATTGATTTTCCAAGGGTAACCTGAGTCGCGGGTGGGTTTGCCTGGATTGGGACCGATCTCGTTTGCCGACGATCGGACGCGAAAGTGCAGATTCACTGTGCAGAAATGCAAAGAGAGCATATTTTGTATACCTGGCGACGTAGAAATATATAAACGACCGTTGTATTCGCTGGGAATATTTTAGTGCCACTCAACAACCCCTGATTGGGCTTCTTTCCCGCTTCCATCCACCGGCTGTATAGCTGGTCCTACTTGTACTCTTATTCCTTCCTTCTAATCCCCATGGCCCACCCGACCCACTATACCGCCCCACAGTCCGCCCCCCGACAGCGCGATCCCCATAGTAGTGGCCCAAACGCGTTGTTGTGAGTACTTCTCGTCATACCATGTCGCTTCGCTCTATGCGAGGTGATCGCCCTGGTTATGCGGCTCTCCGCAGGTTGCAACAGTCTTCAGCAGTTCTGTCGTGCCCCGGTCTCTCCCCGCGTATCGCGTTCGACCGCGCGGCCATATGCGTGAAATAACCCAGCCGACGATCGCTTGTCGATCAGGATCGTATGCGTTCTGCAGTGATGTCGTTCCTTACCTGCTGCTCCCTCAGATTGGGCTCTTCTCTCCGCCAACCTCGAGTTCGTCTACCTCGATCCTGTTCTCGCAAAACACCTTGGCTCAGAGGCACAAGAACTCGTCGGAAAATCCCTCATCACTTTCGTCCATCCCGACGAGCAGTCTTCAGCACAACAGGACCTCGGAAATGTTCTCGAGAGCCGCACCCTCCATGGCAGTGTTACTCGGCAAGTCCTTTTTCTTTGTTCTGCGCGCGCTCGTATGGTTTGTCTCATATCCTATGCGTTATTCTCGCAGTGTTCGTTTCTCCCGTCTTTCTCGCATTCGTCGCGAGCTAGGATACCAAGGCCCTCTGGCACCATGGGGTGACGCCGACAAGATTGCTCTGGATTCAAACTACATGGCGGTCGACATCGTTATCAACTGGGCTGCCGAGGGCGTCGTTCTCTGCTTTATCCACGCCATTGTCGATCTCACCCCCAGAGATAATGACGAGGCGCAGAAAAGCGGATGGTGCGGAACACCACCCCTGGACAATGAGCAAATAGAACTCTTGTTCCGCCGTCTGCTCGTCTGCATCCCTCAGCTCAGCAACATGAACCGAGTATTCCAGATCCTCGCCAATGAACCCAATAATCGTCGTTTGATGATAAGCTGGCCTCCGGATCAGGGGCAGGGGCCAGCTAGCAGAGATTTTTCCAAACTCGTTGAAGATGTTCAGATCGGACCGGGTGCACCCACCGGCAACGAGGCAAAGACGAGTTGCACCCGCAGGTATAAAGCATTGCAGTCAATGCCTGCAGTCCCGGGTGAGGTTGAAAGCATATTCATTCCTCATGGTGTGTACTCCAAAAGTTTAGGGGTCTTCCGTTGACTTGGTATTTCAGGCTCCGTCATTTTTGCGTGTCATAAAGTAAACTCCCCTTCTCGCGGCACCGCCACTACTCCTGCTACCAACAACATGCAGCAGATCGCCTACAGCACCCCCGAGCTACAGCGGGCAGACACCTTATTACGACCAACATGGTCCTTCCTACGCACTCCCTCCTCTCTCAGCCCCCACAGCCCCCCTACAATTATCTGGCACAATCAGCGCAGTCCTCGCCGTCTGTCTCGGCCCCTTATTCTCCTCCCCGCTGGTCCCAGCCTCAAGGCGAGCAGCCACCGGGCACGTACGGTGGCCAGTGGGCCTCGTCCTCACCCCAAGGGCACTCTACTAGTAATCTCCGCTCCGGGTCCTATCCCCCCGCCGCAAGGCCAGCAATGGCCGTCTCAACCCCCTTCGTATATCGAGACGACCAACACCAGTGGGCCGACCTACCAACGTCCCCTGTCTCCTGCATATGGATACACCTCTCCCACTACGGATGAAGCGACCTCGCCCGCAACCGATGTAGTGCCACCCCCAAGACGGCGGGTTAGTCCCGGGTCACGAGAATCCGGCGGATCGAGCGGACGCAACG
Source organism: Mycena venus (assembly GCA_014462655.1). Classification (NCBI taxonomy): domain Eukaryota; kingdom Fungi; phylum Basidiomycota; class Agaricomycetes; order Agaricales; family Mycenaceae; genus Glaucomycena; species Glaucomycena venus. The sequence continues at coordinate 1,260,256 of JACAZI010000033.1, forward strand.
GCGGAACTCGCCCAGCGGGTGTATTGAGGTGCTCTAGTTGCAAGACGACCACGAGTCCCGAGTGGAGGAAGGGCCCTAGCGGCAAGAAGGAGCTTTGCAATGCGTACGTCTTTTGGATTTTTTTTTGTGAGCTAGCAGCTGATCTAATTTTCAAACTAGTTGTGGTCTGCGCTATGCACGGTCCCGCGCCAAAAAGGAAGGTAACCAGGCTCAGCGCAAACGGAAAGAAAAAGGGGCTGTTGTAAAGCGGGGGACGTCGGCGACACCTCCCTCAGCGACGTCCTCTACCGGCTCCTATTCTGCGATTCGTCGAAAGTATGATGACTCGTCTTTCTCTTCCGCTGGGTCCGCTTCTGGCAGCGATGTGTACCCGAAATTGGAGGACTCCACGCCGTCGCCTTCCCCACCCGCATCCAACATGAACTTTGTACATTACTCCCCTGGAGACAATCACTCGCATTATCAGGCGGCAGGCAGCAACTCCTTCTACTCCATCCCCTCTCCTCTATCCAACCCACCCGTCCAGCCGTCGCAGTCCTATCCGGACCGTGCATCGCCCATGCATTCCGCCCGCCGCACATTCTCCGCTTACGTCCACCGCGCCGTCTTTCGAGCGTGAGCGGGAGCGCGAACTCCTTCCTCCCACTCCGCTTTCCGCTGGGCCGCGGCGGTCGATTCTGACGCAGCAATGATTCCGACTGCGCTACACCATTCATCGGTTTTGGATTGGACCACATCATCATCATCATCATCATCGTCCCACTACATACTTCCCACTCCTGCCTGCCACCTCCTCCGTGCCCGTGTATTCTATATGGTTTGGTTTTGGCAAAAAACAACAAACGGACGAAGACGATACTGGAAGACGCGAATAAACGGGTTGGCGGGACGCCGAGATTCTCGTCTCTTCCGGTGCTCGTTCCATTCGTCCCAAAGTATGATACTACTCTGTTCACGGTTTCGCCTTGACCTTGGCATTCGTAAGATAATAGTAGTCGTAGCTACCCTGTGACTGCTCCCCATCCCATACTATTTATCCCCCTTACTCCTTCATTCGTACACTTCCGTAAATGCCGTACTGCAGGATAAATAATTTCTAGCTCGAGTAACTCGATTTATTGTATTTTAAAACAGGGTTTATTTCTACTTGGCTGGTGGTGAGATAGGCTGTACAACGCCGTTTTCAGGATCAGGATCCGACAGTAGTCCATGTGTTTTTTTGTGGCAAGGATTCCTGAGAGAACGCCCGAACGAGACTCGGAGTCGCGTCCTGGCTTAGTCAGGAGCGCGTCACCTCATCAATCACGTTCCACCGCTTTCGCACACCCATTTCGAGTCATTTCACTTCAGTTTTCGACGTCTCGAGTCATTTTTGGACTCACCCAGAAATTCCCAATGTCGAACGAGGTCCCAAGAATCGAACGCGCCAGTCGTGGATGGGGCCGCTCCAGTCGCCGATGCGCCTGTTGAGAACGAGACTGCAGTCGCTCCTGAACGGTAGATTGCAACAATATTGTCACTGTTCTTGAGCTCACTCTATTGCAGATCAGCCCGAGTGGTGCTTCCGGAACCAGAGGACGAGTCAGAAGAAGAACCTGAGGAGGCCTTCATCGAGGAAGACCGCGACTTTCTGGCTGAGCTCCCTGACGAAACTGAGGTGTGACAACATCTTTCCTAGAACGGAATCATATCTTACCTGGTCACGTATGGAGGACTTGGAACTAGTTCACCTCAAAATTGGATCCCTAGCGCCGCTTCGGCTCCCCAGGTTCGGGGCACACCTCAAGAAGCTATGTCTTCGCCAGAATTTTATCTCGCGTCTCGATCCGGACATCTTCCAGCCGCTCAAGAAGCTACAGGAACTGGATTTGTACGACAACAAGGTCAAGCATGTCGAGGATGCCTTGAACGATCTCCCCGAGCTCTCGTGCGTGGAACCATAACATTACGCGATTTCTTGAAGTTAAAATATCAACCCAGAGTGCTGGACCTTTCGTTCAATCTGATTAAGACCGTCCCCGAAGCTCTACAGCATCTCCCAGCGCTCCAAACGGTCTACTTTGTCCAGAATCGGATATCGAAAATAAACAACCTCCAGGCTTCTGTTTCTCTACGAAGCCTAGAACTCGGGGGGAACAAAATTCGAGTATGGTTAGCCTGCTTTGGCTCAATGTGAATGCTGAAGTTTGCGATTTTACAGAAAATCGAAAATCTGGAAGCGTTGGTTAATTTGGAAGAACTTTGGATCGGTAAAAATAAGATTACCAAACTTGAGGTAAGCTTTAAGGCGCCCCACGCCGGGACAACGTGCTGACCGTGACTGTTAGAATCTTGGGACATTAAAACGTCTCAAGATTCTCTCCCTGCAATCCAACCGCATAACCAAATTGGAAAACCTTGAGGAACTCGAGGGTCTCGAGGAACTCTACCTAAGCCACAATGGCGTTCAGCGCATTGAGGGTCTAGAACACAATGTAAGATGGTCCTACTGTTGTTGATTTCCGATCCTTACGTTGTCATAAATAGCCAAAACTCACGACTCTTGACCTCGGCAACAACTTTATACCCGAGTTAGAAAACATTTCGCATTTAATTCGCCTCCAGGAATTATGGGTGGGTACCTCCTTTTTTCGCGTCCTTGGTCCTGATCTGACAATACCTCCAAGATGAGCAACAACAAAATTCCCAACCTACACGCTTTGGACTCCCAACTAAAGCATATCACGACCCTGGAAACATTGTATCTGGAAGGAAACCCGTGTCAGACGGACGACATGGCCGGCTATCGAAGGAAAATTATCCTCGCTCTACCGCAGCTCAAACAGATTGATGCAACGTAAGTCTTGGGGTATTTTCCGACCAGCCTTGTTGACTCCCGCACCCAGATATGTGAAGGCATAGCAAATCATGGCGGAAGAGTTAAGAGAGATGTACCGTGTAGCATTTATGTACATATAAACTCTAGGCTAAGTAATATAATACGTTCTCTGGCCTTTGCTGCCGATTGCGATAATTCGCTTTGACCGCGGCACGTGACCAAGTCGTCCTTTGGCATCGACGCCCATGTCCAGTAAAGCAAAAGCGAAGGGCAAGGGTATCAGTGCTGGCTCTTTTCTCGACCTCAAAGCCGAGCTGTCGAAACAAGAAGATGAACTCGCTCGCAACAAGGCCGCAGGAAAACCAAACTACATCGTTGGTGGCGTCAAGAGACCGGACAAGGTGCGTCCAACTCGACACCACGCAGGAATCCTCAGCTCTGAGCCGGTTTATATTAGAAACCCACGGTTTGGGCGCGTCAGAACAAGGGTGTTAGCGCCAGAGCGTCTCGGGACATAGAACTTGAAGCCATCAGCAAACCCACCCTCGAATCCGCTCGCGCAGCGCTTGAACGCAAGGCCAAGATATACGACAAATTGAAGAAGGGACAAACGGGCGGTTTAAATGACAAGCAATATGAATCGTTACTCGTTGATGTGTGTGCCCCAGCCCTCTCCCGGACTTATACTAATGAGAGATGCTAGTTTGACTCGAAGCCTTCGGACCACTACGAATCCGATAGCGATGATGTCGATGAATCTGTAGAGGTTGCTCGACCTCTCGTTGACGATGTGTGTATTTCTGTGTATCTCAAGTTGTATTGCGAGCGCTTCAACAATTCAAGGACGATCCCATTGTAGAATACGAAGACGAATTTGGACGTATCAGAACTGCCAGACGGTCAGAAGTGCCTAGAAATCTTGCGCGCCCAGCGGAGCCAGAGGTAGATGAAGACGAGTAAGTTTGAACTCTTGGTTGGCGATACATTTCTCTCTAACACTTGAATTTAGGGATCTGATTATACGTACGATCCACTGCTGTGTTTTTACCACTACCAAACTCACTCAACGACAGGAAACCCCGTGGGGCACTTTCCTGTGTACCAACCATCCGCCGATCGAGTCGAGCAAATAGAAAAGGACTTTTCCGAGGCGAATAATCCTCTTGGGGTACACTACGACGCCTCTGCTGAAGTTCGTGCGAGAGGGGCTGGGTTCTATCAATTTTCAAAGGACGAGGAGACGCGAAGAGCCCAAATGGAGGAACTCAAATCTGCCAGAGTCGAGACAGAAAAGACGAGGAAAGAGACGGGTGCTATGGATGTTCTCCCCCGGAGAGGTGGAGGGGATGCAAGATCCCGGGTCCGGTGGAAAGAGCCGCGCGATGGAAAAGCGGAAACGAGAGTTAGAGGAGAGGCGGAAGATGCTGGATGCAAAGCGCCGGAAGCTGGCCACCGGAAAAGACAGTGCATCGACCTCGACAACGGCACAACCCGACACAGCAGTCTTCACAGCGACCGCAAGACCTGATGCACCTGTCTTCGCGGCAGTAGCTGACGATCCCTTCGCTGCGCTCGAAGTTGTGTCGAATAGCAAAGGGAAAGCAAAGGCTCAACCCGTTGAAAACGATGCAGATAAATTCTTGGCTCAGTTAGAGCAGGAATTTCTCGGTGGGAAACGGAAATAGGTACATTTGATTTTATGACAAGTTTCCTACAGTTGTCTTACTTTTCCGTGCTTCTAGCACCAGCCTTTCAGGACACCGCAATACAAATCGCCCTCCCGCTTGAACATACAACACGTTCTCTTCGCCTCGACGAGATTCTCTTCCCCTTACCGGCTCTTTCCCAGCGATAACATCCTCCATAAATGTCTTTGTCGCGCTCAGGACCTCAAGAGCCGGTCGACAGGCCGTTCGATGTCCGCAGTTTATACGAACCTCCCCCGTTCGATTCTCCTTCGCCTCCACGAAAACTATCAGATATTCAATCGAGGACATCCACTCGACAATCGATCCCTCATTCGGAAAGATGATTGCTTCTTCTTCGTATAGCGAATCACCAACGTAGAGCATTTTTTCAGCAGCATCGTAAACTGCCAATTCATCGGGCGTGTGGCCGGGGGTGTGAAAAATATACATCCCGAGGATAGCATACTCGTGCGGCACCAGGATAGGTGTGTACGATGGAGTGGGGATTCCCATACTTTCGCATAGGCTGTGGGTGGGTAGGTTGGATGGGGAGACGAAGGACGGCGAGTGGGAGGATGCGAGGATGCGAGAGTCATTAAACTGCTCCATTCCCACTAGCAATTAGTATTATATTTCAGTTCAGGCCTCGCATCTTCCCATGTAGAGAGGTTCTCACATATGTGGTCATAATGGCAATGTGTAGCAATTACCACGTATTCCATGTGTTTGCCTTCATTGAGAGGTCTGCCCCCATTGCAGTCCAATTGAACTTCTTCGATGAATTTCCTCAAACTAGTTATCTCAATGTCGGGATCGACAGTTGCTCCTCCACACCCAGTGTCGATGATCAGGATTGTTCGAGCAGATCGAATTAGCTTGACGAAGATTTGGGGGTGTTCGCCGTAAATGTCGTTGTATTCGCTGATGAGAAAAGTGGTTGGCGTTAGACGCGTCGCCCGGAAAGCTGCTCGAGGTGTTCTGCCGATAGAAGTGATATTCCTTTGTCTGAACCGCGAATAACAGTATAAGAAACAGATGACCGTGGCGGTCCCTGCAAGGATCCAGGACGAAATTTCGGTATGCGGCATCCTGGAGGTAGAGGTGTGAGAACAAGTGAGATTTTGACAGGGAACAATTACGCGCTACATCTTTGAAGCAAATCACCATCTTATCCACCAGATACTGGACATATAACTGCAACTTCCTGTCCGCCTTTCAATTCCAGTTCTTCGGGATCATCTATCATCTCTGCGTCGACACTCCACTTGGAGCCGTCCAGGATCTTTCGCAGCGCAGTAGCGTTGGGATGTCGCGAAATCAATAAATCGCCCAGAGATGATAATCGGAGTCCTGCAGGGATAGGAACCAGCTCCTGGGTGAGACCTGTTGCAGTCGACGCTGCCGCGAAATAAAGCACATTGATTTTTATCTGCTCGTCGGGCATGAGCGTGCGGAGCAAGATGTAATGAGCGGCAATATCGGAGTTTCGCTTAGAAATGTGAACGCGAATAATACCGTTCACTCGTTCATTCAACGTTATTCTCACGCATGTGCTCAGAATTATAGTAATTTCTATAAGACGTTAGGTTTCTAGATTATACGCGCGAACGGAGTTCTACAGTCCACCAAATAGGATTCGAGGTTTTTATCCAGACACTCCCTTCGTCCGGTAAGACGTGGTTGGACGTAGACATGAGTCCGTCGAACGAAGACTCATGATTGCCTGTGTGAAGGAAGGAAAAAACTATAATTGAGACCCATGCTTCGAGGAACACAATGATAAAGCTCACTTAAATTCCACCGCAGTCCAGTCGTAGAGAGGACCGTGGAAGCGATCCCAACGGGAAGGAGCCCACACGTCGGCCCCAAAACCGAGTGGTCAATGTGTATCGTGTGCTCACCCTGGTGGGAGGCGTGATGCCATGAGCGTGAGCTAGGAATAACGGCAAGTCATGGAATACATACCGCGTCCAGGACCCACCCGACATTATCATCCGTGACCGCAAAAGACGCGTTTCCTCGTCTTGCGCAATTTGTGAAGGTACGAAAGCGTATGTATCGTCTGGTCGAGGCGGCCGGACAGCCCGCCGAGCAAAACTACATCATATTCCTGGCCTCGCGCGTGAGTGGTGAATGCGACCGACCCTATTAGCTCAACAAACAAACATTTTGCTCGTGCGCCTCTTTATCGCTTATCGCAGCTACGCATTTCATCAAGGTCGGTCGAGTCCTGGTCCGAATCCTGGACGATAGGGATGTGCTGGATGGGACGTATTTGGTGAAAAATGCGGAAGTCAAGGAGGGCGAGTATACATGAGAGAGATAGAACTCTTTAACGTCGTCCCGAATGGAGTCCAGATCGCCTTTAATCAAGTCCGGGAGGAAGCTTTAGGGAGAGCGCCTACGTGAAGCGGCACAGACCAAGAAGGGGCACTTACAGTGGACGTTGTGCCGCGGCCAGGATATCGAAAAGACGATTTGCGCCTCCATCTGCGCAACAGTGCCATTGGGAAGAAGTCCACAACCGATAGAAGAGTTCCTCGGAGAATGGCTGGTTCAAGATAATAAGCGCACGGTCTGAGCCGCTCTCGGACGCATCTTGGGGCTGAAGGAATTCGACAGTCCAAGTGGTCATCGGAGTTCAAGGTCAAGTCGAACAAGAACCCAAATGCGGAATACGGGAATGCAGTGTAAAGCAAATAATATACAAATGGGCAGCGCGTCTAAGACTAGTCCTAATGCACAACTCGCAATGAACTAAGACCCTTGGTTTCTCCGCGACCAAGTAGAGAAACTCAGAACACTAATAACTCCAACTACAAGGAGGGCCGTCCCTGCACCAACTAACCCAGGGATATAAAGATACCACGTATTGTCTTCCAGGTCATCCAGTTTGGCCTCGCGATTATCAAAGAGGGTCGTCATCTCTTCCTTCGTTTTCCGGCGCCTCCGAGTCTGCGCAGGTTCAGGGCTGTACGAGGACTGCAAATCGATAGAGGGCATCTCTAGCTGCTCAGACGGATTGCGGGAGATTAAGCCGCCGGGCGGCGGGAGAATGGGAATGTCTAAGCTGGGCTGCAAGAGACGAGCACGTTCAAAATATTTTCCTGCGGCCTCGCGATCCCGTTGCCATGCATCCGTGCCGCCTTCGCCAGATGAGACGGGGAGGGGAACTCTTAGAGAGGAGAGACTGGATGAAGAGGAGGCAAGGAGGGCGGAAGCTGCTCCTTCGAGGTGAAGCATGCCAGCTTCGAGATAAAGCTGCGCGAGTCCGCTGGGTCCGCCCATGCACTGAACGTAGTATGATGTGGAGCCTCGTATGATCGGTTTCTCGCCCTCAGCCAGGTCAACCGTTGCTTGCAGCGGCAGATATTGAGAGACCAATTTCATCGTCGCAGAGGGGGTGTGCGCCTGGTGCCAGGCTCGCCTAAGAACATTATGATTAGAAGGGCGCGATTGTGCGAATGTTCTGACTTACAAGAAGTATTCAAACGCTTCCTCCTTGTCTTTCCTAATGTCGAGCAGTTCTAAGGCAATTAGTATAAGACTTGTGGGATCCATGTTGTACTGATGTTCAAGTTCCTCGCTGGCATCAAAGACGACAGAGTTTGCTATATGTGGAGATAGCGTGTCTGGGACTGGCCCAGCTATGAGTGAGGGCCAAATGCCCTGACCGTTGTTTCTCCAGATGAAGCGTCAACAAGCGGCCAGAGCGATGCGAGTGTAACGACTCGAGGGACGAATAAGACGATGGCAAGCTGCGCAGCGGGTGGCCAGGCGAGACAGAGCGTGATACGGGATGCGAGTGCGGGTTGCTGCCGCCATCGCCGGACGAGAGATTGGTCGGGGACGAGAAGCCGAACGGGGATGCCGCCACGAGTGACGCGTCCTCCGAGTCGGACACCGGGCCGCTCTCGAGCGACGCCGCAAAGCTGCTCGAGATTTCGGGATCAGAGATGAACGCATACGACGAATGCGTCGAGGCAGTCGACGCCGTGGAGTTGGTTCGCTCCCGCGCAGACAGCCGGCGCACGCGCTGCTCGAGCTGCCACAGGCTCGTCGTGCTGTCCACGCTCGCGTACAGTCGGCCCTATAAGGAATACTTGTGTCAGCGTATCGGCAGCACGCACGAAGGACGTACCTTGATGGTCGGGGGCTGCCCACGGACACCTACGAGGTGTGAACAAGAGTATTATATAAAGTCAGCTTGCGAGACTAACCTGCCACCAGGTAATTCCCTGTAGGCTCGATTTCGACTTGGATCTGAAAGACGACGCTTTGGCGGTTGTGAATTGTTTACATGACGGCGCGACTCACGTCGACCTCGGACGTCCCGTACGGTACAAGGAAACAACACTGTGGCCTGCACGGGTGTGAAAACACGTTTCGCGGCTAGCGACACGAGGCGCACATACCTGATCGTGCGACTGCGGCTCAATGTCAGCGTTGCCCAACGCATGGTCCAGAGGATCATACCTGGTGCCATGAGTAAGAAGAGTTGCGCTGAGCGTCGTTGGAGTTGGTCGTGAGCATCGTGAACTGCGTTAGAGAGAGAAAGAGGAAACCAGAGACGGTGTTAAGCGAGTCAGGCTCCGATCAATATTAGGCGCCCTTGTAAGCGCTTCTAACCCCAAAACGGAAAAAAATATGCGGTGGTATATTCGATTGTGCCGGTATAAAGATAAGTAATGTATGTATGTATGTATTCGTAGATTCATGTTTTCGCAGTAGATTGGAGGGTTGTTGCAATCCGCCGAATCTTGTCCTTCTCGGCCTCCATATGCTGGATAAGCAGCCCGTCCAGCTGCCTTAGTTCCTCCTGCACCTTCTGGCCGCTCTGCCATTCCCTAACTGCCTGCCCACCGCTCGTCTGCGGCCGCCTCGGTACACTCGGCCCTCCCGCCCCCGACCCCGCAGAAGCGAGGGGGTGCTGCTGCGTATACTGGAAAAAGTCAAACGTCGACGTCGGTGGGCCGTGGCCCTGGTCGCTCTTTCCACTCTTCCCGCCCTTGAAGAACGACCCCGCCGCTGGGACGTGACCCACCGCCTTTTTCGAGCTGATTGGCGAGCTCTCGGCGGAGCGGCTAACATATGGCGTGGAATGGTTGCCCAGGCGCATCAGTAGCGATCGCGAGCTGGACGCAGCGGAAGGCACAGCATTCGTGACCGCGCGCGTGCGCTGGTCGACAAAGATCGGTGTCTGCGGTGGCGACGGGTTGCCCAGGTACGAATCCTCGTCCTCGTCCGACGACGAGTCGAGGTCGTCCATAGCGTTCGGCTGGTTTTGGAGCGCGTCGAAGAACGACGGAGGCGAGGATGGGGCCGGTGCAGAGCGTATGGACTGGTGAGTGTTCGACTGCGGTATCTCCAGTACCAGGGATGTTGTGCCTCTACGATCAGAAATGGGAAACGGCGGCGTGCTGGGCCCTGGGTCGAGTATTTCCTCCGAAATTTCTGGAGTGTCTGAAGGTAACGGCGGTGGAGGTATGCGAGCGGAGGCTGCCATACGTTGCGCGAAGGAAGATGATCGCGGAGGCGGTGAAAGGGGAGTAACGTGAGCCAACGAGGAAGAGACTCGCGGAGGAGGCGACGCCATGCTGTCCCGAGGAACAGGACTGGGAGCCGAGACAAACTGTTGGTCCAAGCTCTGTCTCAAAGCCGGGTGGTCCAAACTCCCGCGTAAGGATGACCCTCGAGGAGGAGGATTCACGACCGGAGGGAATCTGATGGCGTCCTGGAACGCGGACGTCGTCGGAGAAGGTTGCGAGTATATTGATAACGACGGCCGATTCTCTGGGATCGAGGACGACATGGAAGGTCTAGGGACATCCGCGTCTGCGGCCGGTTCTTCCTCTGAGTAGAAGGTATCGTTAGAATCCGAACTCGTTCGTGGTCTATCTCCGCTAGAGCCCTCCGACGGCTCGCGAATGACGAGCGGCGGGCTCAGCATGGCATGTCTACCAACATCCGCCTCGTAGGCATCTGACAGGCGCGGAGTAGGGTCGTCCGTCCGTACTTGCGCAGATGACGGAGAACGAGTAACGTCCTGGTCAATTGGAAGACTTGTCTGCGAAATTGAGTAGAGGGGATTGACAAGCCTACGGGGTGGTGGGGCGAGCGGCGTCATGGGCATACAGGGCGTCTCGACACGCAGAGGGAGGGTACTTGACGCCCGAGGGCCAACATCACTTTCAGCGTCGGGATGACTACCCATGGAGTGACCACTACTTGATATCCGGGGCTCGTCTACGAGCGGAGGGGAGATAATCCGTTGACCTAGCATTCGCTTCTCCGAGTCCGGAGACGACTCGGGAGATATAGGTTTTGCCTGCCTTGGAGACGATACCACAGACGAGTTATTCAAGGAATGGTTCACAGCAGCGTGCAGCAGGGCCTTCCGCCATTCATCCTCGACCGGCGACAGCCCACTGGGACTCCTCGGCGGCAGGCGGTCCGCCAATAGGGCCGCACCGACCGATTCCTGGACGCCCATCTCGTGCAGCGCCGAAGCCTGCACCGCGAACGGATATGCGGCGGAAGGCGGCGGCAAGTCGACCGCATCCGTAGGGTCGATCACATCGACTTCGTTATGGCCCGGGAGCGACTCCTGCCGGGCACCTCGCAACTTCATCTCTTGCTCCGCCTGCCTGGCTGCACTCGCAATATCGTGCATCTTCTCCCGCACCACCACGACGCGCCCCGACGGGTCCGGTGGTGCGCCAGGTAGCGGGGGCGCCTGGGACGACGACCGCCGTCGCGGCACCGATGGAGGGTATGGCGAGACGGTCGTCTGGTCGGAGGGTGTCCGAAGTGCCGGGGAGAGAAGATCGAATGTCTGCGTAGTACCTGTCGGTGTTGACGGTTTTGAACGCGACTTACGAAAGAAGTCGAAAAACGTGGGAGTCGTCGGGGGCCGTGCTTTTTTAGCAGCATTCGCGAAGTCCGAAGGGGAAGGCTTCGAGTGTGCAGGGGGAAGAAAATAATTGTTGGAGACGAGAAGCCTAAGGCGGGTCGAAACATCGTCGCCATCGTACTTCTACGAAAATCGATTAGTTTTTCTCGCGTTTTAGAAGAGAATTTGTGGCGCACGTCGAGTTCAGGGTCAAAGGATGCGACATCATTGTTATCTAACTGCTCTGCAATCGAGCGCGGAGAAGGCGGAGACTCTGTGCCGGACGCGGTAGAGGTGGAAGGTGGGTAGATAGACGACGAGCCGCCAGACTGAGTAGTGAACACCGAGTCACGAACATTCGGGTTCGAGCCCAAGTCGTACAACTGAGGGATTGACGGCACACGAGAAAAGGCAGACGGCGGGGACTTAAACTGATTGGTAGAGATATCTGGTAATCGTAACGCCTGGGCCGCTGTCTTGTACTTGCACACAATCAAAAACCATTTTTTAGGGTGTAAAAGACAGAAAACCAACATGTTTTGGGGTCCCCTCAGAGTGAACTGAGAGGCTGTCTCCCTGGTCCATTTCCTGCATTTCCTGGACGGGCTCTGCGACCATTGGGCCCCCGAACAACTGGGCCTCGACGGTGGGGACCGGAGGAGATATCGGAGGCTGAAACGAGGTCACATCGGGAGCGGGGAGAGGTTCCCGTCTTTGAGCGCGTGCGCGTTCTGGAACGGCGGCTGAGTGTAGAACCTATACTGCCGTGGCTGGCGACCGAGCGCAGCGATGGCGGTCTTGGCTCAACGTCCGCCATTTCCGCCATGGCAAGTCCTGGCAAGGGGCATCAGCAATTTACTTGACAGATTGAGCTCCCCCGTTCCAAACAATCACAAATGTCCTTCAGCTCCTGTACTTTCTCGTTCTTTTTATTATTTTCATACTTGCCGGCTAACCACCGCCCCAGTTCTTCCTCAGGGTTCAGGATGGCTTCCCACCTGGCAGCTCGTCGTCGCTGTCATGGCTGTCTTCAACAGTGCACAAAATTTCACAACACTCAAGTTGACTAGACGTATTTACAACAACGTTCCTCCCGCAACAGGTGGACCCATCTGTGCTCGTCGTACTCGCCCTTGTTCACCTCTATCCGTTCAGTGACCCCGCTGCAAGCGCGTACCTTTGCTGCTTGGACTATCACCTCCGCCGTCGTGCGAGGATACGCGGCGTACCATCTCAACCAAAAAATGTAATCCCGCCCCCGTCGTTCTCCGTCGCGTGCCCTAATCATTCCAGCGTGTACGACATGACCCTGTTCACGTACCTCATCGCGTTTGGCCACTTCGCGTCGGAATTGCTCATATTTCGTTCCGCAACGCCGAACCCAGGTGTGATTAGCCCTGTTATTGTGTCCAGTGGGTCCAGTATTGCGTGTTTTTATGCTCTCGTCTGACCGCGTATCAGCCACGTCCCTGGTGTGGATGTTTTCACAGTATGACTATTACGTGAAAGCGTAGAAAAATGGCGCATACCGTAGCCATATGAACAAGGATTGACGTTGGTCGCGCGTGAGCGTGGTTCGATGTTTCAGTACGCCCCGGCGTAGCAAAGGAGTCCCGAGTAGTCCCGAGTCACTCCTGACGCCCGCCTGACCTGTTCGGATCTCCTTTCTTCACGAACCTTTGAATTGTGAGACAACTTTTTTTTAAATGTGTGTCCGCGTCCTTTTTCTGGCAGGCCTTCTGCAGGAACGTTCATCGCATATGAAGTCATGAGCGTAAACATACTGGCAAACGTTCACGGCTCGGTGCGAGTCCTGTCTTCGGCTTCGCCGACGGCATCGACCTTAGCGACCACGCTTTCATGCAATCCCCGGAACCGTCATGTGCGGTGGGCACGGCATGTTTCAACATTCAGCCGAAACCTGAGTGACCTCCAAGACGGCTGCACTGTGCCTGCACGTTAATTGCAGCTTAGTTGGGTAAGGATCCGTACATCATAGGGTCCTAGACATCAGGTGCAAATCTTAGCCAAGGAAGGCATCATATTCAGTCGAAGAAGGCCAATTCAAGAAATCGTGATTCCAAATGGCGCTATTACCCCAGATGATCTCCCTGATATCCAATTTTTAAAATAACCAGTGTTTATTGCGTGCCATTAGGTTCCGTGCCGTCCCTCTTAAACCGAACCCTCACGTTTTCTTCTCTCTTCATGACTGCTCACGTCGACTCTCGTTACCCTCCGGAGCTGCTCTTAGCCATTTGTGCTTACATTCACTCGAGCTGCATCCCTTCCTCCATCCCCTCCCTCGACCCCCTCGTTACTGAAGACCACCATGGTATCCCAACCGCCCTACCCTCGTCCATGCCGCCTGCAAGTTGGCCGGAACCCGTAGCCCGGCACACCCTCGCCCAGCTGTGCCTCGTCAACCACGCCTGGTACGACGCTGCGAAGCCCTGGCTTTGGGACAAGCTCGAGGTCCGCCTTCCGCGCACGTTCCTCTCGATGGTCGAGGAAATAGCATGGGACTACGATGAGGAAACGGTCGACATGGTCATGGACAACACTATCCGTGCTGCGACCGTGGCAGCTGCGCTCGCTATAGGGAATATTCCCACCAGCGAGGTCGCAAAAGAGCTCGAGGAGCGGATTCTGTTCTGCCTCGGTGCGCCCGATGAGTCAATCCCCCTTGAATTGCTCTCTCCCGTCGCATCTCGTGAGCCGAGCCCCCGCCGCCTGCGTCCGAAGAGCAAGTCCCCTGCGCGCTGGAAGCTCATGCGCTCCATCAGCGATGCAGTACAAACGCTCCTTGATCAGGACCTCGGTGTATACAGTAAGTTTCTTTAATTCGCCCTTTCTTTGGAGACTTACGACATTCGAAGTTCCCACTCCGAGTGACCCTCGCCCCGGCCGATTTGTGCGCCACCTGGATTTCAACCACTTCAGGACGTTGGGCATGCGCCGCTCTGTCGAGGAGGGCGTCAACAGCCCCTTTGTGACGGCCTACAGAGTGGGGGCTATCATCAAGGTGCGTCGCGTTGCATGCTTGGCGCATTTAGCCTCATCAAATAATCTAGGAAATGCCTAACCTCCGTGTCTTCGGCGCCACAGAATTCATGGATGGATCACTCAATCTCCGAATTCTTAATGAGCTATTCCTGCGTGGGACCCCATCGCGCGGGCGGGGCCGGCCGACTCGGGGCCGTGCATTGCTCGAATTCCATGATGGTGACGAAGAGGACCGCGAGCGGAGGAGGGACTGCCGCGAGCTCCTGGCGGTTGACCTCACCGGCTGCATTAGCTCGGTGTTCGTCAACGCGCTGGACGAGTTTGCTGCCGCCCATCTGCTTCCGCTTGACGGCGATGAGTCCATATCCTCCCCGCGCATGGACGAGCCGTTGATCTTCCCCTGGTCTGCAGCGGCTTGGGATGCGTGGTGTAAAAAGCGTCGCGTCGCGCACGTTGACTGCATTCGTTTTAGCCTTCCCCAACCTCACCCATCTCGACCTTTCTGGTACGCGTGTCAGCCCGGAGCTCCTCTCGGGCCTGGGCGCGTCGTCCACTGTCCGCCTACAGTCCTTGGCTTTAGCTCGGTGCATCAAACTAACAGGCGACAGCATCACAGAGTTACTCGTCGATTCTCTGGTTGCTCGCGAGCTCAAGGAACTGAACCTCTACGGCGATGTCACGTACACATCTCCGCTGTCCGAAGACAACCTCGTCGAGATATTCACCCGGGCACCCTGTTTCCTCGCCGGCAATCTGGTTTACCTCGACCTATCCAGCGCTCCGATCACCAAGGCGTTGCTCGGCAAGGTCAGCCTGCAGCCCGCGCTGCGCTCGCTCGGACTCTCGCACATCCCGAACCTTGAGCTCCGTGCCGTCGCGGACTTGCTTCGGACAAAAGCACCGAACGTGGAGGTGCTGACGCTCTCGGGCACGTCGCCGGACCTTGACTGCGGCCAACGGCCTGGTGCCCCGCGGGACGCGGTGCGCCAGTCATCCATCGCTCTGCACACGCACATCATCCGCCCGCTGTGCACGCCGCCCTTCTCCTTCAGCCTGTCCAGCCCGACGGCGGCCCCGTCACCGCCCGCGACAAGGTTACGCGTAATTGAGCTCTCACCCGCGATGCTCAACGCACTGGGCATTGGCGCCGGAGCGTGGCGTATCGTGCGGAGCAAGGGGGGACGTGGGTGGTACGTCGACACGGCCAGCGGGTGGGTCGACGGCGTGCTGCGGCGGGATCTCGAGAAGGACCATCCGTGGCGGCGCCACCTCGACCAGCTCTCAGAGGCGAACGGCAACGTGAGCAGCGGCATTGGCTGGCACGCGCGGAAAATGGAGGTGTGTCCTAATTCTTATTATTTTCGTCGCCTCCATCGACTGACACGTGGACATCTTTCGCAGATTCTGTACGGGCATGGAATGCTGGGACACGAAGACGGGCTGTACGGCGCTGTTTCGTTTGCGTACCAGGGATAATTGTTGAACGGTGAAAAAAAAGGTTTAAAACAATAGCTACTTATGAGAAAACACGTTTTGTACATACGCAAATTCAAGTTATTCATAAGTCATTGCATCTATGGCGCACGGAAGGGTATCATGGCACACGACTGAAAACAGAGCAACGCCTTTCTGCATGCGCATCCGCGGATCTGCGGGCGGAACGCATATGTTGAACGGCGGCACGGGCTGGTCCTCAACAACGTTGCTCCGCAGTTAAAAAAACTGAATTACTGTGCAGGGTACGGAGTTGTATAGAGTCGATGAGGTAATTAACATGGGTAAGAAGGAACGACCACCAAGAGTTGAGCCTCCATTGGGGGCAACTCAGATTAAAAACAGGTTTAGGGATCGCCAACGAGTGGTTGCGACGAAGCGCGCAAGGTCACAATGCGTCAGGCATCTGCAATGTGCACGGACATGCGGCGTACCCGGTGCATCTTCGTCAACCCTACCCGAGTAGAATGGGCAAGAAATCCCCTTTCCGATCCCGACAGTGGCCTACCGGACTGAGGCCTACATGACAGTAACCGAGCGCACTGGAAAACGCTTTACACATGGCTTAGATTCAACACATATACAAAAACTGACAGAAACTCGAACGCGGTGTAAAATTGTAGGTTATGCGGGTTCCTGTGCGTTGTTGCCAGACCAAGACCCGAGAGTAATATCATACCAAAAGCCATGTCTTCCGTAACACAGCTGCGTGATTGCTGCACGGCGGTTCGGTAAACTCGACAGAAAATTACACATAAGCACGGCGGACACGCTTGAACACGGCTTTGAAAAAATTGCGGTAATTACCAGACGACCACGCTTACAATCACCCTGAGCAATGAGACCATTGCGATGCCATGATGATCGTCCTTGACCCAACCCGGGGTATTTGCGCGGATTATCAGTATCATTTTTCCGGCGGGCGGATCTGGCTCCGTGTGCGAGAGTTGGCACCACCGAATCGGCGCATCCGACGGAGTTTGTGGACCGACGGCGGCGGCGTTGTGAAAGAAATATTATGAGTTTGGGGCCGGGTAAAAGCCTGGAGGGGTGAGAGGCAATGCTAACTACGGAATCGAGTTGACAAGACATCGTGCGAGCAGATCATTGGATTTTACAGCTGTAGATGCCTTTTGAGGCAATGTTGACTCTTAGTTGCCAATTGCGTTGGCGTTGAATCGGCGCCCAGGCGCCCAGATAACTGAGATAGCTAGTCGTGCGAGTAATCACGCTCAGTGCCAGTAAGCTGCCAAGGGCCCAAGCCAAAGAGGGGGTCTTTTTTTTTTTTTTGCTCTGAAACGGGCGGGAGAAAAGAGTGTCCACAGTAATGTCCGTCGGCGATTAGAGATTAACACGGCCGTTCGACACAGCGCGGAGTGTGTGGGGGACGAGAAAGAGAAGAACTCTGAAATTGAAATTGATCGCATCGGTTTATTAACCGGACTGATCCCGACTGATCAAACCGCTGTATCGGATCCATAACAGCACACCACAGCTTTCTTCCTCCCTGAACCTCGCTTTCTCGTCCACTTTCCATTCGATGGGTATGTTCTCCCAGACTTTCTAGAAACATCCATGACTCAATCGGTAGGTTCTCTTGAAGGCACAAGTTCAGAACATCCCCTAGTCGAGGACTTTTCCCAACCAACCGACTATTCTGCTCCCGTCAATGGAGAGTCACCGAATGGAATTCCTATGCAGAAAATGAATACCCGCTCATCTCTTCGCACAAGAAGAACACCAACAAATGCAAATGCAGAAGGAGAAGGCCCACGTCGAAATTTTGACTTCAGGCGGGCTGCAACGTCGTTATTCACACCGGAAAAGAAGGTCGCCGCAGCCCCGGGCGTCTTGCGCTCTATTAGATCCATATTAACGGCGTCATGTATGTGATGTCCCTTTCTTTGGGCAATATTGACTTGTTCACCAAGGGTTGAACTTACTCCTTGTTTTCATCCCAATATCGGTGCGTCCTGGTCTCCAGTGGCGTCATATTGTGCCAAGCATTTCGCATTTTCTAGTGGGCCTTCAATTTTGCCGACAAGGACCAGCACACCCTCATTTTCGTTTGTGAGTGCCTGACGTAGGCATGACATGGTCTGGTCCATTGACGGCATGCGGCGATAGTCTCTTTCCTGGCCATTATACCCCTAGCAAAGTTGCTTGCCTTTGCCACAGATGAGCTGTCTATGCGCGTTGGCCAAACGCTTGCCGGTCTTCTTAATGCTACTCTCGTATGTTCATATGGTCTCATAACCGTTGACACTTTCTCACGCACACGCACAGGGCAATGCGTGCGCTTCCTTCCACCTTCATTTGCTTGTCTTATCCCACTCACTATCTCCTTCTAAAGGGTTGAATTGATTGTAGCTGTATGTTGTACTTACTTCGTCTTACACAATGACCGACAACATATCTTCAGATCATTGCCGCTCACAAAATGCGAACTTCAAGTCGTGCAATCTTCCCGTACGTCACTCGTTTAAAACGCCGAGCGCGCGTCTATTGTTCGATCGAAAACGCTGATCTTCTTTCCAGTGCTGGGTTCTATTCTCAGTAACCTCCGTAGGCGCCATCAATCATTTGAGCGCCCGGCGTCTATCTAATCGTTGATTCAAAGTGCTGGTGCTGGGGATGTGTTTCTTTGCCGGTGGTGTCAAATTTTCTGAGCAAGGCTTTGGCGCCAGTGCGTACCTTACATCATCCATCGACACTCTCATTCATCTCTCGTCGCAGGTGCTACTCAACTCAACTCCTCCCTTCTCACCATCAGTGTAATCGCTATCCTCTTACCGAACGCGTTCCGTTTCTCGGTAACGACACAGTCCGATCCCGATGCTGGGCAGGACATTTTGAAAGTCAGCCACGGGGTATGTCTCCAGATTATCCCAATCGTTGGATACTCATCCCTATCTAGGTTGCTCTTATACTACTTTTCAGTCAGTGTCTTCGAGGGCCTCTGTATGATATCAACTAATTTCCATTAGTCTATGGATCCTACCTCTTTTTCCAACTTTATTCTCATGCGACCCTCTACGGCGACGCTAGTGGTGATATTATCAAGTCGACGAAGTACGCTCCCAGGGAAAAGAAAAATAAGGATGGCAAGGGGGATAATCATACTGGCACAGATCTTACCAGCACTGTGGCCTCCCCGACGGATGCTGAAACTCAGCATGAGGAAGAGGAAGAAGAGGCTGAAGAACCTCAACTTAGTTTATGGATGACCCTTGGACTGCTGGCTGTTGTCACCGTCGTACGTCCCTGGTTGTGAAGACGAGCCATCCACTTACCCACTCCAGGTTGTCGCCGTTACCGCTGAATGGCTCGTTGATTCCATTGACGGGCTTACAGAGAGTGGCAATATCACCAAAGAGTTTGTTGGTGTCATCCTACTGCCTATTGTTGGAAATGCTGCAGGTTTGTAAAAGATGCCTGTGTTTTGAGTTGTACTTGACTCGTTTGATCCACAGAACATGTTACCGCCGTCTCGGTCTCCGTCAAAGACAAACTCACTCTTAGTTTGGGCGTGGCCGTCGGCTCGAGTATCGTAAGATTTTCTTGTCCCAACGTTATCCTTTTGACTGACCATGTTTCCCTCAGCAAATTGCCCTTTTTGTGATTCCGTGCGTCTATTGACATCCTGTAAACAATAACGGACTAATAATTGAATGCAGATTCATCATGGTCCTAGGGTGGATTCTTGGGAAACCCCTTACCATGCTTTTTGATCCTTTCGAGTCTATTGCGTTGTTTTTGGCTGGTCAGTTTCGGGGTCAGTCCGTCATTCAAGTGTCACTCACACATTTTTGTTAGTGATCACCGTCAACTATGTCGTTCAAGACGGTAAATCAAATTGGTTAGAAGGCATGATCCTCATGTGTATGTGCTACTTCCAATTCAAACTATTACTATATGGCTTATTGGTTTCCAGCATTATACATTATTCTTGGTACCACATTCTTTTTCTATCCCGGTACCGCGAATGAGTTTATCAACATCCTTCCGAAATGTAACTTTAATTATCGATATATACCCGGGATTCAGTTTCTTAATGTCAATGACCATGGATGTATCCCACTCTGCATACCCTGCTTCTGCCCGCCTTTCTGCACTCATAATTAGGAGCATTCATGTATCATACGGAAAGAACTCACTTACTGAAAGATGGATACATTGGTGATGTACATATATGCCTATTCGTCAATGGAATTTCACAGTTTTGCCTTTACCGCATCGTCGACCAGGGTTGCTCCAGCCGAGGCCAGCACGACGGCGTCCCGCTCTTTGACTTTGGTGGCTGCGAAGTATTACGAATCAGAAGAAAATTGACGAATGACATCCTTACTGAAAATGACTTTCTGGCCTTCTTTCCACATCTCCGTCACGAGGGTTTCCCCGGGATACACGACGCCCGCGAATCTGACTTTGATATCCTTGTACGCGCCAAATTTTTGGAAGACGTGTTTTCCGGAAATTCCCATCGAGCAGAGACCGTGGAGGATTGGCTTGTTGAAGCCGCCGATGGCGGCAAATTCGGGCAGAATCTGAAGTGCCGAAAGTCAAGAACAAAGAGGAGAACGGGAATCGAAACATGCGCACGTGGAGAGGGTTCGAGTCTCCGCTCAACCTGGAACCATGGATTCACAAAAAACTTCACGCGATTAGAAAATGTATGTATACCGATACAGCGCTGCTTGGGAAGGGCTGGTTTTTTCTTCCACGGTGGCATCAGGGGAACGTTTAGGTATAGCATTTTCAGCCGTGGCTGCTCTGCGGTCTGGACGAAGCTCGTTAGATTCAGTCTATGAAAAGCGAAGGAAAGTCCCACCACTTCCAGTGCGTGGCCCTCCGAAACCGCCTGACCCTGTGATGAAAGGTAAGAGCTAGTACTTTCTGAAGAGGGGTAGGAACCTGCCTCGAACAAAAACCGTGGATTGGTTCTCGAAGATGAGTTTGCCAGATTTATCTCGCGTCTCGACCACGGATGTAACAGCGGCCGCCTTGCCTTTGTCTAGTACTTCAAGCAGTCTACGATATGTTGGATAACAAACGTTTTCGTCGTGAAAAAATGCCCACCTTGCACGGCTCACCAGCTCTCCGCTTGTCGGGATGGGAGCTTTAATGCTGAGGAATTGCTCGCCATGGAGCATTTTAGCCTGGAACGCGTTTGGAAACGATACTCTCGCGTAGATGATGGCCTACGGGGTTGAAATCGGGCAGCCACCCGAGCGGTACGGACCCGCTGGCGTGAAATTGGGGAATCACTCCGAACGTCGGAATAGCTGAGAACTCGTCGTCTCCTTCGTAAACCCACTGTTGCCTCAAGTTAAACGTCTAGGAGAACTCGGACTCCGTTCGGGATTCTTCTGACCTGCAAATCTGTCTCCGTTGCGCCTATTCCGAGGTTGTAGAGGATGACGTCACGCTGGCCTCGACTTAGTACTTGTGTCGTACAGAGATAAAGAGAAAAAATGCCTCTGTGTAGGTGTATGTGACCGGCTCGACAGGGATCCTTTTCGCCTCGGCGACTAAGGTAGAGTCTTTCGGAGTCATAGTGAAGACGGAAGTAGAAAGCGGGAAAGCGTAAATGCATGTGATTCACATCCGTAATTGCCCCTTTGGCCACTTTTTGCATTCCACGTGCGATCCCGATCGGGCAGTTTGATGGCGGCAGCTTTCGGCGAATTCAAGCTCCGACACATGCCAAACAAGGCCACATTAGGTCAGCCACATGCGTTCCATAGGCTACCCAGAACCACAGCAGAGAATCCACTTGCCGTCAGGGGACGCCTATGCCCCGCTTCCGAGGGAGTTAGGACGCGTATCTACCTTATCGTCCCGCATAGGTTAGGGGTGGCTGGGGAGGGGGGCGACTCGGAGGGATAGAGGGAAAGCACGGACGAGGCTTTAAAGTGCCGACCTGAGAGGGAGGACGGGGCCTCAAATGGTCGGTCCTCTTCGCGCACCTGAAAGAGCCAGGATAGCATTTCAATATATTATGTGTTTCACTTAACATACTACTTCACTGGCGAAGCAATAAAGCCGTATGCTTCTGTTGCCTGAGTATCGTTAGGTCAGAACCAACGCTCCAAAAAAATTAAAAAAAATAAAGCCGTGAGCTAGCCGAGGCATAGCCTCAGCTGTCAACAGCCAGCCGACGGCTCACCACAGCTGCAAAACCGGTCGGCTAGGTGGGCCCTGAGTGCAGTGCATCCCGATTTAGCTCGCTAAGGGAAGTGGATCCAGAAAAATGAAAGAAAAGAGGAAAATATTCGGGTATAACGGACATAACTGAAGGTAACATCTGAGCTCTAATGAATTTTTTTTTAAAGATTTCCTGAGGATTCTGGTGTTAGGCAAACGAGCCGAAAGTTGCCGGAACGCAAAAACACGTCGACGTCACATCAACCTCCGGCTAGCGAAATCACAAGCTCCGGGGGATAATATTTGGCTGAACCCAACTCTGAAGTCAAACTCGAACCACCATGTCGACCCTCTCCTTCAAAGGTCATTCTGTGGTTATTACCGGTGCTGGAGGTGGTCTCGGTAGAACGTCCGGACCTTTCTGTTCTCAATCCACCAGCCCCGCCCTGACATCCATGACTTCAGGTATTCACTTCTGTTTGCGTCGCGCGGGGCCAATGTGGTCGTGAACGATTTCAACCCCGAGGCTGCACGGAAGGTTGTAGACCAGATTGTCAAGGGTGAGCGCAATTCACGAACTCGCCTAGTCGGATCTTGACTTGAGGTTGCTTTAGCGGGCGGGAAGGCCGTTGCGAACTCTTCCTCGGCCGCCGATGGAGAGGCCGTAATCAAGAGCGCTCTCGACGCGTTCGGTGGCATCACCATCCTCATCAACAATGCGGGAATCCTGCGGGACAAAGGGTGAGTCCAAATTTACGGCGGCGATCTATCCAATTCACCTTACACGTGCAGGTTTAAAAACATGTCCGACCAGGAGTGGGATCAGATCATGGAAGTCCATTTGAAGGCCGCGTTTGCGTGCACGAAAGCGGCGTGGCCCCATTTCCGCAAGCAAAAGTTTGGTCGCGTTTTGAACACGGCGAGTGCTGCTGGACTGTATGGTACGTCTCTGGGCGGCAGTTTTGAAGCATTCCGATATATATGTATATCCCAGGAAACTTTGGCCAAGCAAACTACAGTGCTGCGGTCAGCCGCTCCTCTTATCTTCTCTGCTTTTCACTTATATATACATCGTTTTGGGGCGTGTAGAAAATGGCTCTGGTCGGATTCACCAAGGCGAGTTTGCCATGAAACACTGACACACAAGACTACATGTAACACTTTTTATGGTGCAGGCACTTGCCATAGAGGGCGCCAAATACGGCATTAAATCCACCGTCATTGCTCCTGTACGAGATTCATTGTGTCCATAAAATTCTTTTTTTCATCAGTTGGCTTCATTTTCCTCAGCTTGCGGTGCGTGGATACTATTCGCTACAAAACTGTCATTATGTATACTGACTTCGCCCTGCCAGGCTTCCCCCATGACTGAGACAAGTGTGTCTACGTTATTAATACTCCGGATAGTACTTATGCGTCTTGGCGTTAGTTATGCCACCAGAGATGCTTGCAAATCTGCAGGTGGGAAGGGTTCCAGTATTGTGTGCCAGTGCCTCATTGCAATCCCTAGCCCGACCTCGTCGCCCCATTTGTACTCGCAGTTTGCCATCCAGACGGTCCTGATGCTTCAGGCAAGGCCTTTGAGGTCGGGGCCGGTTTTGTTGCTGAGATCCGCTGGGAACGAAGCAACGGCGCCGTGTTCAAACCTGACTCCAGTTTCACTCCATCCGCTGTAAGTCTGCCCCTCGTTGTTTGGTGAGGAACGGTGAAATAAGTCGCTCAATTCTAGGTCAAAGCAAAGTGGTCGCATGTGATCGACTTCAGCAACCCATATCAGTGAGTATTCTTCCTCCCTTCGAGATGAAACCCTCGCTGATGGTATCATAGCCCAAAAGGTTTCCACGATATCGACGCGAAGGTATCGAGGCGCCGCGTTTGCCCTTGAGGTGAGATTCTCAGTCTAACGTTTACTAGGAGAAACTTGCGCAAGCGGTTGCTCTCGACTCCAATCCCCAGTCTTCCCCAGAAGTCCGATTCGACGGAAAGACTTGCATCGTTACCGGAGCAGGTGCATATATCTCGAACTTGGAACGATCATCTCTTTTAAAAGATATCTAGGCAGTGGACTCGGTCGCATTTATGCCCTGATGTACGGCAAACTCGGCGCCAACGTCGTGGTCAACGGTACGTGGAGTAGTGTATGACAGGGGAGGAACTACAATTTATTTATCAGATGTAAATGAGAAGGGCGCCAACTCAGTTGTTGGCGAGGTTATCAAATGTAAAAGAATTTTTCGATGCTGACAATTACTCACCTCTTTGTAGCCGGAGGCAAAGCGACCGCCGCGGTTTGCTCTGCTGAAGATGGTGAAGCGATCGTGAAAACTGCTCTCGAAAAGTTCGGAGGCGTCCATGTACTCATCGCGAATGCCGGCATTCTGAGGGACAAATCATTCCAAGCTATGACCCAGCAAGAATTCGACCTTGTTCTCCAAATTCATCTTCGGTAAACTATCTTTTTCTTTCAGAAATATTCCTTTCTTTGATCGTACTCCAGTGCTACATACAAGGCTTGTACTTCGAAGGGGAGGAGGCATGCGCGTCTAACCGTTCTCCCAGTGCGCAAAAGCTGTCTGGCCCATTTTCCAGAAACAGAAGTTTGGCCGGATCGTGACGACTTCATCGCAAGTCGGTATATGTGGGTTTTCATCCCTTGCCGTCCATTAAAGAATCTCTGATTGTCTTTGTAAGATGGTAACTTCGGCCAGGTCAACGTCAGTATCAGCTGTCTCTTTCCTTCTTTCGCTTCTCAAGCTTTAAACCGCATCCTAGTATTCTACGGCGAAGGCAGGTTTTCAGTTTGAAGTACTCGACGAGGGAGGTCTCACTAGTTTAACAGGCGGGTCTCATTGGTTTGACCCGTACGCTTGCCATCGAGGGCAAGAAATATAATATAATATGCAATTGTATCGCGCCGATGGTATGCCCACACTTCGTTACTTTCTTTCCCATGTGTAACAACATTTATAGGCTGGGACCGCTATGACTGCCACCATATGGTATGTGATCTACGTCGCCCTCTTGGCTCTCGCTCACCCACAAATTACAGGACGCAGGACATGATGGACATGTTTAAGGTATATATATGCACCTTTGGCGCATGCTGCCCAGCGAACTCATCATGCATCATCAGCCTGATTTTATTGCACCGTTTGTCGGGTATCTGAGTAGCGCTGGTAAGGGTCGAGTGACATCACGAATTACACCGCGCTAACTCTTGAGTAGACAACGAAGAGACTTCGGGCTGTCTGTTTGAGGTTCTCGGTGGTTGGGCCGCCCAGACGAGATGGCAGCGGTCGGGTGGCCACAGTTTCCCGTCGAAAAGCCCCTATACGCCCGAAGACGTTGTTGCGAAGTGGAAGAGCATTACCAACTTTGGTGAGCTCTTCCTTGGATTTCTTTCTTTCTCTGAATGTACGGTTAAGATGACGGACGGGCGACACACCCCGTCACCAGCGGTGAAGCGCTCGAGCAGGTTAGTTCAAGTTTGGACTTGATTCTTTTACGGTCTTGATTTTGCGTCATAGATGGTGGCCAACTTTGGTAACAACGGCGACGGGCCCAAGGCGAAGCTTTAGTTAGTGCTCAAGTATATTTATTGGCAGGATGAAAGTACAATCGGACAGAATTGCCGTGTCTTGCAGCAAATGTAATAAACTTGATACCTCATTCTTCCATAATCGGTTAACGGCCTGACCACTGAAGTTGGTCGAGGTTGACTCGATGCCCGGGCTACGAAGGAGGTATTACCCTTTGCGGATGCCATCGGTTTGCCTACGACAGTCACCTATACGAAGTCTTTCTGCCTCGAGGGATGTCACATTGGAATCACTTCCCTCACGGACCGGTAAGCATCTCCGTTCTACATTTGCCTCTGACAGGCTTCGCTCTCGGATCTTGAAATTCGGCCTCCGAAACTTCTTGGTGCACGGTATGCTCGTTTCCGCCTCTCCAGTCTACTGGCCGTGAAATCTGAAGATAGTCGTTCAGCGTTCAGATCTAGGTGCGCGGCGCAGTTACTTTCCTGACCGTGGACCACCAATTGAGCACCCTGGCTTGCTTGAGGAAATGTGCGAATTCATATGACCAAAATTATGACATTCTGGCTGTATTTTCCGGCTAAT
Source organism: Mycena venus (assembly GCA_014462655.1). Lineage (NCBI taxonomy): Eukaryota > Fungi > Basidiomycota > Agaricomycetes > Agaricales > Mycenaceae > Glaucomycena > Glaucomycena venus. Next base: position 1,286,425 of record JACAZI010000033.1, read on the forward strand.
ATTCGCACTGGCTTCGACGAGAGTCGTCCGACTTTCGCCCTAGTTTCGCTCCACGGTCTTGGCTGACCGTTCATCTGACACTTCTGGACTGCCCTGCTGGCTCCATCGGCGAAACGAGTCCGTTTCTGGCCCTCTTCTGTCCGTCAAGCGAATCGCGAGACCGATTTCTATTCAATTCTATTACTGTTTCAAACTTCGAATTCTTGCCGTTCTAACGCGCTCTGGAGCCGGTGGGCGATATAAAAGGGATCCATTGTCGAGCTGCACTCCCAACGCATTCAACCGCACCACAAAATGAAGTTCTCTGGATTCGCCTCTCTCTTCCTCTTCGCTGCGGTCGCTCTCGCCGATACTGTGGCATACGACCAGACGTACGATTCCTCCTCCACCTCCCTGGACGTCGTTGTGCGTACCAATTCCTTCGCCGATACGATATCTATCGACGGAAGAATGTCTGATCCAAACTTCATACACAGGCTTGTTCCGACGGTCCCAATGGGCTGGAAACAAAGGGCTTCACCACGTTCGGCTCGCTACCCAAGTTCCCCTTCATAGGTAGTCCAAGCCTTCTTTGTGAAGACAGTCGTTCACACGTATATACTTCATAGGCGCGGTCGGCGCGGTCGAAGGCTGGAACTCGGTGAATTGCGGGACTTGTTGGCAGCTGACCTACGCCGGCACCGGCAAGACCATCAACGGTAGATATCATCCACCTGATTTACCATCTACTCTAATATCCGTATTTTTCGTCCCCCAGTTCTCGCGGTCGACCATGCGGCTCCTGGAACGTTTAACGTCGCATTGTCAGCCATGAACACCCTTACCAACAACCAAGCCGTCCAGCTAGGCAGGGTTACCGTCACGTCTAAACAAGTCGCCAACTCTGTCTGTGGCCTCTCATCTTAACCGCATAATGATCGCGCCTTGAAGTGTTTTGGACACTGAATGACCTGACAATGTAGTCGAAACGTTTCGGACACAGAAAGGACTTTACACGGACACTGTATCTCTGCACAATGAATTTGGACGCATTTTTGAACAACTATAATTGTACTTTTCTTCGTCGAAAGACTCTGCTTTTACCGTTATCAGTGACGCTGTCGCGGATTGTTGGGCAATGCAATACATAATTTAATTGTGTCGTTCTCTAATATCACAAAACAAACGATAAGTACAGGAATAAAACAAGAGAAGGAGAGTGTGTGGTACGAGCGCCAATGTTTGAAGTATGTATGTATCACTTTTAATCCGAGGGAGTGGAGGCTCGATATGGCGTTTGCATGAGACATGTGTAAGGAGTGGAGGGGGCATGGGCATGTGGATAGCAGTGTAAAAGCGACGCGACATATCGTGACAGAGTGAAAGTGGGGGAGGGGCGGATGGATGTAATTGCACGAATCGAAAGGAACACGAATGAGATGAGGGCGGCCAGTGTGATGAGGCGAATGAATGAATAATGCAAGAAGCGATGCGAGTATGGTATTGTACAATAAAAGAGACAGAAGATGGATACGCTCACTCCTCGAGCATCATCACTTCTACGGCGCCTCCTCCGTTGACTTGCACCTTTGCCCACTCGACCGCAAACTTTGACGCCTTGAGAAACTTCCGGTGCGAGTATTTCTTGTATACGTATTGCCCGGCAAAGTTGCGCTCCGTGAGCTTCTCCACAAGCATATCGTGCCCCTGCACCAGCTGGTCCTCGGTGTACCCAGAGTAGAACACAAACGCCTCGTTCTTAAAAAGGAAAGTCTCATTAGGTTCCAAATCCGGACGAATTTCAAATTGAACACCTACCCAGGCACCGTCCAGCATCCTCCGCGCACAATACATGCCCACCGCGGCGACAAGGCTCGGCTTGACCCGCAAAAACCTGTAGTCCAAAAGCGTCACCTCCGTCAAGAACTTGCTCAGAGTCCTCGTCTGGATGTCATAATCGTCAGCTTTGCTGATCTTGCGCATCCAGCTGTAGGGCGAGCAGTAGTGCGAGATTCTGAACTCGAGGGTCTGCAACATGATCCGCTCTCCCTTCAATATCTCCTCCTTGCTGTACCCGTTCTCTGCCATGTATACGAACTCGTCCACAGACGGCGCGAGGATCTCTTCGTATTTTGCTGCGATGAACATGGCCGTGATGCCGACCAGTTGCAGCTTGATGAGGGAGACGGTGCGGTGGGTCAAGAAGCGATCGACAATGTTGACTGCAATCCAAAGCGTCTCGGGAAGCATGTGGTACCGGAGATGGACCTGCAATAACCAGTCGACGAGCGTTTGGCGCATCGCCCAGGTGATTTCGTTTTGGTGGGTCATGTAATCGGCACTGGGCATCATTTTCTCCTGCAGACTGGCATTAGACGGTGTACAGAGACGAACGGAAGGTGAAATCATACCTCTAGGTCGTTCATATATTCAAAAATATCCTCCGCATACTCCGACACCATGTTTGTGTCATAGATATCCACGTCGTCCTGGAAGGTTTCACGAATTGCCTGGACCTCCTTCTGGTACTGGAGGCGCCGTTCTGTCGAAACGTCGGGCCAAACTCGGGGTCGTTTGGCAACTTTCTCGGTATCCTCTGGCAGTTCGAGCTCCTCGAGCTGATCTTCCTCGCTGTCGTCCATGTCCTCCTCAGGCTCCTCTTCCTCGGCTGGTTCCGACTCGAGTGGAGCGACTTCATCGTCCTCGACGTCCATGGGCATCCGCTCTTCCTCCTGCTCCAACTGATCGTCATCTCCTTCGTCCTCGGCGGTGACGGGCGGGGGCTCAACCCGGACGGGCCGTCTGCTCAAGACAGGTATCGTTTGACGCGCCGAACGAGACGGGGGAACGCGTGCAGTGACCGCATTGGTGGTGACGGGGGGTGCCACCTGGCTTCTTCCAGGACCGAGAGGGACGCGCTGTGCAAGGATGGCGGTGGAATCTGAACGAAGACGCTTGACACCGGTCTCTGCCTTGTCGCTGCCAGCGGGTAGCTTGCCGAGAGGGTCCTGGGGGGGGTGCATGTCAGCCACCGTGGTCTGAATGGGAAAATACGCGCACCTTTCTGTTGAGAACGACCTCGCTGAGAACGGTCCGCGACTGGGTTGTCTTTGCGGTGACGAGCTCCTTGGGTGCGAAACGAGACGCGCCGGGGGGCACGATGGAGGATGACTGGCGAGCGTGTCTGCTGGTTGCATTTTCGTCTGCCTTTGAGCGTTGGACTGGGCGGGCACGAAGGGGCAGCTGTGGGATGGTAAATGAGCACACGGTGGGCTGGGGAGAAGGGGTAGGTTACTGACGCGAACATTGGTACTGGCCATCTGGTGAAGAGTGGATGTGTTAGAAGGAAAGATAGACGGGTGGCAGCCTCCGCGGAAGCTAAAGTGCTGGTTGGAATCAAGAACCAAGATGGTTTTTCCAAATCAAAAGTGGCTGGCAAGCAAAGCGCGAAACCAACTACTGCACGTGATCACCCACACTTGTCAAACGCGTCGACCGTGATCGTGCGCGAGTACATACGGCCCGACCATCCGCAATTTAATTTTTTAATTTTATATTCATCTATGTAAGCTCTCCCCATCGTCTCTGCCGTCCGTCCTCGCGCCAATTATCACCAGTCGTCGTCGGCGCCGTCGCTTTTGCCATCCCAATCCCTGCGCGCTGAGTCGTAGACGCAACCTCGAGCGGGGCTGTAAGACGTATCCGACTCTCATCCGACTCGGCCGAATCCTCAGACGCGCCCAGAGAGGAACCAGGGGTCCACCCTTGCGCCAGAAGAAGCTGGTGTCCGATATTTGTGGTAGGGAGCGGCGTCGGAGGCTGAGATGTTGTCACCTGAGGTGGCGGCTCCCAGGACGACGGCGGTTGTTGTTGCGAGGTAGAGGCTATGACTTCCGCCCGCAGAGGCGGAGCGACACCTGGCGCATCGAGACGCGACGTTGGATAGAGGGACCGCCGCCGCGCAGAACGATCCGTGTAATTTGTCCCTTCACTCCGAATAGGCCCGGGACCGCTCGAGGTCAGCAAGCGTTGCTTCAGCATTGTAAGCGCCTTCTTCGGGTCCTTCGAGGTGCTGGGGAGATACCCAACGTCGTGTTCCGCGACCTTGGCAGCTTTTCGCTTGTGAGATGATTGAAAAAGCGGAATCTCGTTTTCAAAAGTGGAACAACAATCACTACAGGGTGTTTGGGTTGGGTGAATGTGAACAAGAAAGGTGGTACCGCCAATGGCGAGTGTGTCCAAATGGTTCAGCCGCCGGGGAATGCTCGCGACCCGGGGAGGGGACAAACGGACGGCCGTTATGGAAGACCGAGGTTGAAGAAACGTCCCGTGCTTCGAGCCCATATCAACTATGCTCCAGGTGTCGCCGTCCGCGTACGCAGTGGCATGTAATTTAGAAACCTCCATCTCCTTAAGCCGAACTCTCGGAATATCCTGAGACGGAGCTGGATCCCTGCCGAACTGGAGCTCCGTGTAGCCATCCGTAATGACCAGGGTCTGTTTCTGGGGGAAAACGGAGGTGCGAAGTACTAGGAGTCGGAGTGAAGGCCCGTGAGTCGGGCTCCCACTGGCCTTCTCTTCTGCGTCATTAAGAGCCTCGCCAGGCCATTCGTGTGCGGGGTCGTAATCAGCTGGGGGCGAGGCCGACCGAGAATGCCGGACATTGCCAGCTTCCATGTTCAATCCGACCTTAGCGTGCCTGTGCAGGGTATACAGAGATTATGAAGAGGACGAGATAACAGCCTCGTTTCAAGACACGATGACCGTTCAGCAAATCAGTCTCTCGGCTTCTTCCGGCGATCCAAGTCGCGTGCACGGTAACGTTACCCTCAGCGCCTCTTTACAACTACTCAACCAACTCGACCTCTGCTTCTCTTTCGCTCCGACCTCACGCGTTATCACCGAGAAAAGAATACGCGTCAATCAACCTCATCTGGCAAATCACCTCATTCATCCCTCGCCACACAGGGGTTTATAGCCTCCAAATGGAACACTTTTCCGAGGTACAACGCAGCCGTTTTTGAGTGCGGTGTCTCATGTTCACCGCGGTCCGTGCAGGAGCACGGCAAACTCCTGCTTAGCAAAGAATGGCTCGTTAAGAATAACGATTCGACTCCGTATCTATTCGTTCGTTCTGTTTCATTGGATCGCGATTTACGAAACATTGGACGCGTCATTTTCTACGCAGAAGTGTCATTTTTCTACCGTGGACTTGTCTTGCTTCATTCTGGTCACTGACACGAAGACTGTGTGGACAGAAGGTGAATTCGTTGGTTGTGCCGAAGCGCAGCGCCTGATAGTTCCCGTCCCAGTATTGAATAGCAAACAATTTGCACGTAGGTGGCGTGCCTGCAACCCTAATAGCACCCCAGAATTCACCCGGGAAGACGATGAAGAAGAATGGAGAATCAACACGCTCGAACTCCTCTCCAAAGCACACACGCTTGGAGGGGTTGAAGAACTTTCCTTTGACGTGGTTGAATCCAACTACGCGGTAAGTACGCCGCCGGACACCCGGACAGTATGTTCACGTACTATTACTCTGTGTAGGATCTCGCCATTGAACTCGAATGTGAAGCGTTTAGGTTTCGGTGGGAAACGTGCTTGCAAGGAGGCCGGTTCTCCGCCGAAATGATATCGAAACACCTTGTCTTGCCTTTAATCAGCCTTAACCATTTGGCGTTCGCATCTGCCGTCGGTGAATCCTCCGAGACCGATTTGGAAAAGGTTGGTTGGGATATCGGTATCTTGACATTCACTCTTGACACACATGTACCCAGGCTGTGGACAAGATGGGCAGGACTGGAAGACGCTCGGTCGACACACATATTAAAAATGCGATGGCCAAGCCTCGTGTGGCTACAACATTGCGGCGCATAACGGCCATGTTCAACTTTGAAAATAATCTGCGTGAGTTTTGCACTCGTATCCTGAAATACACAGTATTCTAATTCCACGCTGTCCCCGACGTTGCAGCGCCGATCCAGCTGAGTGCCGAAAAACCCGAGCTTCAAGCGCAAGTCGTGCAGGCCAAAACCCGGGAGCTTTCCTCGCCTGTCCCATTTAAACGCCGAAGCCCTCTTCCAGATCCCATCGTAAGTCATTAAGTCGTCAACCTGTGAGTACCCCGGCCCAATTCCCGGTGATCCAGCCTGCCACGCCCCCTGCACCTTCAAAGACATTACCCTCGAAAAACACAACTCCTTCCCCCAAAATTCCGGTCACTGCGGAGGAGGACTCGGCAACGGAAGACGATTCTGAGGGCGAGGCTCCTCCTGTCGTCGCTGCAAAAGGCAAGGCTCGAGCGCCTTCGTCAGCTGCCTCGCCTTCCGCAAAGGCTGAAGTGCCGAGCCCGGCTCCCAGGCCACAATCATCGTCGCCCGCCCCCTCTAAATCCTCTAAACCACTCAGTAGGGTCAAACCCCCGTCTTCGGACTCCGATTCCTCCCCCCATCGGCCCGTCAAAAAGTCCAGGCCCCCGTTATCTTCGAGCGACGAAGACAGCGAAGCGGAACGTAAACGACGTTTAGCGAAAGCCACGAGCGGAGCTGGTGGCGCAAAACGAGGGACAGGTACAAGGCAGCCCATCAAGAGAGGCGGAAAACGGTTTTTAAAAGTGTGTATTATAACTAGAATGCAGAAGGATAGGAATTGTTGTACATATGGTGGATGCGTCAATGGTTGTACATATGATACACGGCGAAGACGGCGCGTGCCAATGCTACCGTCTGCCGCGGCGGCCTACCGCAGCTTCCCATTGCGCAGCTTTGTGGCGGTCGCACATTGGGCGGAACAAGTTGATAATTCGCCTGGATTCCATGGGTGCCTTAACCAGTCGACTCGATTAGCAAACCATAGAGGTAAATGACTTTGCACTTTCAGACCTTGGGGCACTGACACCATGCCCTATGTGCGTGGGCGGAGCTAGAAAACCAGTAAGTTCGAGCAGGTTTATATGGCTGTCAGGTGCGGACCTCACTCCACAATCAGGACGGCCACAGTCTATTCTATATCGAGAATAAATGGCTGTTTGTCGACGAGGTTTGTTGCAAATCACCTATCCCCTGGGTAGATGACATCGAAGCAACCGCATCCTTGGTGAAGGTTTCCGAAGCTGGACAACAGATGAGAAATTGCGTCATCCAAGTACAGGAGAGAGGAATTACATTTCCTGCTGGCACATATCTGCAGTCTGCATTAGCACAAGAAAGAGCCGGCAGGGGATAGCGTACTTGACGAAATAGGCCGTAGAGTTGGAGTGGGAGGAGTTGATTGTAAACCATGACTTATCCTCTTAGTGTGGTCTTATACTTTTTCTTCGAATAGTGTAACATTGACGTGTCACGAGTCTGTTATTGGACGAAGATCTTCGTGGTTCGACATTCTCGTTATCTGACGCTCGGAAGCGCTAGATCCAAGCATGGTCCAGATCTGAGCGCCAACAAGGCACCTGGTTCCGGCGGGTCGGAATGAACCGGTCTGAGAGCCCCGAAGACCGAGTTACTGGTCGACAAAGGCCGTTTAGATCAGCCACGAGTTTGCGATAGAACTATGGCGAGGACTCCGTAGCAGGTAATTCGGGAGGTTACTAAGATGTCCAGTGCTGGAGACATGTAAATTTGAGCGATTGTTGATCTGGTACAACATTGCTGGGTATGGATATACTGACGCACGTAAGGTCGTCTGATGTTCTGGAGGTGAGGAGCAATCCAAATGGTTGGTCGCTAGAAGAACGCCACATCTCCAGGAAAAGTGTTTGTCATAGCTGTGTAGTTCTGGAATACCCGCGGAGAGAGGACTGGCTCAATTTGCCGCGGTGGTGATACTGATTTCGAGAGTGGCCCGTGGGGTTCCTAACAAACCAAACGCGCCGGCTAACATGCAGAACTGATGGAACCTTGTTGAAACAAAGCGTAGAATCAGAAAACAACGGTCCCAGGTCTGTCAGGAAGGCAGGAGAGATATTAAAAAGATCCCAAAGGATTCAAGGGACAATCAAACTCCAGTCAGTAACCCGCCTTTTGGGGCTGTCTGGTTGAGGAGAATTTTGATCCTGGGTAAAGAGATTCTCGCCAGTGAGTACTAGTCCGGCGGGTCCCACGTGCTGCTCGATCAGAAGGACTGCCAGAGAGTTACAAAGTTCCTAGATATCACAAGGTGCGAAGAAAGAGTGCAAAAGACCAGAATTGGATGGGTAAAGCTTGGGTTGAATAAAATGGAGGCAAGCTCGGGGAAACGCCGGAGACATTAGACCTGGTTAGTATGTTGGGCACCCAGGTTAGCCTGGGATGTAGTAGCAGTGACGTTGATAGAGTCTGCAGTGCGGCGTAACCAGAAAAGTAACTGAACGCGGAGTTGAATTCGATCGGCATGCCATCGGCCCAGGGTGGACGTAAGTGTGACACAGTGGTACGTGACTTCGTGTCACATCCCTTGAATACGCGCATGTCTGTTGAGGATGAAGACCCTTTGGCGGTGGGACCGTATTCCCGTTGCCTTCTGGAAATTGCTGACGACGTATCACTAGGCTGCCCTGTCGCATGCCTTCGTATCTTCCCCATCTCTTCGTCCGGATCCACAAAATAGCACCCAATTAGACGCTGCTGCAGGTACTTCCGCCCCATCGACATCTACAGACGACAGTTCGCCGCCTTCCGATCTGGCGGGCGACGCTTCCCAATCAGAGTACGAATCACAGGTAGAATCATGGCGCGCGCAGTCTGCCGAGGCACGGCAGAAAGCAGAGAAGGAGCGCGCACGGTGGGAGGCCATACGTGCCGCAGAGAAGCAGGAGGCTGCTCTTCGCAAGGCGGCCTTACCGGCAGACAGTACCATTGGCGGGGAAACTGATCATGGATGGGAGACAGTCGGAGCCGGCGGAAAGACTCTCCAACCCCCGCGACCGTCTTCTCCCAGTCCGGCTGATGCTCGAGATTTGGTTACTGGAGAACCTCAGAAACATGTAGGCCAAATGAATGATCCTTCTACTCTCGCTGATCTCTTCTCTCAATTTAGGTCATCCCAACGGCAACCGTCGAGCCTCCTAAATCACAGTCTGCCCAAGACACTGGCGACGAATCTCAGAAATGGGAGGAGGTGTCGGATCCACTCACCTCCTCATTTCCTTCCATGTCTTTCCCAGACCGAACCAATACGCCTTCTCCGCAGCATCCTCCACCTGCACCACTAGAGTCGGCCACCCTCGCAATATTTGATCCCTCCCTCTCGACCCGGACCCGGCTAACAGCCTTGTTCTCGTCCCTCGCGATCAACTTGCTGTTGCCGTTCGTCAACGGTGTTATGCTCGGCTTTGGCGAAATATTTGCCAAAAATATCGTGCTAGAATACTTTGGCTGGCGGCCATTAGCTCCTCGGCCTGGTTCAGTGGCGGCCTCCACGGGCCTCGGAGCTACCTTGCGACCGTCAGAGCGGACTAGAACTCCGTCTAATAGTACTGCTAAATGACGAATTACGCTAATGGATTCCTGTGAAATTACTGCTGTAAAAGTATAGCGAGGACAGCAAAACAACAAATCACAACCGAACTCGAGCAGGCATGTTTCTTATCGCTTGTCGGACCCCTAGGTCACCAAGTACGTCTTCCGCTATAGCAACTGTGAGGATGGATATCCGCCGCGAAGTGGACGGAACTGACCTCCTCCGCCGACACTGCGTCTCAAAATTTCAGAAAACAGGTCTGTTGATTGGCTGGAGATACTCACGCATCTATAAGGAGGGTTCTGTGATAATGTTCAATGAATCTGACGCATACATAAGTAGAGCCTATGCGTGAGTGGCAGCATTTGAATTACCGGCCCATTCCTGAACAGGTTGGTCAGGTTCACACATGACTTAAGATTTCGCGGCTTTATATCACAATACGTACCGGTTTGCGTTATGCCTCTGCCCCCCGAAAATCTAGATTCAACACTGAGAAAAAGAAGATAACCGGAAAAAAAACAAACTGTATCATACCTGCACGGCGTCGGCCGCTGTTGCCTGTGAAGCACGGGTCGCATGCATCTTGAGAAACGCCATTTGGCTAATGAATAGACTCAGTATCACGGATGAATGCAAAAGGTCGATTTGACCCAGCGAGATGCCGTGCTTGTTCCTTGGCAGACATTCGACACATCTGAAAGGTAATATTCTCAATCCAACTTTGGCAGCTCTCGAAACGCGAAATCATCGCAGCAAGCTTTTGTCGAATAACAGGTTGGGAGCTCAATGCTTTCCCGAAGACCTTTCTCTGCGTCGCCCATCTGGAGGGTACGTAAGTATGGAGTTCGCTGATGGAATAGCGCTAACTTGAAGCATTCTTCGAATATTAATCTCTGTCCTCCAATAGTGGCGGCGGTCAAGACCCATCTAACGGCGCCATGAGTGGGCAGATGGACAGATCGTTGAACATACATACCTCTCATGATTGAAATTGGCAAGCTGAATTGAGAATCCTTTGATAAGAACATCGAGACTGAAGGGCAGAACATACGATTATATTCAATCCGGGTTGGTCAGCGCCGAGCTGGTTCCCGGGCGGAACTCGAACATTATCAAAAGTAACGAACGCTGTCCCCGCCGTGCTCGACGAGTACTGCCCAAAACGAATTAGCGTCAAGACTCAATAATATGAACTCGTCGACTCACGTTTGTCTTGATCGGTCTAGTCTGAACGCCCTCCCCTCTCTCAACCACCAGGATGACGATCTCGCCGTTATCCGCCTTGCAGGCGACCGTGAAGTAATGAGCCCACATGGCGTTCGTAATCCATTTCTTAGTGCCGTTCACGATCCACCCGTCTTCAGTTCGTCTGGCTCTGCATCGCAGTCCTTGGACATCACTTCCTGCGAATGCTTCTGTGATGGCCAAGCATATGGGTTTGTTCCCGGACAGCGTGTCTTTCACGATTTTGTCTCTCAAGGCAGGTGGTGCGAAGTTAATGACGGGAGGAAGGCCTGGGGAAATAGACTCAGAGTTAAAAACAGTGACTTATATGGGCGCACCTATGATTGTTCCTCCGCCTGCCATACGTCAGCGTCTGAGAGGAGAACAAGGGTGGAAAATTTACCAAGACCGTCGGCATAACCTAAAGGGCTATCTCAACACATGAAACTTGTTGATAGAGAGATTACAAACCCCGCGCGTGTATTCTGGTAAATTCTTGGTTGATAATGAGCTCGTGAAAAGCGTCAAACTAAACGAAGTATCAGTACAAACTAGTCGAACTTCAAGGCGAACTTGCCTCCTCGACGGAGATGATTCCGTTCATCAGGACGCGGCCCTGAAGGTGTTCACCCGGCCCAACGCGCATTGCAGTGATGTTCAGCCGCGCCATTTCGTCAAGAATCTCTCGAGACGGTGGGCCGCCATCTCGTTCGCGAGCTTGAGCATCTGGGAAGACGACTTCATCGACAAACTTTCGGACTGCAGCTCGGAATCGGTGGTGGTGCTAAACAATGGCCTTAATTGACTGCGTGATTATTGGATAAACAACGCGACCACCCACCTCCTTGTAATACGGGCTATGGTATCCTGGCGTCAACCACGTCGGTTCTGCGTATGGAACAGAACTAAGAGAACCAGGGACGTGGTCTTGGATTTGCGCTTGTTCGCCTTGCACTGTGCCAATTTGAAGACGCGCATAACGGTCAAGCACTTCGGCGCGGTGCAGCTCAAAGAATCGCTCGGTCGCGTCCTGGCCGGCTGGGTGGAACAATTACGCGCAGAATTTAACAGCGACTTCAATGGTCGAACCTATTTCGGGGTCCAACAGAACTGCCAGGCCGCCCGGATGCAGGGAAGCAAAGGAGGATAGATCGAATACCCTCGAGTCTATGATGACCCACTGCGGGCCTCTGTGTTAGGCAATAAAATAGTTTCCGCGAATTCTACTGACCAGGTCTCCTGCAGAGGTGTGCTAAGGATACCTAGTAAGACGAGCAGCAGCGTATTCAATGCGTTGGTGTATAAACCTGAGCGACAGCGTCTCGCGAGAACTCTTTCGAAACCATCGTTGAGCGATATCGAGCACGATTCAAGTGGGGTGAGCGATGTTATTTAAGTGTTTGGGTCATAGACCGTCTGGCACCAGGACGTACTGCCGCTCTGACCGCGGACTCGGGGGATCGATTCTAAACAAATGCGGCAGTGCGGACAATTCGAGTTCCGGCGCACCGGCTTTGGCCATTACCGGGACTTGCGAAGTTTGATGGCAAGTTCATTGAAGCGCTCACCAACTACACCGAAATGGCTCTCTCTGGACTCAAGGTTATTGAGGTATCATTTGGTTTCGCTCAAGCCCAACCACCATTTCATACCCACCCAGTTCGCAGGCCTCGCTCCGGGACCCTTCGCGGGCTTGATTTTAGCGGACAACGGAGCCTCTGTCATTCGCATCGACCGCCCCGGGGCGTCCTCTTCAGATATCTTATGCCGTGGCAAGAAATCTGCGGCAATAAATCCGAAAATACCCAGTGGAAAGGCTGCATTGATTAAACTACTTGCATCTGCCGACGTATTAATCGACCCCTTCCGGCCAGGTGTGATGGAGCGGCTTGGTCTAGGGCCAGAGGTGTTTCTGGGCACCGGAAATTCACCGGGATTGAACGAAAAACTTATTTACGCCAGAATGATTGGGTAAGTGGCCAAGTTATCACTGGGTTTTCGAGAGCTAAATTGGTAAAACAGCTTTCCGAGAGCAGGTATTACACCGGACTGAACGATTCAGGATGGGACTGACTGGTCGACCAGGCCCGCATAAGGATATGGCGGGTGCGTTTCGTTGCTGCGAATCATTGTATCTCTGGAACGAAGTTCAGGACATGACATCAATTACCTTGCCTTGAGTGGGGTTCTATCGGTGAGTATTTCAGTCGAATGCCTCCTCGTAATGAATTTATATTGGGGAAGCTCTTGCCTGGTACCACGGACAAACCGAGTTTCCCAATAAACCTTCTGGCCGATTTTGCGGGGGGCGGCCTAACTTGCGCAATGGGAATTCTGCTCGCCCTTGTCGAGCGAGGCAAGAGTGGTCGCGGGCAGGTTGTTGACGCCGATATGGTTTGTTTTCTCGGTTGCATCAGGCTTCAATGCATTAACTCTCCTTCAGGTTTCAGGTTCACGTTACCTCTCGTCATTCCCGCTCTTGGGGCAGGTTTCACAGTCCACGCATATGCTGGGGCCGCGTGGATCACGATTACTTGACGGCGGAGCCCCGTTTTATAATATATACACCTGTCAAGATGGTCAATGGATGTCGGTCGGATGTCTCGAGCCTCAATTTTTCAAAGCCTTCATCGAGGGTTTTGTGAAGGCAGTACCGCCCGGATTCCAGCCTCGATGGCTGGGTACCCACACCTGACACGCAGTTTGATCGAGATGAATGGCCCAAACTAAAAGAATATTTGACCAAGGGATTCGCTACGCAGAGTCGAGACTACTGGGCCAAAGTATTCCATGGTCAGTGTATCCATCCTGAGATACAAGTTCTCTCATGTGCATCTAATTCAGGAACCGATGCCTGCGCTGTCCCGGTCCTGACGCCAGAAGAGGCTGCACAATTGGATCTTTCGAGGTCCCCTTTACCAGTGCCCCATCCGCGAATTATCAACCAAAGTCAAGGGTCTGAAATCCTTAAAAGTGTTGGTTCTGGGAGCTTAGCCTTGCAACCTGGCCAACACACTCGGGAAATTTTGACTGAGCTTGGCTTGGACAACGCTCAGCTGGAGGAGATGGTACGCGACGGTGCGATTGGCATTTCCAAAGCACGCGAAAGTAGATTATGAAGCATGTGTATTCGAACTGTATTTTACTACCTTGCGCGCATTTCCTGGACTCTTTACTTTCGGCAGCCGGGCCCCGGGACAAGAGACCCCGAACTGGTCGTTTTGGGTGCTCAGCCGATTTAACCGAAACCGACCAAATGATGTCGAGCACAACCAGTAGCTGAAGGAAACCAAATGGATTTTCTTTCTGCCGGATTCATTGTGAATTTTGAGGACGCGTTTAGACATTTCGTTAGCCCCTATTTTCGCGGACATAGAATGACGACAGATTCACGCGCTAGTTCCGGATATCACATGCAATTCGCGTTCAGCTTATAACCATCACCGCATCCAAGATCCCTCCAAAGTACACAATGTCCAAGCAATTCACCTTCGAAGAAGTTGCAAAGGTCTGCTGTCTCGCTGTATTCCATTGCTTCGGCAGCTCATGTCCTTCAGCACAACAAACCGGGCGATCTGGTGAGCTGTCCGCAAGTTTGCCGACGCCATTCAGCTCATTGGTGTCCAGTGGATTGTCATCGACGCGAAGGTGTACGACCTTTCCAAGTTCCAGAATCTACACCCCGGCGGAGTTTCCGTTCTCAGTGACGAGGAAATCGGTAGGCACACCACCGTTTTGCCGATTCAACCGCGCAATGACACGCGCTCAGCTGGTCAGGACGCGACGGAGGCTTTCTTCGCCCTTCATCGGCATGAGGTCCTCGAGAAACCGCAGTATAAGCGTCTACAGATTGGTGTGATCGCGGGCGAGCAGAGTATTGTCAAAGCCCCAGTACCAGGCGAAATAAGCAAAGTGCCGTATGCCGAACCGTCGTGGCTGGTCGACGGCTTTCACAGTCCTTACTTTACCGAGGTTCGTGCCACTATGTACTGGTCCACTACCGGTATATCATCTGAAACTATCCGTTTGTAGAACCACAGAAAATTCCAAGTGGCGGTGCGCAAGTTTGTGGACGAGCATATATACCCCGAAGCTCAGGCATGCTCTTCACCCATACCCCCACGACTCTACTCACACATTCTCCCAGATAAAAGAGGAAGATGGCACCAGAATATCGCAGGAGCTCGTGGATAAGATGACGTGCGCAGCGCCTCTTTCTCTGCTACAGTCTATGGTCTAACGGCTCAAACTAGTGCTCTGAATTTCCACGCAATGCGCTTGGGCCCTGGGAAACACCTCAAGGGCCTTACTCTCATGAACGGAATTGTAAAGCCAGAAGAATTCGATTATTTCCACGAGGTAGGTTCATCTGGAAAACACCCGCGGTTTTTTTCCTGAATGTTGTAACAGCTTATTATCAACCAAGAAATTGCGCGATGCGGCGCCCGTGGATACGGAGATGGTCAGAAAAAAAAACATCTATGTGGGCATGCTTCTCATCCGCCTGATAGGTCTCTTGTCCGGGAAAGTTATCGGCCTGCCTCCCGTATTGAACTTTGGCAGCGAAGAGCTCAAGGCCCGGGTCATCCCCGAGGTCCTTCAGGGCAAGAAGTTTATTTGCCTGGCCATCTCTGAAGCCCATGCGGGCTCGGATGTCATGGGTCTCCAGGTTGGACGCTTCTTCTCCCTCTAATATGCGCTCTGACTGACTGGTTGTTTTGCCGACCAGACCACCGCTGTCAAGAGTGAGGATGGCAAAGAGTGGATTATCAACGGTCCGTCGTTCTCGTCCTCATAATAGTACGAATTCCGTCCGACATTCCATATTCAGGAACCAAGAAATGGATAACGAACGGAACGTAAGCCTTCTCCATCCCATGGCGTTTTCAAAGGTCCATCATCTCCACAGCTTCGCCGACTACTTCACTGTGGGCTGCAAGACTGAGGACGGGTTCACCGTCATTCTCGTTGAGCGGGGTGAAGGCGTCGAGACGAAGGCCATTAAGACAAGCGTGAGTGGACTGGTTCACATTTTTGACGCAAATTCATTCCGCGCAGTACTCGTCCTCGGCAGGGACAGCTTATATCACATTCGATAATGCCAGAGCCCCGATTGGAAACACCCTTGGCGAGGAGGGAGGAGGAATCTTTGTTATGCTGAGGTATATGCCCATTCTTCCTCTGCGAATATATCTCTATTTACCACATATTTTCTATATAGTAACTTCAACCACGAGCGTTGGGTAATGTGCTGCAGTTCCGCTCGCGCCCAACGCGCTATTGTGGAAGAATGTTTGAAGTATGTATACCGTTCTATCTTCATGAGCGCCACTGTATATGTTAATAGGTGGTCCGCGCAACGCAAGGCATTCGGGAAGCCTCTAAACTCTCTGGCTATAATTCGCGCCAAGCTGGCAGGTGGGTAGTCGTTAGTTCATCCCTTAATTGTGATGCTAATCAAGATCCAGCTATGATATCCCGTGCTGAAAGTGCGTTACTGGAGTTGAATAATAACTGTTTCTTACTTACCCTGGTCCCAAGGCACGCAAAACTGGTTGGAAAACATCACGTATCAGATGTGCAACATGGTTCGTGTCTTTCTGCTCAACCAGCTGAATGTTAGAACAAAACTTAAACTCCTGCAGTCGTACAAGCAGCAAGCCGGGAAACTCGCGGGGTGAGATTACCATCTCATTTGCGATGCTGGTTCTCCATGACTAAATTAACTTTTTTCGCCAGTCAAATCGCATTTTTGAAGGCGTATTCCACCTCGTGCGGACAAGAGACGGCGAAGGACGCCGTACAGATATTCGGCGGTCGCGGTATCACCCGGACGGGCATGGGCAGGTTCGTCCTCTTTGTTTATCCAACACATCCGCTTTATCGACCCTCCCCGACGCAGGTTCATTGAGCATTATCACCGAACCATCGCGTTCGATGCCCTGCTTGGCGGTGCGGAGGACGTCCTTAGAGACCTTGGAGTTCGCCAAGCGCTCAGAGGCATGCCGAAGGATGCTAGACTATGAGTGGAATCGAGGTCGAGGTCGAGGGGCTCTTTTTGGGACGGAGGATGTGGTTGCATAATGTTAATACGTAGCTTAAGATAATTTCTTGTGTGTAACAAGCGCACCTCGAATACACATCGAGTATAGTACGGATACATGATGTGAATCTGCAAGATCTTGATGTTTGGAAGCATGAGCGCGAACACCTAAACGGCAGGGTGCAGCAAGCAACTTAAACACAGCAAATACGCATTATTACATTTTAAACCAAGTACTTGAGGTGTATCAGGGAATTTCTCATCCCTTGAAGTTTTTCTCGAACAATTCTTCACGCAACACCTTCAATTCCAAGCCTGCTGGGCGTAAATCCCAAGCATTTCCGTCGCTAGCACGTCCGTGTACTTGGACACGTCTGCTGTCGTGTACGTCTTGCCATCCGTCGAAAGCCCGTTGAGAATCCCGATCAGCTGCGTCTCGATAAAGTCTACAAAGACGAGGTCGACGGGCGCGTCGTCTGCGAGCCCGGCAGGCGAGGCGGAGGCGATGAAGTCCGGGATAGCGTGGAACTCGAGCGGGGTGTGTGGGATGTCGTCGCCGACACCGGGGCAGGAATCCTGGGTGACATATCCCAGCGTCAGGTTCGCCGCCGCACGGCGTGATTCCGCGCCGAGCTCCGCATCCCGCCGTGCCATATCCTCCATCCACTCGCGGTACCGCGTCCCGACATATCCGCGTGCCCACAGCTCCGCTTCGACGGCATTGTCGCGTTTCCGGTTATCGGCTCCGGCGCCATTCAATGCGGGAAGTACCGCATTGGCCACGGCGAAGGGTACGTTGGGGATATAAAGAAAAGTGTCCGCGAAGGGCGAAGCAGTGAGCTGGTCGTTCTTGGTGAAGGGTCCGGAGTAGATGTCGAACCGCATGGAGCCGGAGTTGGTGATCATAATTTTGTCCAGTCCGCGCGCGTATTGTTCACAGTCAGTGCAATCGGCATAACAGCTGACACGAGAGACAGAATAGAATCATTCGAGGGGAACGGCGCTCTGTAATCACAATGTAATCAGACTCTGGCGAACGGGGGGAGGTAAAGGAACTTACTGGTTAATAGTAAAGTCATGAGGCGCCGTTCCATATTGGAAGGTCAAATCAAACTTCTTCGCGAGTTGCTCTAGGCCCTTGGTGATGCTGCGCCCCCAGGGAGTGTCGAAGCTGAAATTTCCTTGACCTGTCTAAAGGAGGGAAAAAAGAAATATGAGATAAAAGCTCGGTAGAAAACAGGGCGGCCAACGAACGTGGTACTCAAAGGTGACGCGGTTGGGATCAAGGTACCTGCGGCTGAAGGTAATGTTCTTGGCGGCGCTGCTCCCGCTGCCGCCATTACCGTGGCCGCTGTGGTCCTCGCCATTGTGGCGGCGGTGGTGGCTCTTAGGTTCCGGGAGATCTGCGCTCATCCACCCAATAGTCTCCATGTACCGCCCACTCTCAAGAGACATACTCCGACCATCGAGCTGTAGGCAGTCGCGGATGTGCGTGTGCCCTCCGAGAATCAAGATGGGCGTCAGGGGGTGTACAGCGCGGACGGCATTGAAGACAAGCGGCCCTGTTGCGTCGCGCCAACGTCAGCCAAAATAATGCAGGCGGAAAACGAAAACTATATTCACAGTTATCCCGGGAAACGGGCATGTGCCCGGCAAGCAGGAAGACGTCCGGCTCATCCTTAATGGCGTCGGCGAACTAGGACAACAGGTAAGACCCTACTAGAAAAGAAGGAGGGAAGGAAAAAGACCGCACCCAAGCTTCCTTGACCATGTCCTCGACCTTTTGCACAGTGGTGTTCTGGTCGTTTCCCGTGAAGTCGTAGAGTACACCTAGCGCGGTAACTGCACGGCCCCTTGGAAAATCGCAAAAACAAAACCGTCAGTACTGGGACTCGGACAATAAATTCAGGGAACGCACTTGCGCGTCTTGAATTTGGCAAAGCGGCTGCCGACGGGCTTGCTTACACCGTCAACGGTGATGTTGACGTTCGACGAGAGGTAACGGCCGTTGAATCGCGGCGCGAAGTTGGTGTACATATCGAGTGTGTTCTGTTCAGCGTGGATTGGTTACAAGGTATTATCGAAGACAGCCACAAGATACTTGCATTGTAGATATACAGTTCATGGTTGCCTAGTTCGCGTTATAAAATCGAAGAAAACTACAGTCAAGAGAACCTACCAATTGCAAGAACATCATATGGGAGCTGCTTAAAAAACTCATTTGACGCGTGGGCGTCCACTCCGCCGGTCGGGTACCCGTCCGAGAGGCCCGTCCCATCGTGCAAATCACCAGAATCAACCAGCAGCAAATCCACATCCTTCTTGATGGCGAGTTCCTTCATGTGCGCAACAAAGGACGCAAAGTCACCGAAATCACCGCTGTAATTAGGCTCTGGAAAGCTCGGCTTTTGGTGTCCAAGCAGCCAGCCATGGCTGTCGGTGGTGTGGAGGATGTTGAGGCTGCCCCACGTCAGAGGGCGCGAGGGCGGCGTGAGCTTCGCGCTGGGGAACTCGCGCTTGGAGTGGTCGTGGACGTGGCCGTCCCGCGCGGCATGGGCGTGGTCATCACCGCAGGCCAAGGCGACGCCAGCGAAGACGAGCAGTATGAGGGACCGCATTGTGGCTACATTGTAATAAGTTTCGCGGTCCGTTTTATATTCGGGATTTCGGCGGCTCCATGTGCTAGCGATTGGCCTGCATCAGATCCTCTCGTTATCTTTTTGGCGTCTCCGCTGCGTCCACACATGTCCGTGACGCCGATGTGGGGATGCTACATTCATTGACTTGTTGCCTCAGGATCAGTATCAACGGCCAGATGTCCGCACGTTCGTCGAATCCCATCGTCGGGCTGGCCGGACTGTGGAAGGAAACTAGTACTAAGAGGTAAGGGGAAGCAGACATCCAGGGGCAATGGCATTACGTCGGTAGAATCTCAAGCCTTCGAGCGTTCAAGCAGCATTCGACAAGCATCGACATCGAAGCCCCGACTCTGGACAATTGGGAAGAAGTTCAAGTTCCAAAAAGGCAACTCAATATTTGATACCGATGCGGCGCGCATTCATTGTCGTTGACGGTTCAATGGGTCAAGAAGGACGGCGGGTGTCCTAACATCGTAACAAGGAACGACCCAGGCACCAATCGCACGTTCGAATTCGAGTTAGACAGTTCGTATGGGTACACTACATTGTAAGTAAGCTATAAGCAAAGTATAGGTACAAGTTGGACTCCGATGTTTAAAAATACAAGGTGAAGAGAGTGTCACTGTGGGTGCACAACATAATGAAAAGACTCAGATGCACCCAGAAGAAAGAAGAAAACATGACCGCCGCTCATGCGCCAATACCGGCCAACACCTTGAAGACATCGTCCTGCCGTTCCCGGAAAGCCTTGAGCCTCGTCATCCCTAGACTCAACGCATTAATCCGGTTCGTGAACGACACGGCTCGCCCTTCGACGCTCCTTCTCCCCTCCTCGTTATCCCGCCGACCCTGTGCATACCCGACGCCCTGCTCGAGCATCAGGCGAACGCGGTCCATGCGCGTCGGTGGGATTTCCTGCCCGCGTGCAGCATGCTTCATCGCGATCGTGTCGTCCTCCTCCTGCAGCTCACGCGCCGCGCGTCCAATGGCCGCGAGCTCTGCCATGAACGGTCGGAGCTCCGGCGGGCACTTTTCGAGCGTGAGCTTCTCCCCAAGCACACCGATGACGGCGCCGTCAGGCGTCATCGAGCTCGTCGCGACTTCGAGCACGGCGAACGCGACCGAGGCAAAGTACGCGCGCGGTGGGTCCGTCTTGAGCAGGCTGCGCAGCGCGGGCTGCTGGTCAAGCGCGTCGGCGAGCGAGGCATATAGCGTCTCGCGGATGAACTCGATCGCAGGGGAGTTGTGCGCAAGAATTGTTGGTTGGGGCGACGGACTGCGCGGGGGGAAGCCAGAGGACGCGCTGGAGCCAGGCGGGGGAGAGGAAAGTAGGTGACTGCGGGGGAAGATTGAGGTTGGCGTATTGCGGCGAGCCCCGTGGGTGCCCATCTAGAGAGGAGCGGGGAGACGACTGTACTGAAGATACTGGGGACGCGTCGGCTTCGTATACCGGTGGTGGGACAAATGCGGCCCGTTTAGGGCTCGGTGCAGTAGGGGTCGTGCCCGAGTCGAGTGCGGCCTGCAGGTCCGACGCGTATCGGTCCTGGAATGACCGCCGTTGGCTAATTTCAATTGCTACGGCGCGCAAATCCGCTGCGATCCCGTTCAAAGAGGGCTGCAGAGGAGTGATAAGGGGCTCCAGATTGCATATCATACGTGCGAGATCGTGCTGGTACTCGGGCGCGAGCGCCTGGATGGCAGGCACCGTGCTACTCCACACACGCAAAAATGAGACAAAAGCTTGAGGGCAATTGTCGTACGACAGCTCCATTGGCTGTGAGTTCTTGTTGTGCCGAGGAAGGGGTACCGAGGGCGGGTTTGTGGTGCATCTTAGTGCAGCAAAATATAGGCAGAGCGCGGGGCCTGTGATCATAAGATCACCCTCCGCGCTGCTCAGAACATCGGCGTCTAGTAGACGCTCGGCCTTTGCCTGGGTGAGTGAGGACTTCAAATAGCTATGGAATGCGTCCTTGAAAGCTCCAAGTTAACTAAAACTCTCGAGTGGGAAGGGAGTAAAAGAAACTACCTGAATGTAGGACTCGGAGAGCTGAGAGTCTGTTCTTGTGGGAGGCATATGATGATTAGAAACAAAGACCGCGAAATGGCCCGCAGCTTAAATCCGACTATGACGCACAGCCTTCACCCCACCGAAACATCCCGCGCTTGTCGAATCCTGCCACAAAATCGCCCACAAACACAGCGCCTTTCGATTGTTCCAATAGAAAATATGGCTTCTTTCACAGCGTGTTTGGAGGTCGGTGGGAGACGTTATTGCGGCCGTCTGGTCTGCGGCAGAGGAGCGGCCCCAGGTCAGGTGTTTCGAAACCTGCACCGCCCAGGTCGGATCGGCGAGGAGACCGGTCAATGTGGAGTAGACCGTAAACTGCAGACCTCAGACCATAAAACTTGTGGGTGAAAGAGCACCTCGAAAGTCCGAAAGTCAACTTTCCTAAATTTCCTTGCGTTCCTTTGCGTTGAGACCAAATCGGGGAATTTGATGGCGGCAGAAAGTTTCGGCAACAATCGCGACTTGATTGCGGCACCTATTTCAACATGCAAGCCTAATGCGGAGGGCGGAGAGAAAAATAAAGAGGTATGAGCAGTGAGGGGCGTATTACAGCAGGTGTTGAAGAGAAAGAAGAGGGAAAGGAGGGCCGAAGAAAGCAGGGGTACGTGCTGTAGTACAACCATCAACGCCGGAGGGTGGTTGGCAGCCTGGGAGATCCCAGGAACATTGAACGCGTCCGGCGTCGGCCAGCGCACCAGGGTTATTTATGCAAGTCATGTGACTCGTCACGCCGTGACAGAACGCGTCAAGACTCAGACTCAACGGTACCCAGATTACTGCCAATTAAGTACTACCTCCGACCTGGTTGCCTTGCCTTCAAGCGCCCACCAACTTTTTTTTGAGCGGTCTTCTCTGGGCGCTCAAGGCTTTTTTGAGAGCACCCAAAAATTCTGTCCTGAGAAGCACATAGAATCGATCGACATCGACTGCCGTACTTGACAGGTGCCTTCTTAGGCAGAAGTCTGAGACGTTCTTAGGGCCATAGACTGCCACAGAGCAAGTTGGAAAAAAAGGCAAGACCGGACACGAAGACCAGCTTGGGTCTTGGAACGACCCCAGATCAACACAGGCAATCTCCAGAGGTCATTGTGGGCGTCTGTTGGCGGATTCTCTGTCTGCAGCCAGACAACCAACATCCGAGGTTGTCGGAGGATGTCGCGCGTGGTGCAGAGACCCACAACTGTCGAGTGTGTGATGTCCTCAATTATTGTCCGTGGCAGGATGACGGTGGCTATCAGAGCTAGGTCCCATCGCATCATCGAAAATAAATCCGAGAGTGGCAGGAATAAGTCACAGAGCCGGAGTCCAGAATGAACCGTTCACGACCATGCGTTCATCGACACCGCCCTCTGCCTGAAACCGGATGAGACACGGGCGGACATTGTAAATAGGTGATGCGTAGTGTCATCGCGGGGAAGCACGAGGCGCACGATAGTAATTTTTTGTAATTTTGGGGTTGAGCATTACCTTGGGCCATTTCTCCGACAGATTTGTCATCAGAGTCGGGATCGTACTCGACTCGGCTTTACGCGTCGCGTCGCGGAATAATTCACATTATTTGGTAGATGGAGCGAAAAAATAAGATTCTTGCACCATGAGGAGCGGGAGGCCTCGAGGAGCGAGGATAAGAAGAGAAATTCCAACCAGAACGCACAGCAAAGAGTGGATCAGAAAATGGCACTGCCATGAGATCTCTTAAGAAAACAAACACAGCATCGACTTCACGTCCAATACCGTATAATTACGCTCGAAAAACCAAGGGTCATGGCACCTTATACCTCCGCCATTTTCTTGATACCCCCAGCGTTGCAGCTGTCTGTCCGCGTTGTCGCAGGCATTATCGTAATCGAGCGTAAACACACAGTCATCTAATCACCTTATCCTCTTCTCGTCTCCCACCATGTCCAGCGGGTACGGAAATACCAGCCAGCAGTGGTCCCAGTACCCCCGCGTCAATCTCGAGCAGCGTCTCCAGCTGGAGCACGAGTACGACTTCTCCGCCCTTTCTTCCCAGCCCCAGCACCAGCAGGGTTTTGCAGACTCGTATCAGTTCAGTCCAGACGCCTTTCAGCCCGGCCGGACCCAGCAGTTTACCGCCTCCCCGCCCAGTCAGTCCGTGCCATTACAGCAGCAGAACCACGGCAGTCGCAGCTCATCGTACACCCGGACCGGTCACAGTACATCCCCGTCGATCGACCAAGGTCTCTACAACCAACAGCAAAATTTTGGAGTACATTCTGGCTTCCAGAACTCTGCATTTCTGACCACCGATCCGCCGCGCGAGTACCACAACAACGCCGCGACCTACAATTTTCAGGCAGCGACCTCGCCGACGCCGCTCACCGCCACCGGCCTCAGCGCGATAACCACCTCCGTCGCCAATCCCAATCCGGCGTCGTCTTCATCGTACTACCCCTCGCGTCCCGCCCAGCCCTCAAAGGCGAAACGTCAGCGCGTCCCGGAGCCCACTGGCGGCAGCAATGAGCAGAAGGACGACGATATGGACGGCGAGATGGAAGAGGAGGGCGGCGCGCGCGCCAAGCCGTAAGTCGTGATCTCCACTTTGATCATAGATTCTGACAATCACTCGGCGCCCAGCCCCGGAGCTTGTGCGCGATGCAAAAATCTAAAGGTCAAGTGCGAGTTCAAAACCGAGACCGATCCGTGCAAACGCTGCTTTAACGGAGGCCATGACTGCGTCACCCCCGGTCGCAAGAAGCGCAGGACACCGCCGTGCGTGTTGGTTTATTGTCGAGAACAATAAAAATGATAATTTTCCATGAACAGGAAACGGGAGCACCTGCTGAACCAAATCCGCGAACAAGCTGCTGAGATCCAGAAGCTCATGACGCAGCTCGAGCAAACTAAGGCACCGCACGGGAAGCCACCAAACTCCGCTGTGACCGACAGCTTCCCGCTCACGCCCTCCTCCGGCGGGTTGCACTCCCCCCGTCCTCTCACCCTCCTCCACCGCCCCATCATCCTCATACTTCAACAACTCTGACACCAATTCCTCTAATGTAGTCGAATCGGAGAACAACCGTGCGGTGGAGGACTGGATCGCCAAGGCCCGCGACAGCTTGGCGGAGTTTGACGGGTTTATCGGGATTGGCGGTGCGGGCATGCCAAAGAGCATGCTTGTCAAGGAGGATCTAGAAGACTCCGCGTCTAGTGGCGACGAGGATGACGGGTATGGAGCCGGAGCAGAGCACGCTTCGCCTGAGAACAGCGACGACCACAGCACGAAGGAGGAGCAGGTCGAGATCGAGGTGCTCGACTCGGAGGGCGAGGAGGTCACACATCGTGGACGGAGAAATGGGAAGAAGCTGAGGCAGCTGAGCATCGCGTCGACGAGTACCAACGGGCGGACGGCCCCGAAGAAGCGCGACTCCGGAGGGGAGAAGCTCGCGACGTTGCCGAGCGAGGCCAGTCCGTTTGGGCTGATGGCGGATTTGAGTCTCAAGTCGGCGGCGAAGAAGGTGAGGGGGGATGAGAGCCCGGATGACGATGGGATGGATGACAATAGCAATGCGAATCTGGGGAGGGGGCCGGCGCTGGGAGTGGCGAATAGTAATTTCTTCAGGTCGAGTGCGTGTTCCATGATTTTTTCTTCGCATATAGACTTAATATCTGACCAACCGCCAGGCCCCACCCCCGACCCGATGCGCAGCCGCCCGCTCGGCGGAACTGGCCCCGCCGCGGCGCCGCACATCCTGACACGAGGCCTCATCACGCCGCAAGAAGCGGAGAAGCTGTTCGACATTTACTTCCAGCGCATGAACCTCTCAGTGTCGCTGCTCGATCCGGTGTTATACACCCCACAGAAGACGTGTTATAGAAGTCCGTTCTTGTTCACTGTCGGTGCGTGCATTTCTTATTTTCGTTGTGTTTTTGGGGGGCCGGGGGAATCGAATATTAACAACCCACAAATAGTGTGTGCCATTGCGTCGCGGTTCTACACCGAGCGGCCAGAGCTCTACCCGCAGGCGATGCATTTCGCACAGCTGGCAGCGGGGACTGCGCTCATCAGCGGGCACAAGTGTGTCGAGCTCTGTCAGGGCTATATCCTGATGTCGCTGTACCCCGTCCCCGCGAAGCGGTGGGAAGAGGAGCGCGGCTGGCTGTACCTCGGTCTGGCGATCCGGTGAGTTTCTACCTTCTCATTATTACTCGACGTGAGTCTTACTCGGGCCCAGGATGGCGATCGACCTGAATCTCCACCTGCCCAACACAGCGCAGCCCCTCAACGAATCTCACGCACGCGAGATGCTCAACCGTACGCGCGTGTGGCTTAACTGCTTCAACCTCGACCGCTCGACGGGCTCCCAATATGGCAAGGCGCCGACGATCAGTAACTCCGACTACATGGCGAATCACTCCTGGGACTGGTGGCGCAGCAGCCCGTACAACATGCAGAACTTTGATATCCACATCTGCGCGTATAATAGCGAGTTGAAGGTGATGGCGGCGTTTATGGCGAAGATATATAGCGACCCGCATCACCCGACAGGGCTGAATAAGGTGGGTTCCATCTCAAAATTAGAGCAATGAAGCGTCGTGTTAATGAATGCATAGAACATTGACTTTGAGGCGGTAGCGTCAGAGACGGACGAGGAGCTGAAGCAGCTTGAGGACAAGTGGCGGAAGGTGTTGGAGCAGACGGACATGGCGGATCCGCAGAATAGGTTCCGCAGCGGGCTGTTGAAGCTGGCGTTCAGCTATGCGCGGCTCGTCGCGTTGTCGTTCGGCTTCCAGCATGCGTTTGGCAAAAACAACACCGACGAAAACCCGTTCTTGAATCGCGTATGTCTATCTTGGCTCAAATCTGGTCTCGCACGCATCTCACATGAATATTCTACAGTGCGTCGCCGCAGCGTCGGATGTCGTTAAGGCCATAATGGAGGACGTGGGTCGCCCAGATCAGAGTCAGTCCTTCTCCCACTGTGGCGCCGCATTTTTCTTACATTTTTGCGTAGGGATCTATCTTCGCCATGGGCCGATAGCGCAAAGCGTGTTTGTCACCTTTGCGGCGTCCATGCTCGTAAAGGTTCGTCCCACCGCCCTCGCCGTTCGCCATCTAAAATTTTCTCCCAGCTCCTGCAACCTAAGTTTGCATCCTACCTCACTATCGACAAGCGGCAAGAAATCCGAGGCCTCGTTAAACAGGTCATCGACCTCCTGGCATCCCCCGACGTGTCCATCGACGACAAACACGGGCCGAACCTCTACGCCCGGTTCCTCAAGGGGGCCTCCTCGCGGCGCCGCTCGCAAAGGGCGACCCCAAGCAACGGCGGCCCGTGCGCTCGAACTCGGGGCAGCACCCGATGGACGGTGAGCGCGACTCGACGCCGTCGAGCCACACGTCGCCCGAGACGAACCACTCGCTCTCGCCGCCGCCGACGACCGCGGCGCTGTCGTTTGATCGGTTTGCGCCCCCGCTCAACGCGGGCGTGGATCCTTTCATGCCGCTCGCGGTCGGTGGGGAGGGCAACATGCTCGGGCTCGATGCAGACTCGTCGCCGCCGGATTTCTTCCCGCCTTCACTGCCGTACACCCAAGAGCCGTTGCAGGGCATGCAGTCGCTCACGGCGGGGTGGCCGGATGGTGAGTTTCTCCTTTTCAAATATCACTACAGCAAACTAAAGGAAAACCCCAGCAGACTTTTCGTGGATGAGCCAGATCCCCAACCAAGATTATATGAACATGAGGACGGAGGGGATATACAGCCAGGCATATTAAATAACTAACTAAATGTTCTTGTTTTTTCTACCCATGTATGAATGCTTAATGTTTCTATGTACTGTACAGTGTACTTGCTGTGTATTCGAGGTGTGATACCCCACACCGAAAATTACTTTAAGATGCGTATTATCGAATTTTGCGCGAGCCGCCCGGCTGTCTGAGAGGGATACGCGTGAAGCAAGCGCAGCACAATCCCGCCTCGGCGTTTGGAGAAAGCCGCTCGATGGTTTGTCCGTCAAGTCCAATTTCTGGGTTACCACAAAAATTGCCAGAGTGTTTCAAGCGGTCGACAAGTCCTGACAGTCAACTCCAAAAGGGAAAAAAGATATGGTAGCAGATCTGGGGCTGGGCATGAGGTATGGTCATCGTCATTGGCAGCGGCGACCCAATATATGTAAACTGTTGTGTCGGGCGACTGGCGTCGAATGGTTTCTTGCATGTCTGTCGGGTGCCTGGTGTTTCGGGATTGAAAGCAGCGGTTGAACGGGGTGATGGAATCAGTCTGGATTGGAGCGATTGCCGAGAAGGCGCCGTTTCGTTCGCAGTCTCTTTCTCCTTGATCTCCTTACCGGCGACGCCAGCAAGCAAGCCCGCCTCTTACTTTTCTACGGTGGTCTCGTGCTGTCCCGCTAGGTCTGTATCCTCCCCAGGTGCATTGCTTGGCGCTCACAGGCCCCCAGATCTCATGAGAATTTGACTTGGACGACTCTCGTAGTATTCATAATCCACCGACACTCTTTTACTCCGCTCTTTACCACCTCACAAAGATATGGTCCACAATAGCCATGTCGTCCACCGCCGGATCCATGTTCGCCAGGACGACCCCCTCGATACCCCTACTGCCGCTGGCCTTACCGCCGCTTCTGTAGCACAAACTGGCGCAACAGCCAACTCCTTCGTTTTCAACACCGCAGCCGCTACCGACCCCGCTGCAAACCATGATAACGTCAACTTTTCAGAGTCCCCCACCGCGACGTTCACCCAACCAGCTCCATCCAATACCTCGGATAATTCTTCGGACGCCTCCTCGAACTCAGATGCTTCGTCTACGTCTCCGTCTGCAGTCTCGTCCAGCTCCGGCAGCGACATTCCGATGGGAACCGTCATCGGCGCTTGTCTGGGCGCGCTGGCAGGCTGCATCCTCATCATCCTCATTGGCCTCTGGCTCTACCGCCGCGGCAATAAACCTCGCCCCCGCTCCCCTTCCAATGCCCACAAAGCGCAATCGGACAAGGAGCGCGCTTGGGGCAAGCTCGAGGACGACCATGAGGACAAGTGGGAGGGCAAAGATGGCAATAAACACACGCAAAAAGGCGTCGTTAGCGTCGGGCCTATGGAAAGTCTCACCATGTTCAAAAAAGGCACGCCGAGCATGCGCACCACCTATACGGTCGGTGGCACCACCCCCGACCCCGAGCACGGAATCCAGCTCCCCCCCGATCGCGCCGTTCGACCACCCCTTCGCCCAGTACCACGCTGGCCTCGCAGAGAAGCTCGCGATGGAGGACGACTCCAACGCTGAGCTCCCGCAACCGCGCCCTTTCCTTGCGCGCGTCGAGACGGCCCCGCCGATTTCGTGGGACGGCGATACCGTGGGCCGGGACTCGTTCCTGTCGCTCAGCTCGAACAACGCAATGTCCCCTGGACTTGACCTCTCGCTCCCCACGCCCAAGCTCACGTCGTCCGAGCCGCATCACTGGGAGTCGGCCGAGGTGATGCACTTCGACCACAACGCCCAGGCTGCTGTCGAGGATGACGGTCCGCGTGGGCGCGCGTCCTCCGTCATGGATCCCACTGCGGAACCGCCGAGGAAAAGCAACAACAACCCCTTCTTCGGCGCCCGGATGTCGATCCGCTCTACGCACTCGCGCTCCCATTCGCGCTCGCACTCCCGCGCCAACTCTCAGTCCCGGGCCAGCTCGCGCGCAGCGTCCCCCGATCCGGAGACGATGCCAGAGATGCCCGCACCGCCCCCCGTCGCTTACACGCGTGAGGAGAAGGGCAAGTATCGCGCCATCACACCGCCGAGCCCCCGGAGCAGCGTCCACAGCGGGGCGAGCACCATCACCGGCGTCAACTCCGGCTTTAACTCGAACAATCCGTTCAAAGACCCGCCGCTCACTTCGGGGTTGTCGCCTACCATCCCGCCCATCGTTCCCCTCTTTTCCGCGGGCAATGGGCATGAGTCGAAAGACAGCCACGACCGTGCGCTGGCGTCGCTCATCGCGGCGCTCGGGCCGACCGCGACCACTGAGGACGTGCAGGAGAGGCTGAGGGTTGCACACGCGAGCCTACAGCCGAGTATCGTGAGTGAGGTGTCGGCGTATACCGAGGGGGATGATACACTGCGCGAGAGTTGGCCAGTGCCCCCCAGTCGGCCACAGCCTGGGTACAACTAGAAGCCCCTCTTCTCTCTCGGCCGCCGCCGCCGCAAACCCCAGAATTGGTGTACTTGATATAATCCACTGACTACTAACTATTGCCATTGCTATCTGTCTTGTCTGCCGTCGCTCTTTACACTTACCTTTAGCCCCCGACCCACGTACCCTAGCCGCCTTTTATGCCCACAACTATCCCGGGCGTTCGAACTTCGGAACACTGTCCACCCTCTGGCGTTTCGTTTCGGATTCCTGCATTGCATTTCTACCCTGTTGCCCGCCAGAGGCATACACCATTGCACAAATTTGTCTGACAAACTACTTTTATTCCCTACCTTTACAACATACCGCATCCACAGCCATGCATTTTTATTTATTTACCCACCCCCCCGACGCGACGCGCAGATACTGATGGCTGGGACCCGACGGCTTGTATCTTTACGAGGACCGGTATCTTGTTTAGTTTCGTTGTATAGTACATACAGTACATTTTGAACGATGTTGAGTGTCGTTGTGAAATGCATTGCGAGAAGTTGGAGTGGAAGCACAATCAATCGTTTCGTCGTAGCGTAGCACCGTTGGTCGATTTTTGAGACTCAGCGAGTCGATAGACTAGAAGTAGTTGGCGGGCAAACTACTACAGAATTTGTCGTACGTACGACATACCATATGGGCTCGAGAATGCAGTGGAAAACCGGGCGCCGAGTTGGCCGCGGCGTGCAAGAGTTTTTCGGCAACTAAATATATATCCCAATCGGGGCCCGAATTTCTGTGCGCGTCTTCTCGTGGGGGGCTTTGGGCCCCGGGGTGCTTCGAATGCGAAATATATCGACCCAGGAATAGTTTTCTCAAGCACTCCAGAAATGAGCCCGCCCCACCGGCAGCGCAGTACTTTCTTGATCGTCTCGCTCGCGGTTCTCACGACAAGAGCAACAGGCCTAGGCTGGTCGTCCTTCGATCTCCAGTTTCCTGCTTTGCCGGAAGGTTTGCGTTTACAATGCCCGGATTGGCCCGCGACATTGGACTGGTCACAATCCACAGCGGCAGTCGGTCCCCACAGCTCTTGCGACGACCTCAAAGTCGAGGCTCCGTGTGTCTCGATTGGTGAGACGACGGTTGTTGGGTCTGTGTTACATGACGCCGATTGGCCTCTCGCGGTGGAGGCGTTCAGAGGGATTCCGTACGCACTTCCACCTGTGGGCGACAGGCGATTTAGGCCACTGGTTCCGATTCCAAAGCAAGGCAAAGTTGTGATCAATGCGACGCAGTTTGGTTCGCGATGTCCTGGCAAGCAGTTGCTTCAGCTGCCGGGTGGTGGCGGGGAGGAGAGCGAGGACTGTCTGACGCTCAATGTGTTTCGTCAGGCCGATTCCGACCAAGATTCACAAGATTCAGAAAATTTGAACTTGTTACCTGTTGCGGTGTACATCCATGGGGGCGCGTTCAATCGCGGGACAGGTGCGTAGCGCGCGCACCCGTTATTATTTTCGGGCCAAGGTTCATCGACGAGTAGCGGCGATGCATAACACGGCGTCCATGGTCGCTTGGTCAGAGAAACCTTTCGTCGCGGTATCGTTCAACTACCGGTATGCGTTTGCCGCATAGTCTGCACCATCGGCTGAGATACATAAATACCTGCGTCATAGTCTCGGCTCGCTAGGGTTCCTTCCTTCAAGTCTCTCTCGCGAAGAGGGTATCTTGAATCTCGGCCTGAGGGACCAAGTTGTGGTCATGGAATGGGTGCAGGAGAACATCGACAAGTTCGGTGGCGACCCAAGCCAAGTGACGCTTTTCGGGCTTTCTGCCGGCGCGCATTCGGTCTGCGCTTGGTTTACTTCACGGAATGCAGTTTTTAACAATGGACAACGCAGATTGGGCACCACGTTATGAACCTCAGGGAGGGGTCTCCGCTGTTCCATCGGGTCATCATCGAATCCGGGGCCACGACGTCTCGCGGGGTCTACCCATATGACGCGGCGCGTCACGAAGTGCAATTTAACGAGTTTCTGGTGGAGGCAGGGTGCGCAGACCTTCCCAGCGCAGCCGTCTTCCCCTGCCTCCGCGCCCGGCCTGAGAAAGCAATCACCGATGCGCAGGCTGCGGTATTCTCGAAATACAACCCGTCGCTGCGATGGGCGTTCCAACCTGTGATCGACGGAAACGAGATCATTTCCAGACGTCCCATCGACGGGTGGGCGTCGGGCGTGTGGAACAGGGTCCCGATTATGACTGGCTTCAGCACCAACGAGGGGACGTACTACGTACCAGCGTCGATGGCAAAGCCCGAAGAATTCACCGAGTTCTTCCGCACCCTCATTCCGCGCCTTTCAACGTCTGATTTGTATACGATCGAGGAACTATACCCCGACCCGAGCACGCACCCCGAGTCGCCGTACGTCGACGCGCGCGACCGCGCGGCGATCGGGGTCGGCCCGCAGTTCAAGCGCATCGAAGCCGCCTACGCGCATTACGCGTATGTCTGTCCAGTGCGGCAGACGGCGACCCTGGCTGCGCCGAACCAAATGCCGCCGGTGTATTTGTATCACTGGGCGCTGAATCAGACCGTCAAAGGTGGCGCGAACCATGCTGATCATATTTCGTATCAGACGATGGATGCGGCTGTCCTGGAGTACTCGGAGGTTCAGAAGGAAGTCGCGTCGGTGATGCATGCGTATTGGACGTCATTTATTACCACGGGGGACCCCAACGCGATTCAGGGGAAGAGCGCGAGGGAGGCCAGAGTGGGCGAGATATGACACGAAGAATCCGAAGGTCATGATTTTTGGGGAGGGAAATGATGAGAGGGCAGGAGGGGGACGGTATGGGCGTTGCTGCGAAGACCAAAGACGATGAGTGGAGCAGGAAGGAGTGTGATTTCTGGTGGACCAAGACTGCGCTGTCGGAAATGGAGTAAAGGCATATGTATATCAAACAATTGTATTTTAACACTGAGGCATGGCGCTCTATCGAGATAAGGATGCTTCCACCTCTGCCTTTATGCTGTGAAGCATGTCTTGTGTCTTCATGGCTGGCCTCCATCCAACTTTACGTCCGCGCTCAGCGCGGCAGCGAGAATTGCTCCCGAGGCTTGTGCCGTTTGGAAAATAGAGGCGCACTTCCTTTTCGGTGAAGGTTGTTGGGGACGGGATACCCTTCCCCATCCCTGATAGGACTTGCGCTATCGCCTCTCCGACCTGGTAAAGTGTATGCTCGCCGTTTTCTGCAAAGTAGAACCCGGCACGGCCATGGGCGAAGTCGGGTGGCGGGGAGGATTCAGCCAGAAGATCGAAAATGTGAACATAGAGGTCGGCGACTAGAACACAGGAGTTAGAAATGGCTGGATGATCCAGAGCGAGAAACACCCGCCGTCATCGATGTGGACGTTTGGCCAGTAGTTTTTCCCTTTGCCGACCATGCCTCCCTGTCCTCGCTGTAAACTTACATCAACTAATCTCGGAATTTGTTGAGAGCGGTAATTTTGGAGGCCAGCTTCCACGAGAGGGCCTGAGGCGAACCCGTAAATCGTCGAGGGGAGAACAATATATGTTTTCACATAGCCTGAGAGTATCAAGAGTCAGTTCATTTTGAGGAAGAACATGAATGAAGAATGTGGACCTTGCGAATCTGCGTCTACCAGCGTCAGATCAACGTTTCTGTGTGGCTGGTCGGGCGACAGTGTCTCCAGTTGAGCAATGTCAAGGTCAGAGTAAATGGTTGGCGATGAGTGCATCCCGTCTGCATCATCGCTCAAGACACCTGTTGCGACAGCATTCGTTTCTCGATACATGAAGCACAAAGTGGATATTTACCCGTGCCAGACTAAACACATGAGACGCGTTTCCAGATGGGCCTTGATTCACTTACAGTATGAATCAACGTTGGAGCAACACCTGGTCTGCGAGTGTCTGTCTCGCATTCCATGAAGTATGGACTTCGCAGCAGGCAGGTCATCAGAGTCTGCCTGAGCACCCGTTAGATGTAGATCCACTTCGAATAGCACCATTCCGACTGACGCAGGCAAATACAATATCTGCATCGGCGGAAAGTTCCCTGAGTAATTTGAGATCACTGTACGAGCCCACAAAAGCTGTGATGTGGTGCGTTTGGCCAAAAGTGCGATTGAACTGAGCAGCCTTTTCTGAAGAGCGTACAAGGACAGTGATATCGAATGTGTGTCCCAGAGGATGCTCCAAAAGACGCGTAAGAACAGCTCCGCCAATGTAGCCAGTTGCCCCCGTGAGGAATATATGCATGGTGGAAGAGCGCGTTTGCTAATTACGACCACTGCCACAAACGGCCGCCATCACCGTGACGGTTCGTGATCGACGCGTCGCGTCCGCCCACATGCTCCTTCTTGCTTCCGCCCCGGACCGGCCGCGCCCAAGAACATATTTAACATGGCGGAGGGTCAGCTGAAGAGCGAGCGCAATGTTTCTCCGATTCGCCATCCTCGTTTTTTGCTCGGTTGCGCACATCTTCGCTGCCAATGCCCCGACCACATTGACTCTCCAAGGCCCGGCTACACTCCCCTTCAATGCCTCGTCTGTGTCTCATTTCTCATCTGTTTTTTTGGTTTTCACATCTTCGCAGGTCTGTTCTTAATCCTTCACTGGCTAGTTTTAGCATCGAAACTGCTTTCTTCATTGAATATCTCGGAAATACGTCCGACCCGAACACCCTGACAATGAATTTGCTGCAGAACCTGAAGGATCGCACAGGAATACCTGCTGAAGTGCGAATCGGCGGCATTACCGCAGACTCGACGTACTGGGACGCGTCGCTTGACACTGCGCTTTCCAATTTCATTGTCAATGGGACCGTGCTCGTCAATACCACCATCGGCCCTAAATTTTGGGAGGCTGCGAAAACCCTTCTACCCCAAAACACCAAGATAACCATGAATTTGGTGAGTAATCTGTAATTTTGGGGGGGGGCGTATTGTGAATTAATATATTGGAAGGATTTACATGACTTCAAATACGACGGCGCATTAGCCGTTGCTCAGTCTGCGGTCGACGGTCTGAATCCCGGTCAACTGGCAGCATTTGAAAGTAAGAAGTCATCCTTTGGTCAAGTCACGTCTAACCCATCCCTATTAGTCGGCAACGAACCCGACCACTACTCGCCCTTGCTTTCGGCGCAAGCATACGACGCGGTCTGGGAGGTTTGCGTTCTCTTTTTTTTGTATAGAACACAACTAATCTGGTCCGCAAAGCCCTGGTCCAAAAATATATCTGAGGCGCTGGGATTCGAAACACCTATGTTCCAGATTGCCGCCACAGCAGAAGACCCCATCTGGCCTTACGATGCGCCCGGCGCAAGCTCCGCGCTCGATTGTGTCAGTGCGTTGGCGGCCGGAGCAAATAGTGAAGGAACCGTCAAGCTCTGTAGCGAGGTGGGAAAGCACCATGCACAAGGATGCGAGCGCTAAATTTCGTCACAGCATACATATCAGTACAGTGTCTGCGATGCCCCTAGGCAGGTCCTTTTCTGCTTTCTATTTTGCGTCCAAAACCTTTTGAAAGAATTCCCATTGCGACTTTACCGAATCTGGTGAACCTTGAATTTCTCTTTGGTCGATTCTTGTTCACCTTGTTTCAGGTCAACCACACCCGTCTAGCAGTGTAAGTCTTTTCCAAATTTTGCACCGCCGCGTGGTTCTTGACCCTTCCACGGTGATTAATTTACCATGAGGGCGACGCGGTGGTCCAATGTCAGATCGTCTTGCTGATTCGATATTTTCTCAGCTACCTTGACCTTATGGCAGCCTCGCATCCAGTCGGTCCGTGCCCAGCTTGGCCCTGACTCTTTCGTTATCGGTATAGTACCCTGCTGACACGTCCGCCTCGTTGACTAATAATGAAAACAGGGGAGTACAACTCAGTGTCATGCTCCGGTAAAGCAGGTGTCTCCGATACTTTTGGTCAGGCACTATGGCTTTTGGATACAACGCTCTATGCCGGTACGCGTGGTACTTATAGCTCGTAGTAGCCCACAATGATCGCGTCTCTAGCTTCTCTCAATGTTTCGCGGTACAGCGTCCCATAGCTCACGTATTTCGCATTCATTGATCACATCATCAGCCTCTACATCCACCAAGGGGGACCACTAGCCCTGCAATCATCCACGCAATTGAACCATGGAGGTTTATCGAGATACGATTTATGGCGAGTCACGACCTGATCCTATATTTATATTTTCTTTACACAGATATTTCAGGTATCCGATGGACGCACTGAACGGCGAAAAACAAGTGTTCCCGTCGTACTCGGCCTATCTTTTCATCACGGAAACGATCGGGCAATCGAAGTCTCTCCGGATCGCTAACCTGTGGCCTGGACGCCAATCCAATGGCTCGACCATCACCACCGCCGGGGGCGACATCAGCGCAGGCCAGAGCGTCGTATACGGCTTCTGGGAAGATTCTGCACACGAGTTTCCCTCAAAGCTTGCGCTCCTCAACTTGCAGATATACAACCAGACCGAAGCTGGGCCGCGGCCGACGACGACGTTCGATATCTCGGCATTCTTACCATCGAAGGACAAGTCCGTGACCGTGAAGCGACTGCAGGCTCCCGGGGCCGACGTGACCTTTGGGAATCAAACGACTTGGGCGGGTCAGACGTTTGCGTTGGATTCGAATGGTCTGGCGAAAGGAAAATACAAGGAGGAAGTTATCACCGGGGGTGAAATCGTTGTCGAAGCATCGGGTGCCGCATTGGTGGAGTTGTAAACGTTGTTTGAGCATAGTCACTGTGACCTCAACCAAAGTCTGCGAGTAGTCTGAATGGAATTGCCGGAGGAAATTTCACCGTGATTTATGCTCTGCTGGTGATTGGCTACATCAAAGTGATGCCCGCTTCTTTGCATGTGATTGAATTCCGTTCCATAAGTACTTAACCAGCCTGCTTTCGACGCGAGCCAGTATCACCATGTCCACTACAAAACAATTCACCGCTGAAGAGGTATCCAAGCACAACAAGGAGGGCGACCTGGTGCGCGCTTTCTCTGTGCCCTCCATGCCCTACTCATCGCCAAAAAACAACAGTGGGTTATAATTGACTCCCAGGTTTTTGACCTTTCCAAGTTTGCTGGTATTCACCCTGGAGGTCAATCTGTCTTATTCGACGAAGATGTGGCCGGCAAGGATGCGAGCGAAGTTTTCTTTTGGTCTTCATCGGCACGAAGTTCTCCTTAAGCCCCAATACGCGCGCCTCCAGATCGGCGTTATTGCCGGCGAGGAGAAACAGATCTTCCCTCGCGCAATTGGCGCGCTGAGCGCCGTTCCGTATGCAGAACCGACGTGGCTGAACCCCGGGTTCCACAGCCCGTATTACACCGAGGTCCGCTGGGTGCTACGTGGTGCTTGATAGAATGACTTTTGAACGCGCCTTATAGAATCACCGCCGCTTTCAAACCGCCCTTCGCAAGTTCATGGAGGAGGAGATAGCTCCCGATGCTACCTTGCGCGAAGAGGACGGCAAACGCGCCTCGCAAGCGGTTTTCGACGCCATGGCTCGTGTAAGTGGCCGCGTACTCTTCCGCATTTGGTGGACTCAATCCAGATCTATAGACAAATGTTCTCGCTATGCGCTTGGGACCGGGTCCTCATCTGAAGGGCCGCGTCCTGATGGATGGCATCGTGAAACCCGAAGAGGTTCGCCCAAGTTCATTCCTTTTTACCCATCGCGCTAACAATTTGTAGTTTGATTATTTTCATGAATTGATTATGGCGCAGGAAGGTGCTCGATTCCACGCGCGGTAGGCATTTTTGCCTTCTATTGTTCGTGCTGGATTATATCTTTTCTGCCACAGTGGTTATATCGACGGCCTTGGTGCGGCTATGCTGCAGTCTCCGGTCTTACACCGTGGCTTACGTTTTTGATGCAGGCGGAGGAACATACATCGGCCTTCCTCCCATCATCAATTTCGGCCAACCCGCGATTCGCGATAAAATTGTGGAGGAAGTCTTTGCCGGAAAGAAACTCGTATGCCTCGCAATCACGGAAGCCTTTGCAGGTTCGGATGTAGGCGAGTACCCAATTTACATTCCGGGGCAATGCCTAATTTCGATCTTTCAGCCGGCTTGAAGACTTTTGCGAAGAGGTAGCAGCTCTTTTCCGAAGGGAAAACAAAACGCAAAGCAATAGCGCTAATACACACCTCTTAGAACCGACAAAGGATGGCTCGTGACGGGAACCAAGGTGAGTCGCTTGCGTATTCAATGAGTGTTTCACCGAGCGTGATCCAGAAATGGATTACCAACGGAACTATGGCCGACTACTTTACTGTTGGCTGCAGAAGCGAAAAGGGAATGGTCGTTCTTGTGATTGAGCGTGGGCCTGGCGTTGAGACGAAGTCAATCAAGACGAGTTATAGCCCCACGGCGGGTATGTCCAAGACGGTCGCCTAACGAAATACGGGAGATTAACTGCCTCGCCAGGAACGGCATATATCACCTTCGATAATGTGCTTGGTACAACTTTTCGTTCAGCGGAATCAATGTTGCCCAGCTGATAAAAAATTTCCCCAGTACCTTTCGAAAACACCCTTGGTAAAGACGGCGAAGGTCTTCGAGTTATATTGAGGTACGCCTTGTTTCCAAGACGTCATGAAACTGCCTCTGATCTATTTCCAGCAACTTCAACCACGAGAGGCAAGCCATCGCTACTGATAAATGACTCCCTCATTAAAACACAGCGTAGGTGGGGAATGACCTGCAATAGCGTCGCTGCACAGCGAGCGATTGTCGAGGAGTGCATGAAGTGAGCGCGACAGCGGTGTTGGCCGAATCCCAATTATTTATTGACATTTTTTCTCAGGTGGGCGTCGCAGAGAAAGGTGTTCGGCAAACCTTTGACCTCGCAACCCGTCATCCGTTCCAAACTTGCAGGTAAATGTCATCTGATTCGGAATCCAGACTCGCGTTGACTTGAGCGTCTAC
Organism: Mycena venus; assembly: GCA_014462655.1. Taxonomy (NCBI): domain Eukaryota; kingdom Fungi; phylum Basidiomycota; class Agaricomycetes; order Agaricales; family Mycenaceae; genus Glaucomycena; species Glaucomycena venus. The sequence continues at coordinate 1,324,883 of JACAZI010000033.1, forward strand.
CAGCCATGATTTCTCGTGTTGAGAGTGCGCAAGCTTGGCTAGAGAATGTCACTTACCAAATGTGCCACATGGACTATAAGCAGCAGTCCACCCATTTGGCGGGGTAAGGCTTCCAGCATTCGTCTTGTGCATGTCTAACCGCTGACCATTATCCAGTCAAATCGCATTCGTCAAGATGTACGCGACAAAGACGGCACAAGAGACTGCTGCCGATGCCGTCCAGGTTTGCATGATGTTGTATTTTGATGGGTGTGCTGATCATACCTCGATTTCTTCAAGGTCTTTGGCGGTCGTGGCATCACCCGCACTGGGATGGGAAAACACATAGAGCACTACGTATTTGCTTTCCCTGACCCTCTGACTGCCCCTTATTCAACCCATAACAGCACAGAACCGTTCCTTTCGACAGTGTTCTTGGTGGAGGTGCGCCTGTTTCGTCTTCATTTCCTCCGCTTTTCATACTGACTCTCTGATAAGCGGAGGATGTACTTGGAGATTTGGGTGTGCGCCAGGCGATGCGCAAGATGCCCAGAAATGCTCGTCTGTAGATTGGTGAAAGTCGTCCATAATAAACACAGTAAGGTCATCCATAATTAACGAAACAAATGGTTTGAGGTAGATAGCAACTATTTATGTATTATTGACGGGCGGCTCTCGTGGATGCTGTTGGAACAGCTCGTAAGGTTCTAGAATATTGTTGGGGGGGGGGGGGGGGGGTTTTGCCCCCCAAACGCACGAGACTTCCTAACCCACCTCTAGCTGGCCCTAACCGCTTTGACCCCTGGACACGGGTGGGCGTGATTCAAGTCCCTAGTGGGACATTGGTGCCATCCGCCACCTCCCCTCGCGTGGAGGCCCTATCACCACGCATTTGACATCTCAATCTTCTAGCAGTATCTTTGACGCCGAGTTCATAGGCGCAACCCTAAGACCCCAGGCAGGCGGGAGCGCAGTATAGCGGGGGGGGGGGCGGCGGGGGGGTTTCATCCGCGCAAGGTTCGGGGGCAGCCCGCAACGAGTTTGTGAACCGCGAATGGGTTATCTGGTGCTGACTCTTGACATGCTGCCTCGCAAACCAGGCTTTTGATGCCATCGCCGGGCCCGACACGCTTTTAGAGCTACGAAAACTCGACCCTCGTCATGCAAGTGGTCCGCGACTGGACCTCGGACGCGCAGGACTCTGGTCAGTTCAACACCCCCTCCTAACGCCTTTGCGCAACTGACAACATGGACAGCCAGCTCTTCTCGATTTCTTTCTCTACTGCGCGTGCACTCGAGCAGCACGTCTGCCTCACTTGAGCTCATCGTCCACGTGCATCAGGGCGGAAGGGGGTTCAAAATTTTTTGGATGACTGAAGACACAATTAAATAATTTTTGTGGCCGTGGTCTTTCTAATATCTATTGTTTAGTGACGCGGAACATTAGAATATGGACTGGGCACGGCTTTCTTGCAACTAGGGCGTCTGTGGTGTGTAGTATCAGTGAACTGAAGCTCGTCCGATACGTACAGCCATCAAATCAAAAACTCACCCCAACAAACTCGTCTTTTTCTCGTCTGCTACAATGGAAGGTTGGGACGCCCTGGACCCCAGCGCAATCCAAGCAATTCGTCATGCTGAGGCGCGCGACGGCGCGTCCACCTCCACTGCCTCCGCGTCGATGGCCCCGTCGGTGCCAGACTCGGTTGTCGAAAAGGGTAAAAAGCGGACCTTAAACCTCCAGCAAAAACTGCAGGCTACTATCGCCGACCCCACGATGAACCCGGCAACGGCCCTCATAGACGACGCTGAAGAATGGAAAAAGTCGATGGCGGACCTGGAAAGTCCTTTGACCAGCAAGGCACGCGAAAGGACGTTGGCCAACTGGGCGGGTTTTATCGGGCTCGTCAAACCCGACTTGAGTACCAACGATTATTGGCTTCGCGACATCGTCAAGGAGCAAGCCGTTAATTTCTTATACTCTCTCGTCAGCTATTCTTTTTCCCTTTTTCCTCTTGACGCTCAACCAGGACTTCAGGTCAAAACGACCGACCCTCTGCCTAATAAGCAGTCTATCAAGGCACGCACACTGACTTGGTGGACCGGCCTTTTCTTATACTCCATCGTCACCTATACGCGCGACAACCGTTGGAAAAAATGCGGCATAACATTGCTCGTGACCGACGGACTCTACCATGAGATTAAAAAGGCCGTCATCCATCGTGCGTTGACACCCCTCCCCCTTTCACCAATCCATTGAGTCAATCAATATTTCCCAGTCGTTCACACCTTCAAGTTGGACCGTTACGCCGACAAGCGAATTTACTTTAATAGATTCGAACTGGGGATGATTATCGATGCGTGTTTGCAAGCATCTCTCCACGTGGGCCGCCAAGTTGCTGTCCAACACATCGTGTCCTATCTCATTACTTTCTACTTCACTTCGCGGGCGTCGTCCCTCGGACCCACTCATCAAAAATGGCTCCAACTTGAATACGCAAGTTGCTTATTAACTTGCCTTGCCCTCATGCTGATGTCCGAGCCAACAGCAACCAATTCTGGAAGATCTCACGATCCTCTGCTTGGGCCCCCTGCAATGGGAAATAATCTTCCGGCTCCGCCACTTCAAGGTACAGACCCGATCTGTGTAGGAAAATCTATCGTCTGACCTTCATGCAGACCGCCATTACTTCAGCCGAAGGGCAGGAACAGACCTTTCACATCACAGGCGCATTGCGAGCACACAATGCTCTGTTTGACTTGACGGTCGTCTTCATGGCGCATCTCTGGATGCTCAACGCATTCAAGACTAAATATGCGGTGAGTTTCTCCCTTTAGTGTATCTTTTCTTTTCCTTTGTGTTTACATCAGTGCAGACACCCCAAGATCTGTTCAACGATACATCCGCCAAGCTCGACCTTGATCCGGCCATGCTGCACGAGCCGATGTAAGCTTCCACTAGCCTTTACATTTGCGCCTGAACAGTTTCGTCACTAGCTTCCGCAAAGCCTCGCAGGGAGGCCGCGAGTTCGAGCACCCGCCCCAGGCAGCCATGTCGCGCTCGTTTTATGACTCATTCAGGTACTGGGCGCATCAAGCAGGGCTCCCGCGTGCTGGCGTCGGAGCGCTGCGCCGTGATACAGGGAATACCGTAGGCCTCCATTTGCTTACTTGTTCATGCTTTCTTCCAAACTGCTTCGCCCTAGTACGCCCTGCAGATGGGCCAGAAAATGGCAAAAGACATACTTAATCACCATGTGCTCGGTGTCTTCCGTCGATCGTATTCCCGTAACATGGAAAATCTTAGACTGGTTGGTGTTCGGCTCGGTGAGGTTTCAGGGACAAAAGAAACAGTTCCCGGAGAAAAGCTCAAGGTATTTCCTGACCCATATTGGTCTCGCTTTCTCGCTGATACCATTTCAATACAGGAAAATTTGGAGAGGAACATGTTTACGAGCTACGCTGTGGAGGCGCTCGTGCGTCATAGAAATGTAGATCCCGAAGAGTCGCAAGACGCTGTCTCTGAGAGAAAAGCATTCAAAGAGTGCCTCAAGGTTTTTTTCTTTCTTTTTTGTGCTTGCTCTCTTCATCGCTGACTGGTCTTAACATAGAACAAGGGAGCTCAAGGTCCACGAACAAGCCCGCCAATCATCGTGGGCAAAATATCTTTTGTGCTTTAGTGCCACGGCGGCAGGCTACGTACTCTCGAAGCCGAATGCTAATAAAATCTTCAATCGTGCGACGGGGACGATCAAATTGAAAGACGAGGACACGAACCCTCTAACATTCAAATCCCCGTGGAACTCGACCACTACAGACCCGGTGCGCACCCCGTTGTCAAAGTTTCTTTGTTTACTCATGACACCTCAGATACGCCAAGAATTCCTCAAGGCGGAGGCGAATTTCTTGAAGGAGCAGACGAAACTATTACGCCGGTACGATGAACAGCAGAAAAACAAGAAGAATTGGGACATCCTGGCAAGTCCACTCAGCGGGACGGCCCAGGAACGTCGTGCGTTAGTGGACGAATTGATGAAAGAACATCCTTCAAACCACGTCCACCAGGCTGCCCAGGATGCCATTGGTCCGTAAAGGTTTTTGTTGGGTTTGTCTGTTTCACTGACCGCCCACCACGACTCAGGTCGTCTGGCACGTCCTGCGAACCCAGAAGATGTAGATAGCTTTCGCAAATGGGCAAGCAACCTTGCCCAGGCGTCCGCAACCGCCGCGATCGCGGATTATGCAGACGATCCCGACGTCCACGACGATGCTGGCGGGCACGACAGACTGATCAAATATCTCGATCGCTTGTCGGTTAGCGACACGGCTCCCGAACTGGCACTACCGGTCGCCGCCGCCGCCACCGAAGCGGAGGGCCAGAATCTGGAGAATCGAAGATGGCCCGGATGTCGACGAGTCCGTCGAGGCCGACGTTCTGGACATCCCCGTCACGGACATGCGCAAAGCCATGTTCGAGTATCTTGTCTTGCCGGTCGTCACGGCGCGGGCGTATGCAAAGCTTTTGGTGAGGATGTTGCTTGTTTATAGGAACCAACTCACCACTCTCGCAGAATGCCGATGGCAAGTATGTATGTCCACGATGCACATTGTACACCCATCGAGATCCCGTTCCGGAGGCTTCATTCGACACCATCTCGAAGCTGGAGAGACATCTGTGAGCCTTTGAACATTCGGTAGCAGCGCACATCTAATCCCCTCTCACAGCCTCTCAAACCACTCAGAGTGGGCTGATCTGGAACTCCAGATGATAGAGGAGGATGGTACATTCAAGTGCCCAGCGGGGGACTTTACGTGAGTTTGCTGCTGCTGCTGCGGCATATCCTTGGTCATTCACATGGCGTACACCAGAGATGTGGCATCCGTCGAGGAAGTTCGCGCACATGCGGTGTCGAACTGCGTGCAAGCCGCTGCCTTCCGCCAACTACAACAAGTCGCGGCCGACGCCATACCCAAGAAAGACGAAACCCGTTCGTATCGCCAAAAGCGTGCGGGCCGGTCAAACGTCGCCAACGGTATCAACGAGTTCGACGAGGATGAAGACGACAATAACAACGACAACGACCCAGAGGAGCACAAGGACCTCAAGACGCAAATAAAGGACCTCGTGGCGGCGGTAAGTTGTGACCAAGAGTGCCGAGTGAATTTTGGTTGATAACAGTACACTGCACAGGCGGTCGAGAGATCCACTTCGGCCGGTGAAGAGGCCGATGTCCTGACGGGGGTTCTCTTTGACTACATCGACGAAGTGGGAGGAGACTTGCAGCAGACGTCCAAGCCCAAGACGGGCAAGGGCGCTGGGGTAGATTGGAACTCCTTGCAGTTAGACAGTTGGGCGTAGTGTAGTGCTTTCCGTTTTTTTTTTAAAAAAAAAAAACAGCATAATTTCCTTCGCGCCCCAAAAAAATCCGTCTTACCTGGCTCGAACAGGTGACATTGAGATTATATGATATCCTTTACAGTCTCACGCTCTTCCAACTGAGCTAAAGACGGCTTGAATTCTGGTTCTTAGGATACATCCAGTACAGTAATGCAATTTTTCTCTATTGTCAAACGTATCCGGCAAACCCTTTCGTTTTCGGTGTTGGGGGGGGGGGTGCAAGGGTAGCGTTACGAAGTGCCAAGATGGAGACAAAATAGAGGGGGGGGGCTGGTGATTGGGTGGGTGGGGGGGATGGGGCGTAGGAGTGGGGGCCCCTTCTTCGACTTTCCTGTTTTTTTGCCTTTGGACTTCTTGACAGGTGATGATTGTGGTAGGGGGGAGGCGTGCAAATTCAAGTTAGCAAAGGGGGGCTGGGTGGGACACCCAGCACTAGCGCAGCAGGCGCAGGAAACTCCGAGTCGGAATCAGACATTATGGTGGTGACGAGAAAAGAAAAAAGTGGCACGTGATCGTTTCGGTGCCTTACAATAAATACAATCTATCTAAAAGTTACAACCTTGGTATGATTAAAAAATCCTTTGTGGTATCTGAAAAGCGAGTACGAGAACAAAATCTAATCGATCTAGGACTGTTCAGAATGCAGGCGGGGGGTGGGTGGGGGGGCGGGGGCGGGCCAGGGGGGCGAAGGGGGGGGGGGGGGGGTCGAAAGGGGTGGGGGGGGAAGGGGGGGAGTTGGGGTGGGTGGGGGGTTGGCTGGTGGAGCGGGGCACGATGTCGACCAAGGAGACCACAGACATAGGGCATAGGGCTTGTTTAGGATCGCAGGGGGAGCTGGGTGGGGGCGGGCGGGGGGCAGGGGGGGGGGGGGGGGGGAGTCAGCGGACATGGTAGTGGTTGTGGACCAAGTTCGGCCAGTGATGGATTTGCCTTATATAGGTATACAGCGATGGGCGATTTTTGGCATTGCTTTTCAAGTGCCCGAGGCGGATTATGTTACAGCGCACTGGATTTCTACCTCATAATTACCTCGCAGGCAACTGGTTCATTGATTACCGCTCGGGGATGAAACAGCAAACCAAGTACAACAGATGGATTGAGCTACATTCTGATACTTTAACAATAAAATAATGATATGGTATATTAGATAGCACTATAATGGCCAACTGAAAATCACATATCCCACTCCTCCCACATCGCAGGGACCTCCTGCACTGTCGCCGTTCTCGGGCCAACAATCTCCGCCGTCTCCTGCAGCTCAACGACTTTCTCGCTCACCCCTGCCTCATCATCATGCTCGCCGCGCATGACCGCCAATATCCCGTTATCCGCCGCGTGAAGAAGACGAATGTCCTGGCCATCTATCACCTGCACGAGCAGTCCTGTGAGGACGTTCCGGATCTCAATGAAGTTGGGCGAGAAGAGCAGGACGTGCGCTCCACGGGCGGCGAAGGACATCGCCTTGCACTCCCATCGGATGTAGCCGCTGCTCCGACTTGGAACTCCGTGTCGCGAGACGTAACAACCCATGGCTGCCAACAACAAGTGAGCAACCGTTCGCAAGTTGACCTGCAAACCAAGAACTCACAATCATAAACGACCAAAAGTTCGGTTGCACTGCATCGGAGCAAGCCCAGAGGTTTCATACCCTCAAGACGTTTCTTGAGCGCAGTCATCGCCGCGGAAGCGGCCGTGGACGTCGTATCCGTAAAGTCCGGCACGAAAGTAATCGCTGATCTCGTGAGACTTGAAAGTCCAAGTCAAAAGAGGCCTCTGGATCACAAGAAAAACAACGTACTTGGTGGGGTCGAGAATAACGATACGGTCCTGCGTGGAAATCGCAATGGTCTTCACGAGCGCCGTGATACTGTGGGCGTCCTTGGCGATGAACCCAGGCTGTATATAGGTCAGAACACCTCGAACGAAGTTCAAGCGAGCAGGACTGACGTCTCCGAATTGTCTAAAAAATCGGGCTGAACCACCACCATTACTGCGCTTAGGGCTCAAAACAGACGAGTTGGCGTCCGCAGCCTCGAGTACATGCAAATCTAGCGTGGTCTGGAAAAGCCGTTTCGATGCATACACGACTGTGTGCTCCAATATTAGCCCATCGTTGATTACTCGGGCGAGCAAGGACAACGCACCCAACACCCGCTTCCCAATCTGCACGACATTTGAGAAGAGAACATTGCTGGTATCGTGCTTTTCTAAAGACGCCACAAAGCTCTTGGGGTCTGCTTGCCCTAACCCCACACGCCCAAGAAGGTCCAGCGAATAGCTAACAAGCGACCCATCATGTTGGACAACGAAGCGGTGGAAGGGTCTATGTGCGACCGTCTCAATGGCAAAGATATTTGTCGGGTTGGACGCAGGCAACGCTTTGTGGAAGTCTGGTGTTGTAGGCTGAGCAATACGTCAAGCAAGAAATGCATTGAAACTCACGTTCTTCCTGCCAGTGCCCGGCATATATACCGGAGAAACACCCGACTGCAAGGAACTTCCTACCACCGGCAGCTGTTTAATTGTGAGCCAAAAAAAGGTTGACTACAAGTAGGATGCAACGAACAAAATGGTACGGCAGTTGATATCCTTCCGGTTGGCTTAGAACCCTTGATCTTTACGGTGGGCAACCGGAAAAAATTGTCAGTCAGCACATGCGGCTCGAAGTACTTTCCACAACAGCATCAATAAAGGAAGCACCATGAAAGGGGGTTATACAAACCATGTTGGCTTCCTGGCGTGCCAGATGTAGACCAATAGCCTCTTGGAATACAGAAAGCCATTTCCTGCGCTCCGCCTCAGTCCCTACGTAGAGCGTATAGCGCCTTGTCTTGCTAGCCGCGTGATGGATGGTGAAAGGATACAGAGGATGAAACTTTAAGCCGTCTCGGCGATTTTCCGCAGGTGAATTGAAGGTGCCCAGACGCATGAAGGAGAGCGGGATGGGCTAAGAAAAGGATCGCTCAATAGAGTTGCTAAAGCGCAAGTGTGGGAGAAGTAAACATACTCGCGACACAAGGTATCGTTTGACAGCGCCATTCGGCCGTGCTTCCTCGCGCGTTAGAATGACTGGACACATCATGATACGTGAGCGAATGAAAGACATCCAGAAAAAGGACGCACAATAATTGTCGAGCAACGCTGCTGTCAGATCCACCCATTGAGAGAGTCCTGTGTCGGTGCGATTCCATCGGGAGACCGGAGCCAGTCGAACCAAATTCCGAGTATCAGCATACAGGTCCATATCCTTGGAACAAGTTAGCCCAGGAAAGAGCTCAGAAAGAAAGCACTTGCGATCAATTCTCCTTTCTGGAAGACGAGACTCTGAGCGAGCGCCCAAAACTTGACTTTGTTCTCTGCCGCTTCGATCCCGGGCTGCGTACTCTGAGAGGCCATCAGACCAGCAATCGCCCAGCACCGGCGTTTTAATTACCTTGATGCAGCTTGTCAACACATCCAGAATAATGGGCAATGTATCCTTATCGACATGGCCATCATCCGTTAATTTCAAGATCTGCTCCAAAAGAAGATTCAATCTCGGTAGACGCGTGACCGGCCGCGAAAGAAAGGTCGTCAAGTCGCGTTTCCGAATCCGCGGATCCGTCGACACCGACTGGACAAAAGCCTGGTACTCTTGATTTTGACTTAGTTCCTTGCGGTGCCGCGATTCTGCTAAAGGGTAATTTTTGATATACACCTCATAGCTGGACCGGAAATCTTCCTTCAATGCAGCTGCACGGTCATCAGTAATTATCAGTCAAACAAGAAATGAATATGTACTATCAAGGATGATGTCGGAAATGCTCTGAACAAGAGGATGTTGTTCTCTCTGGCGGGCAAACAGAGCGCCCAGCATGCGCTGATGGTGGGCGACAACCTGATCTAGGTTCCCGAAGACCTCGTTGATAAATTTGTTCAGGAACGTTTCCCGAATAATGGGAGGTGAAGCCGAACGCAGAGCCCCGATGTATACTTCTCGCACTGCTTCCAGATCGAACACATATTCCCGCTCAGCTAAGCAGAACCTTCAGTAAACGTAGATTTTGAACGAAATGGAATTCACCTTTGAAGACTTCGAATATCACTGATTGTCGCTGTACTTCCCGCTTGCCAAGTGCATCTCGGGTTTCTGAGGGAACTAGCTTGTACCATTCTTCGTCGCGATCCGATAGTTCTCCTGTCTGGAATAACCGCAGTCCATCCGAGGGCAGTCTGCAGTCCCAACTAAGCTGAACGGTTCGCACGAAGAATAATGACGCACGATAATTGTGACAGGTCTCTCGATAAATCGTCGCCCGAATCGTTAGAATCCCCGTGCGACTGGGGACATTGATCAGATGTTCGGATAAGAATTAAAGTAACATACGTCTGCAGAACCTGACGCGTAGAATTCATTATCGTCGTTTGGATAATATGCACCGGAAACATCGGTGGTGAACGAAGTCACGGATGGATCGCGTTGTAGGCGAAGGGCTGCAGGGCCGAGATCGCTCCTGCTATATCTGTGGCCAAGGTGCGTTTGCGAGGCGGTCGCGGAGGCAGAACGATAGATCTGTGGCTCCGGGAAAGGCATGTAGCCCGTTACAGACGCGCTTGTTGTGCGACTTAGTGGATTTTCGGGCGACTGAAACAGAGACTGTGCGCGCGCACGCGGGGTACCCGATGACTGCGGTTCCGAGTCCTCCAGATCCCATGCATTATCGTATGGCGGGGGTGTCACTTGAATGTCGTATGCCGGAGAGGAGAGATGAGGGCTCTGCGGGGCTCGAGCACCAGAGGGAAGAGTAGGAATATTGACATGGGGTCGGTTCGGGTGGTTCATTGCGGCGTGCCACAGCGTTGGAGAGAACAGAGTTGAGTCCCGTTTTGGGTCGGATTTGCTGTGCGTCATGCGGCGGCTTTTATTGTTCCGCGCTTTCCGGGCCGCGGGAACAAGATCACAAAAATTGAAAACCAAAAAAAAAAAAAAAAACGGCGATATAGAGACACGGCGGTTTATGCCACTTCAAGGCTACAGTCAAATTTGAACGAATTGCAACTCAACAGGCTTGGAACTTACACGATTCGCTGTGAAAACCCGAATTCGAGGAACAAATGTGAAGTGAGATCGTCGGCTGGAACGTGAGGGTTCCTCATGCAAACGAGAGATACACAGAGTCGAATGGGCATCTTAACTGTCCGAAATCAAGGACACAACGTTCTAAACCAACGGACCATGGTTCATATATGGCCAGACGTTACTGAAGCTGCTGGGCTAGGAAAAAGATGGAGGTCATTCAAGAGAAATGGGGAAGATGGATAGGAAAATATACAGAGTCTATGAGATGGTGGTAGTTCGAGTTAAGCAAGGGGACTGCAAACGCCGCGACGCGTGACAGTTTAGTCACGTGTGCGTGACCTGGCGTGTCAATCTCTTGACGCGTCTACCACCATGTCCGATTCCGAGCTTGCTCCCGGTCCTTCGTTTATTCCATCTGCTCCGAGTCCTTCAAAGCCTCTCAGTGACTCGTATACATTTCATAGCCCAACACCGACAGCGGACGGCCCATACATTCTCGGCGTCGATGAGGCAGGTCGTGGTCCAGTTCTGGGTCCTCTGGTCTATGGCGTGGCATACTGTCCTGTCGCATATAAAGATCAGCTAGAAAACCTTGGGTTTGCGGGCACGCTACTTTCAAAAGAATTGGCTCTACTCTAATCATGCGCGGCAGACTCCAAGACTCTCAACGCGGAAACACGATCAGAGCTATTAGATACTCTGAGCTCCGACCCCGCTAATTTGGGCTGGTCTGTCAGGGTAATAAGGTACGTGCCGCATCCTTTTGCCATACCCCGTCGCAACTGTTGGTTTGTAGTCCCCAGGCGATCTCAAGTGGCATGCTCCGCCGCCCCCCCACCAATCTGAACGTTCAATCACAAGACGCAACTGTCCTCCTCATCCAGGAGGTCCTGAAGAAAGGGATTGAGCTCACCGAGGCGCGCTCTCCCCCCTCCATCCAGCGCCCTCACTGACACATCACAATGCAGGTATATGTTGATGCTCTCGGCACGACGACGACCTACCAGGCCTACCTCTCCTCGCGATTCCCCGGAATCAACTTCACCGTGGAAAGTAAAGCAGACGACAAGTTCAAGATCGTCGGCGCCGCCAGCGTTGCCGCAAAGGTCACCCGTGACGCCTGCATCGAGGGTTGGGTGTTTGAGGAGAACATCCACACTGACGGCGTCAAAGGGACGTGGAACACCGAGGAGCTAGGCTCCGGATACCCCTCAGGTTCATACATACGATTCTTTACACTGCTTACTAACATCTGACTTGTCGCAACGCAGACCCGAAGACAAAGGAATGGCTGCGCAATTCCATTGAGCCAGTCTTTGGCTTTCCGAAGATTGTACGATTCTCGTGGTCCACAGTCAAGGTTCTCCTGGAAAAAGAGGGAAAGGCGGTGGAATGGTCGGTCACCCAAATGTTGAAGTACTCCACTATAACGGGTTAACAGGATCGACGAAGGTCAAGCATCTCTCATCCAAGCCTTTGAAAGCGCAAAAGGAAGGGAGAAAGACCGATGCTCAGTAACAAAAGACTTAGGCTTGAAAAGCGTCGGAATGTTATGAGTAGAAGTTTTCGCTGTTGATGATGTACAGGCGAAAACGATTCACATGTATCGGCCACAAACCACGGAAACGAGTACATTCCATGACCAAGGGGGGAAATTCAGCGTCAATGTTGGTCGTGCACCGGGCTATTATCTACAGACGGCGGACCCTTCTCTCCGACGGCGACATGCTCCTCTATCAGCTTCGCAACGAAAGGTCCATCCACAGGTATGCTCGGTCCGTGAAACCCGTCTGGATAGTCTGGCCACTGTGGTTCGTGCGGGTGAGTGAACGATTCGTTGTTCCAGACCGAATAGTGCGTCATCCCAAGCGACCTGCTCGTCCACTCGTAGTCCCTCGCGAAACCACCTAGTCTCTCCCAGTCAGATCTCCTGAGGCGCATGAGAGTCGATAGATCTATAGTATGTACCCACCAGGCAAAAATATCTCAACGACGGCAGAAACGCGGGTAGGTTTCATAAACACCAAATGAGTGAGACCGTTTCCATGTACGCCAAGCATGATCTAAGCACGAGATAGTTAGTCGAGAACTTTCAAACGATAAAGAGGAGGAAAGTGAGACATACGGTGGTTTTAGCAGCGAAACGGATCTGTTCGTCCAACGATATCCGCTCCGCATGGACATTGTTGAATTCCCACCTCTTTCCGCCTTCTCGATTTTTCCTCTCGACCAACCCCTCCACCGCAGCAATGAGCGCACGGTTCGCTTCCTCGAGAAGATGCCTCCGCGTTCCCTGACGGTTAATATACGTGATCACAACCGTTTCCGGGATCTGCAGGGCGGACGGCAGGTCTTCATGTGGCTCGCCTCCGGCGTATCTGAACAGCGCCGCCCGGATACTCGCCCACCAGTTGCCGATAAGGTCGAGCTTTCCCGCCTTGGCCATTATCATCCACGCCTCCGCCGCTGTTCGCTGCGTGTACGCGCCACAAATCGGGCCACGGAACGCGGCGCTGCGGTCCGTGAGCAGAGCAAGAGGGAAATGCCATGCGCGGCCGATTTCGGTGTTCACGGTAGCATTCACGCGATCGGCCCAGTCGGTGGATACCTCGATGGTCATGGAGGGGAATACTGCACGCGTGAAGTAGCCGTTGAAACCCGGCGCGTCTCGCCATCCAGCGGCGTCGGAGTGAATGAAGATCGCACGGTCAATGGTTGGTACGGAGGTTGAGAGGAATGGGGCGTTGAAAGACGATCCAGCAGAAGCCACAGATGGTTTCACCGTCGGGTCATGGAAAGCACCGTAAAGGAAGGCCCATGAGCCAAACATAAGTTCAGCGACGAAATGAAAGTAGTGGCCCAGGAATTGAGGCGGATCGTTGAATAGTAGCTGGACAAGAGAAAAAATCCATAAGACTCAAAAGAACATACAAAATAAAATGGTGGCGAACCGTCGTTCCCTCCACCGTCGACACTCTATTCCTCTCATTATGGGATCTAGCGCCCCACTTCGTCTTGGCCTCTTCCGGGGTGATGAACGCCATATCTTTGGCAGTAGGAATCCGGGCGCCGTCATTGTCTAGGAACCCTGGAAGGCCCGTACTCGTCATGAGCCTGTGCTCAGGGAACTTCGACGGGTCGGACGTGAGGAGGAGCAGCGTCCCGCCAGACATGTAAACATTTCGGAATATAGTCCATCCAGGTGCATGCGCGACGACCGACGTCTCGGGGAGGTTTTGTGCAAGACCAAGATCAACCGCCACGGCTTGTGTCTGTATCGGTGCAAGAGTCTGAGACAAAGTCTCAGTCGCCGTCACAGTTTCGGTGGACGGTCTGGCCCCGATACCCAGAGCCAGCGTTGATGATTATGGAATTGTTTTCAGGGTAAGTTAGTGCAGAGAAAGTGTAGAAGCAGACGGCGCCGAAAAGGACGAGAACGGCGTCCCGCCGGGCTATATGTCTGAGGAACATGCCGGAGAACACCAAAGGAGAGAATCGAAAAGAGCGTTGGCCGTTGGAGAGAATGGAGCAGTTGACAGAATTTATAGCCCCTACCCCTAAGAAGAAGGATCGAGGCAAGTCAAAAGGATCCAAGGATCGAGATCACACAACCGGGAGCAGCCACCGCGATTCATACGTCTATAGCAGAAGCAAGGCGACTTTGTAGAATTGGACGAGGTTGTATACACGGAAACAAGAATAAAATTCGGAAAAAACACAAAAGGAAACTGTCTTTAGGAAAAACTCTCATGGAGCGCTTATGTCGACTTCCGCCTCGGCTACAGTAACCTTATTCTCAGATTCTTTGGTCTCGACCTCCTGCACGGGCTTCAAGCGGACGGGGCGGGGGTGTCTGTTACGATTGTTACGATTGACAAGCACACCTGTGTGAAGTACATCACCTGTTCGAGAGGGGTGCGTCGAGATGGTATTCAAAATGTTGAAAGGATATCTCTGAGATGTTGTGCCTAAATACGCGTAGGACTCGGTAAGCGTCGCAAATGCACGTTCGTATATGCACGCACTCAGTTCGGAGGTGATCTTTCAGTTTGGACACAGTCATCTTCCTGCTGTCGCCACAGAACTTGCAGCAGTAATGTTCTTGCCAATACGAATACGGGGTTACGCTGCTTTCTAAAACCCGCTTCTCTTCTTCTTCGAGAATTCGATCTTCATGGACATCCAAGCATTTCCAAGAGGGCATGACCGAGGCAGAACCACAATGATGATGCGCCTACAAAGAGCTGTCGACGACATTGAAGGTATCGAGAAGGGGGGACGTACGGCTTGAATCCATCTCATAAGCAGTCGGCCAGTCTCGTTACTACAGTTCAAGCATTCAAGCGCGGGGTTGATTTCGTCCATTTCAGCGCGTGTAATTACATCTGGCGGAGAGAATTGCAGCATGGAAGAAATAAAATATAGGCTTCACTAACCTGGATCCAGTTCACATGCCTCAACAATGGATCGCACATTGTGTTCCGCTCGTTCGTGAAATTTAATTTTACCATCGTGGTTCCAAGCCTCTTCCCCAAGAGTACCCTGGAGAGTGTTAAAGTCCCTGTGATATTGAAAGTTGGTGGCCATGGAGTGAACAAGGATGCGAGGGTAGCAAATAGGTTCGGCGTTCAGCTGTTCGGAACAGGTGAAAAAGGTAGTGGCCAAGTGAAGATCCGTTTCCACTGAATCGGGGTGAACTTTCTTCAAAATTTGAACAAGTGCTTTGTTTTGGCGGCGGACCCAGTCGGCAGAGAAATCTGGGACAGATAAGAGCGCGGCAGCGAATGATTCTTCTGTGACCTTTTCTTCATCGGGAGGAAGAGGCGTGTCTTCAATGATGACTCTGAACGGTTCAGTGAGAAGCACCTCAACCCTGGGCGGATGTGGGTGCTCGGGGGGGAAGGTCTCTCGGAATTTGTTGTACACTTGAGCTGCCAGGTGACGTCGCTCCCTGATGAGTTTGACGCAGGCCGCAGCGAGACGTTCTTTCTTCAACACCGTCAAAAATTCCACCAGAGGCCCTTCGATATTCTTCCAGACTAAAATCTATAAACAAAACATATGGGTTGATATGATGAAGAACCTACTCCGATCAGTTAATTCTTTGGGCTGTTTAACCAGTTTATGAGAATTGAAATCACGAGTGTGGTGGGGGATCTCCTCCCCCCATCCCAGAGCGGTCAGGCGTTCGATGATACTAGAATCGATACTAAGTCACCCCTTCATCTTGTGCATCACGAAGCTCACCTTTCGCGCCGCAGTCTTCGAGCGTCATCGAGCTCGTCCTTTCGCTCGGTGGTACGGTTGGCTGCCCAGGTGCCGCATAACTCGGCGTGCTGCGGAGTACGTCGATAAATATCTCAGAGCATGAGAATGTGAAAAGGCATACCGCATTGATTTCTTTTATTTCGTTGTATTTCCGCTCGTACCATTCCGTGTATGCGGGATCTGTTGTATCAATGGCGCCACCCTTTCTGAAAGCTGCGCATTCCTCGTTCAGCTTCGTGGCAACATCATAAGAATACACCTCCTGCGTGCGGCGCCAACCGCGCCTGCCTGCATTCAACAATTAGCAATCGCGAAGGGTGGTAAAGCTGCACACTTACCACGATGAAACTCTCGGTAAGAAGGTACAAGGGTGTATATCAACGCCGATTCGAGATGGGTCTCAGCGATTACTTCTGACCACTTGCCGAAACTGAATGCAAATTTAAGTACGCGACAAATGGTCACGAAGAAGCTCCTGACTCTGCTTCAATGCATTTCTTGCACAGACGTTTTCGTGCGCTCCAGATAATGGTCGAGACAGGGACGGCAAGACAATTCTGAGGCAAGTATAAGGAATAATGCGAAGACAGAATTTCGCGGACTGACATGACAATGGCCTGAAAAGCAGAGATTTGCGTATCGAGGTTCGCAGAGATCTCGTGGAAGGTCCGGAAGGCCTGGAAGGATATGATGTATGGTCAAAAACCGTCGAATGATACCTCGTAATACGATAAATGTTCACCTTCGACGTGACTGCGAGATTCTTTCCAGACAAATTGCATTGAACGGGTCATCAAAATCCCTGTGGCACACACGATGAGGAACACATGAGGCCGACAAGCAACAATGCATACCGCGGATCTCCTTTGTAGTACGCGCAAGGTTGATCAGGTCCATGGGCATGAGCAGGCCGAAGATCTCAGCAACTATATCGAGGGGAAATTCCCTCAACGAGCTTAGGATACCTCTTCGCCCGCGAACTCTCTTTTTCTGATCTTCGGCAACAGGGGCCTAGGATACACTAGTCAGAAACAATGAAAGGTTTTCCAGAAAAAGTGATGGTCACCGTGGATTTAGCAACTTTGCGGCTTTTCTTCTTCGGTACGAATTCAGGCTCTTCATCCTCCTCGAGCTCGACAAAGCCAAAATCATCATCATCGGCGGTATCACTAGTACTCATTCCTGTATCTTCTGCGAGTATATCTTGAGCGATTTCTTTGCCCTTCAGGCGGGTTGAACGACGGGACATGACGGAAGGAGGAGAAAGGGATGATAGGAGTAACTTAACGCGTACACAAGGCAAAACAAATCGGACGCGCTGCACATTCTTGTTGCAAGTTTCCTGGGATTCTAACAATAAAACTATTGGGTTAGCAACACTGCACGTATTTAATGGCTGTGGCAAGAAGGTATGACCGTGGACTACATTCTAAGTGGTTCTGTCTACGTTCGTCCGGCAACGGCAGGTTTCCTGACCCAGAACAAATAGTTGCACTCTGCCGCTCCCCATGCGTCCCGAGGCGCAAGCATCCAACTGGCGCGCAAGGGGTTATATACGAGCCCCCCGTATCTCAGCTTGTGTGTGCGGGTTGGTGGGCCCCGCCCCCCATCAACCCAAGGTGACTCTGGGTTTGGGTACGCGCGGAAGAACGCAGTCAGTTCTTCTGGGCGAATGAACTTGGCGTGTGTGTGGGTCCCACGCGAAACTTTGCGCAGAATATCTTCTGCCATAAATATAGTGAGGAAATACGCCAATGCAGTGCGCGAAATGGTGGAGAGGAATAAGTGGCCGCCGGGCTGGCCATAGAGCTAAGTACATCACGCATGTGCACCAGACAAAGAAAATAACCTTCAAAAGCTTGGCGCATGTATCCAGAAATGCTGAAGGGTTATCGACGTGCTCAAGCACTTCCATTGAGCACACAACGTCATACCGCTTCGCTCCCGCTAATAGCGCTTCGGCCGGCGTGTGGAGGTACGACAGAGATGTTGACGGCCCAGGTTGCGCCAATTTTGGGTCTTGAGCGGCGTGGAGCTTCGCGATCGAGATATTGGCCTCGGAAGCATCGACACCTAGGGTTTTCGCTCCCAGACGCGCGAGACTCTAATAAAATCAATTCTCGAGTCCAGCGCGCGAACGAGACTGACGCACCTCCGATAACAGCCCACCGCCGCATCCCACATCCAATACATCTAGGCCCTTGAGAATGCTGCCCGACGCGGGCTCGTTGAGTGCAGGCTGCTCATCGCGCGCAACTTCAAGCAGTTTCTCACGGATGAAGCGTATGCGAACTGGGTTCATCTTATGGAGAAAGCTGAATTCGCCCGCCTCGTCCCACCATTGCGATGAAAGTCGGGAAAAATGGGCGATCTCTGCGGGGTTGATGGACGAGGTTGTGTGAAGAGCTCGACGGAGAAGGTGCATTTGAGGCAGAGTTGCGCACTTGGGTGCGGCGGCGCTCTCGAGGTCTGTCGACCAAGCTGTCGACGGGTTCTAGCCAGGTTTCAAGTTTGCGTTGTTTACCCAGCTCTTGCTCCGGGCCGGCCGAAAGTTCGCGTCTTAGCGCTTCCATGGGCGTCAATGCTTGCTATGATTCATCGTGGGCACACTCGGGTGAACCCTAGACACAGTTAAGACTCAAAAGAAACTCCGCAAATGACTCTTTCTCTTGCAGGTTCGTTGTGGAGGACCTGTGGGTCGTCCATGGCCATCTACATGTTCCGAGCGACACATCTCCTACCATTCACACCCCTAGCTCGGGACAGAATTCTGTCGTTTATCCTTCGTATGCATTTATGTATTTCAACCAAAGAAGAGTCCTGAACACTATATGCAGTTTCCCAGAAACATAGTTCTTTTCAAAAACATGGTCCTTTAACGGTCGAAGGCCTCGAGCAATTAGCTCAAAACGCGGATCCAGCAAATGATCCTTGGGCATGCATTATCGGGCGACCAGGAGACGGGGACCCACCGTTCACCGAGTCTGGGTCCCAGCATTTGCCATACCCTTTTATGGGCTGATGCGGGTCAGCGCGGCGCCGTCGGAAAGTGGGACGTCATATGCAGCATCCCCCAAGTGAAAAAACGAAAGAACGACTACGACAGATTAATCCAATGGAGCGGAGGATCGTCTGAAGTTCTGGCTGCAGTAGCTCATTCTGCAGTTTCGTCTGCATCCACTGCGGATCCTATCATCCCTCCCTCGCATCTATCAAAGCTGTTACAGGAAGCTACTATTACTCCGGATAAATCGTCACAGTCTCCCGTTTTCATCCCTGTACGCATACTTGTGACCCACACCGAACGAGTCGTCATCGTCCATGTGCCCGTCGATCCTTCGACAATGGCTGTTATTGCACCTCTTGAAACTTACTACAGTCGGTACGCGACGGGAGTCTGTCTGCCTGACGCACCAGTGGCCGTGGAACCCGAAGTAACCTTTGAACAACTCAACCAGCTTCCGACCGGACGCGCATCAGACACCATTAGCGTTCCTGGGCATGGTTCCGTTGACGTGTCCATCGTACAATCACTGAATGGTCGTTTAACAATTCTCGTCGACCAGTACTCCGCTCCTCCAGCGCGCCATGGCTTGGCCTCGCTTCTCCCCGACGAATATAACAAGTCTTATCCCGAGCTGGCGCCCTTTATGCTCGACACCCGGAATGCAGTTCTATCCGCCTTTCCCACCATTTCAAACATGACCTCCGCCCCTTCAATATGTCTGGTTGGGTCCTTGGACCACGATGGATCTTCCACCGTTGATGGCCGCTACCTGTGTTGCTGCATGGCCAATCTATCCGTCCGCGCCTTGACTGAATCTGGAGGGTGGGACGACACGTTGCCGGAGCCTATCCTATTAGCTCTCGCAGCAGCGCAGGGTCTGGAAGGCTCCGTTCCCTATAGAATGTGGTTGAGAGCTCAATCCAAAGGGTGTGGGGGCGGCCGCCGCGCACCAAGTGGATGAACTTCTCGGCGGGGAAACTGTGCATTTGTCTGCGGCGTATCCGTCCGGTGTTCTTGAAGCCAATGTCAAGTTCTTGAACACCGAGCTAGGCAGGCGGGCTACAGAAGCGCGATTGCACAAGATTCAATTCGAGCTCATGCGAAGTAAGGTCATTCATGTGTAGCTCGGATTCATCTCATAAATCACAGGTAAATTCTTCCTCCCTCCTGATATTAGTCAGACAATGGAAAACGAGGAAGAAGAGTACGAGTGTGAATGGGACTGATCGCCTCAACATCTCATTGAACAACGATACCCCACGACTGTATCTATTATCCCAGCACGCCACTCCTCCGCTAAATAATGTAACATAGAGATACCACACATAACAATCGATTCCCTACTTCCTTCTACCGAAACTGCTAAGCAAACCGCCGATGCTACCCATGACGCTCGTACTAGAACCAGTCCGACTCGGCACCATCGACCTGCTGGGAACGACATCTGATTCTCGCACGGGCGACAGCACAGTTGGGATGTCTATACCCCCGCCCGCGCCGCCCTTTCCGAAGACGGTCAGCATATGAATCGAGTCAAGAAGAAAAGTCAGCGCACCATGGGTAAGAAATTGAATGATGTCGGCTGGGAATTGGCTGGGAAGAGACCGATCGCCCGTTTCTTCTTCTTCCTCGCCGGCTCGTCGCTTTCCTCGTCGGAAATGACAGTCGTGCCACGAGGCCGAACACTACCAGCGCGGCCGCCACTTGCCACCCTAGCCCGCGGCTTAGGCTTGGGGCGCTCCACAACCTCGGGCTCCTCACTGGGTGTTCTCTTTCTATTTGAAGCGCCGACAGCATCGTCGTCTCGTTTCCGTTTACCTCGGATGACATTCTTCGACCGAGGCGACTCTTTCTGGACAGCATCCGAATCGCTGTCATCTACCACTTCGGCGGCTTTCTGCTTCCTTTTCCCCTTGTTCTTGATGGCTCTCGTGCCGTCCTCGTCTTCGCTGCTCTCCTTCCCGGCAGTTCTCGACCGCGGTTTGGTTTTTCTGTTAACCTCAGCGTCGAGGGCCTTTGCTTTCCCGCGTGATCGTGCCGTAGGATTCAGGACCTCCTCGATATCACTATCAGGTGCGTTGGACGGGCCAGTGACCATCTCGGATGCAGGCTTTTTGGACCCAGTTTTGGATGGTGCAGCTGCATTGGCTTTTGACTTGGGCTTCTTCGACGAAGGTTTAGCAGGAGAAGAAGGCGGAGAGACATCAGCAAAGTCGTTTGCTACTTCGTCCTCCGAAACAGTGGGAGACGCTTGCCGCTGCTGCTGCGTAGTAAACACTACTGGACAGATGATAGACCTGGACGTACATACTTTCAGGGGTGAGATGGGCCTGGCAGCCCGTTCGGCGTCAAGCTCAAGTTGAAGTTTTTCCACCTGTTTCTTGGCTTTGGCAAGCTGATTTTCGACATCCCGTGCTTCTTCGCGTTGCTCTTTAATATAAGCCTACGACGAGTCTCAGCCAGTTCAAAGACAGAACGATTAAGCATTGACCGACCTCGAATTCATCGACATTCTTTTTGTGCTTCGCAACTTTGTTCTTCTCTTTCTGCAACTCGCTTTCCTTCTTCTCCAGTCTCCCTTCGAGAGTCTTTAGGTCGACCTCGAGAGCGATGCGTTGCTTTCTCAGTGTGTCCACCTCTTCACTACCTTTCGTTTCAAGGCTCTGCCATTTCTCCGAATAGCGCTTAAGGTCGGCGTTGGTGCGTTTGAGCTCTTCGTTTTCGCGTTCAAGATCCGCGTTGGTGGTCCGGGCACCATCGAACTGAAGGGTCATACGTTCGAGTTTGCTTTCAGTCGACTCGGCCTTGACTTGGAGTCGACCGTAGCTCTCGCGTAATTTGAGCAACTCTTTCTGTGTGCGTTTCACGATCAGTCATGTAGTACATACATGGAGAACGGGTAGAAACCTCAGCTGCAGACTTTTCTTCCTTGAACGTAATGATTTCTTCGTCCTGATTTTTGATTCGTTCCTCCAATTCCGAGAAGTGACTCTCATGTCCACGTTGGGCGTCCTGCAACGCGTCTTCCAGCTCCTCAATTTTGGTTTCCAATTCGCCCTCGCGAATGCGAAACATGGTGATCTGGAAATCGCGATGCAACCTAGCGACCTTTTCCTGTCTGCAAAGTTCCATCTCTTTGAGTAAAACGGCCTCCGCCTTCGACAACTTGGCAGAAAGCCGAAGATGAGCAAGGTGGTGGCAGGACAGAAGACGATTGCATCCTTCGCGCCACAAAGCGCGCTCTTCTTGGCGCGCTCGTTTGTTGCGGTCGGCATCGAGTGCTTTCTCGTCCACCAGTTTCTTGTTGGTGTGTTCGAGCGTCCGATTGCGTTGGACTAAATCCTGGATCTGCGCGTCGTAAGACTCGGACGCGCCGCTGGGTCCCGCACGCGACATATATCCCGTTCTCCCCTAGTTTGTCTTGACAGCCGTTGATAACAGTCCAACTAGTTCCTGTCGATTGTATTTACGTTTATTTGATCCACTCGATGCATGCCTTGACTCTTCCTGTCATCGCAATTCTAGGCCAACTATCGGAGATGGAACATGAACGATTTCATAGCATACATATCGACAACGGACACTTCGACGCCTCAGAATCCCAGCTGATTATCCCTGACAAAATGGGAACCTCCCGCACACCTATAGCCCCCCGCTTGCTTGATCCACGGAAAGCCCTGGACGCATACTCCCATGCGCCGCAACACATTCTGGGCGGCGACCTCTCGTTTCCGTTTCTGTTCTGCCTCTTGCATTCTCCTCTCCATTTCCCGTTTCAGTCTCTCTCGCTCTTCAACCAACTTGCGAGCCTTGAGTTCCGCGCTTTTCTTTTCCTGGACGCTTTGAGTCGTCGGATTCGCTGCAGAATGCGCATTTTCCTGCCTGGCGGCCTCATCGAACCTTTGTTTCGCGTTCCGAATGGTTTCGTCCAGTGCATTCGACGCATTCTTCGCCGCTGCCTTGTCAATTTCCAGCTGCCGCCATATCTCGTCTGTAACTCCAGGATCGCGTTGCGTCACGTCGTTCACGATTGGGTTGGCCGCTTCGTTTTCTGCGGAAATCGACGAGATACTCGAGGGTGGTTGGGACATGGACGATTGCGTGGTCTGGGAAGCTGCCGACATGAATGCGGAAGACGCCGCGACCGACGGTGTCGGTCTCTGGGACTTCAAATTAGTCGCTCGGCTCGTGCGCTCGTCGAGCATCGCTTTCATGCTCTTGATAGCATCGCGAGCAGGTAATGTCAGCTGCGTATCTTTCCAGAAAGCCCTGCTCAGGGTATTGGCTACCCCTGTCAGGACTGAAGCGGCCATCTGTTTGGCCAATGTCCGCATATCCCGTGCATTCCCCCACCCAGAAACCTTGGATAGTTTGTCGATGATTTCGCCCATTTCCATGTACTCGGCGGAGCCCTTGTCCTCGAGCTCTTTCCAGCACTATCTTCTGTTCCTGCAGTCCCCGTTTCAACACCTCCAAACAATCGTCGGCGTTCATGTTGTGGAAGATTATTTCTTCGGGGAATCGACTGGACAATCCAGTATTGATTGCCATGAGGTTATTCATGTCCTGATCGTAGCCTGCGAATCAAGTACGAGATCAGTTTGCTGAAGCGTCTGTCAAAGGAGAACTTACCTGCAAGGATGACCACGACTTTACTTTGGAATCTCGGATTTGTGAGAAGCCCAACGAGTTCGTCGATGGCCTCCTGTGCGAAGCTGTTATGTGAAGGTATCACCTAGTCTGTAGGCCTCATCTATGAACAGAACCTTTCCAAGTGCTTTTTCGAAGAGTTGTTTGGTTTTCTGGCCTGTGTGGCCGACGTATTGGCCGATAAGATCAGATGCAGAGCATTCGTGCACTTCTTTGGTGGACAGGAACCCCATGTCAAAGTATACCTGTGCCATCTTTCTGGCGAGCGTCGTCTTCCCGGTCCCCTGTAATTTAGAGGCCTTTAGCGATGCTTTCGTGATAAGGATGAGATGATTACCGGTGGGCCTTTGAAAACAAAGTTCGTCGGGATCAATAGTCGTGGTTCCATCCCTCTTTCCTTCGTCACAGTCGCGATTCGCTGATAATCCCCCAGTTTCTCCATGATATAATCACACCCAACAATGTCCTGGAACAGTTTGGCAAGATTTCCGGAAGCGTGAGCACCTCGGTCGAAATCTGCGTCGAAATCACGCGGCTCGAAAATAATCTCCGCCGGTCTATCTTGCGCTGGCAATTTCGCATGTCGGGTTGTGTGACGAGTTTTTGCTTGTCCCAAAACGTTTTCAACCTCGCCAGCATTTCCAAAATTGGGTCTGTGACGGGCCCGACCGAGTACTTCCAGGGCCACGATCTTTGCAGCGTCTGTCGCTCTCAAATCCTGTTCCTTCAACTTGAGGTCCAGAATTTCTCGCAACTGAGGTTCAGTGAAATCTTCAAAACGGAATGCGTCTTCAATAGCAAATCGGCGGGAAAGGCCAGGATTCACGTGCTTGCAGAAATAATCAACAATGTGCGAGACGTCGAAGCGCGAAGCGTACCTCAAACATCTCAACCATCTTGTCTTCGTACCCCAACAGCAAAACTGCTCTATCTTCCCCCGGGACGCTCTGGATTTCTGCCACGAGCGTGTCGATAACCGCTGTCTTAAAGGAATCGCTTTCATTCCCAATCCCGTGCTTGCCGCTGCTGTACAACATGTATGCCTGACAAGGGTCAGCAAATCTGCATGCCCCTGCTCAATTCAGACCGACCTCGTCGATGACTAGGACCTTCCCAATCGTCGTGGCAAGAATTGCTTTAGTATTCTTCTCACTATGCCCAAGGTATGCCCCAACGAAGTCAGACGGGTTTTTCACTACGACTGGGAAAATAATTGGGTTAGCCGCCACAGGGATGAACGGCGTCCATCTGACCTTCGCCTCTACTCAAGAGACCCAAGTCGAGCAAAATCTGCCCGTAAAGTTTCGCAACTGTCGTCTTTCCCGTTCCCGGTGATCCAAAGAACACACGATTGAGAGATGTTGAAACAGGCGACAGTTCTTGAAGTTCCCGTTTATAATTTACTACGAGACGGTTGATGAGGCTTCGTACGGTCTCTTTGACCGAATCAAGGCCGATAAGGGACTGAAGCTTTTTCCACGCAACACTGTTGGTACTGGCAAGGGACGGGTCTGGACCGATGAGGTCTTCTTTCGTTAGCAAAAAATCATCGGCGGACCGTCCCTCTTTGCGCTCCTTCTGTAAACGCACTGCCTGCCGTTCATGGATTCTTGCGAATAAGTTGTGCAATGCTCGGGCATTGCCGAATCCATCCTGGCCTCTCCCTCGTCCCAGACGACGAGTAGCGATCCTGGCATATAGTCCTCTTGAGCCATCCTCCATCTTCATTGCACCTCGGAATTTTTTTGAGACAAGTTGATCGAGCATCCTCAGCAACTCTTCGTCGGTGTAGTCGGCAAAGTGGAGGTTATACGGTACCCGACTGCCCAAACCCGGATTGTGCTCGAAAAACTTCTCCAGTTCACGCCTGTAACCCGCGAAAATGAACACTATAGTCCCGACTTTGTTCTCCATCTCGGCCAAAAGCCAATCGAGAACTTGTTTGCCTTGTCCATAGTCGTTCGTCAACTGGTATGCCTCGTCGATGAACATTGCCCCTCCGCCCGCTTGCTCAACCTTTTCAACATGAGCCTTGATGCCTGGGATCCCTTCGTTGGACAGGCGGGAGCCTGTGGTCTCTATGAACGCGGTACCAGGTATCACCCCGACAGATCCCAGGAAATTGGCGTAATGTCTGGCCACAGTCGTTTTACCTGCCAGCGAGCGATCAGACATGCGGATTAAAACTGTGATAGTTCAGAGTACGAACCTGTTCCAGGATTGCCCTGTAAAACGATGTTGAAGCGCTCATCCTTTAGCGAAGCATTTTTGCCGCTTGACGACATCAATCTTGTGCTTAATCTTAAGCACTTGAGCTTTGACGTCTTCCAGTCCGATCATGCCCATGATTTTGTCTATCGCATCGTTACTGGACCCTTCCACACGCTTCTGGCGTTCCCATTCCTCCTCCGAGACTGACTTTGCTGGCGAGCCAGAATTTGCTTTGGCGCTGGGACTCGAGCTCGGCCCAGAATTGCCGGTCGTCGCCTTTGGTGGAGGAGGAGGAGCAGTGCCTGCTCCCGAATTGCTCGGATTGGACGCGCGGCTCCCTTGTCCGGAGGCCGGACTCCTATTTGCAAAACCTTGGAAGAGTGTAGGTCGCGGCAACTGTCGAGCACGAGCCGCGGCATCATCGAGATCCTTTTGCTTCTGTCTAAGGGCCTGCGCTCTCTCCTCCGCTAAAAGGGCATCCTGCGCAGCCTGCTGTTCTCGGGCGATCTTTGCATTGTACTCGGCCATCTGCTCTTCATGAGCACGTTGCTCTTCCTCCTGCTTTTGTCTCCGTTTGAGCTCCTCTGCCTCTCGCTTCGCTTTCTCTTTAGCTTTCCTCTCCTCATTTGCACATTTCTTACACGCACTCGGTCGGCGTGGGTCGTGTTCTCGGCATTCTCGCAATTGATCGTGGCCCTTGACGCACTTCCAGGTAATCGGATGCCTGCACGGCACCGTCGAATGATTATCAATTTGGTGACATCTCGACGGACAACGATGGAGACCGCATCGTAGCAGGGCACCGCTAGATGGAGAACCGTCAATAACGGGTTGCGCATACAGGTGTTTTCGTACCATGGCTCCGAGCATCCACCGTCAGGACAGTATATTTCAAAATCGTCGGGCTGCTTCAAAACGGCTGTGCGCTCGGGATGTCGCTCGCACTTGACGGGAAGCCCGTCGTAAAGATGCCCCTGCTTTTGGAGCATGCCGATCAACTTCGTCCAAAGCACCTTGCCCTTTCGGGCTCCTTGGAATGTTTCGGCGTTCCCCACCATGATCAAACAATTGCGGGCTCTGGACAGCAGCACGTTCACGCGCTCGGGAGAGAACATAAATCCAATGTCGTGATTGGAATTGCTTCTCGTTAAACTGACAATCACGATATCACTCTCTTCGCCCTGATAATTGTCTTTTTGGGCGGTTAACATGGGTTTCAGGTTGCGGGCCAAGGATTCAACGTACCAATGGTAGCAAGCCGAAGCGGCCGGTTGTGTCTGGTGTGTCCGGAAAGCGCAACCCCAGCCCTGATCAGGTCGCTCGAGTCAAGATCATTCAGAACGGGGTCGGTCTCTTTCGCCAATGTTGTCCTGAGTAGGGACAACTGACCCAAGTACGGCGTTAACACTACGAGTTTTTCCGTTCCGTACCCTTGCTGTGCCAGGTACTTCACGATCTTTAAGACCATTTGGACCTCATGAGTATTCTGCTTTGATGAAGAGGATCCCATGTCGCGACGATCCTCCAACTCTGCAATCTCATCCTCGGGTTTGGCATGGTTGATGAACACAATAACATCACGCAACCCACGAACTATTGGTCGATTTTGGGTGGAACCAGCATCGACCAGTCGTGGGTAGGTGAGTTGGCGTACGAGGTCTGAAATCTCGGGTCGCATGCGATGTTATTGGGTCAGGGTTTGGTGCGGATAGCCTTTGAGGACAAGCCGCTCAAACAAGGACCTGTTGAGCTCGTATCCATCGCCCTTTTCGACCGTGAGCGAGTAGTTATTGACTTTCGGTCGCAACTGCCTATAAAAGGAAATAAATCCCCCGGAGGCATAACGAAGACATTGCGATACTCACTGATGATCCCCAATCAAGATTAGTTGGTCGGTGGCGTGGCCGAGGGCAGTGAGAACATGGCTCTCCAAAATCTCGCCGGCTTCTTCGACCAGAAGCACGCCAGGAGATGCCGCTTGAATAGATTCCGTGTACTTGGCAGCAGCCGTGGTGGTACAGCCTATGATCCGCTTGCTCTGCAAAATGGCAACTGTGTTTGAGTTGAATTTGCGCGCCAAATCCGCCTGAGTCTCGTTATATTCCCGGGCGATCGTTACAATCCGCTCGACCTGTTCCTCCATGATTGCCTGCTTCCAGCTCTTGACCTTTGCTTTCCGCGCCGGAGTCGACATGTTCCAGACATCGGAAAACTCGAGCATAACATGCTGTTTAAGAGCTCCCGCATCGTTCCCCTGTGTCCACCGATGAAGAAGATAATCACTTTGCATCGCCTGCCCGCCTCTGCCAACGATTGTCATGTCCTCGGAAGAAGGCACCAGAAATGCGTCATAGAAATGAGAGTCTTCAAACTCGAGATACTCCAAGAGAGTCGAACTGGACAGATTCGATGATTTGTACTGCTCGAAAGCGGAACGAAGGTTCGAATAATGACCCTCGGCTCTCTGTTTCAGGGCGTCAATGTCGGTCCAGTCCGCTCTGGACCGTCTCGACTGGAAACCCTGGCTCGATATACTCATAGATTCCGTTTGTGAATTTGCCTTTCCTAGTCGGACCATGCGTTGCGGCGGGATGCCGATAGCGACAAGATCTTCGAGAAACTGGGATGGAAGTCAAGACACTGTGCGGCTTAGTGAATCAAGAAAATACCTGATCGAGAGCGTGGTTCGTGTAACAAACCACCAGTATGGTTTGGCCGGTGAAGTCGACCAGCGCTTTAGCAAGAAGAGCGCCGATAAATGATTTACCGGTACCTAAAATGGTCATGAATATTATTTTTATTTGCATATATTGGAGAGAAGTCACAGTACAAACCTGGCGGACCTTGAATTAACGACACCTTCTGTGTGAGAGCAGATAGCAACGAAGCTGCCTGAGAAGCATCGAGGACAATCGGCTTCGGCGTGTTTAACAAGGGCTGTAGATCACAACGAGGATCCGAGGTAAGTGCGTCGATTATGAGTCCAGGGGAGGACACAGGACTGCGAAGGATGTCGTCTTTGCTCCAAAATAGGAGCTCGGGGGCCAGCCGCATACTTCGCATCTCCTGTAAAGCCTTCAAAACCGGCTCAAAAGCGAATACCGCGGTATTGATCTGAATGAGTTTGACGTTCTTTGCATTCTTCAAACCTCGGAGAACTTTCGACGTGCTGAGGTCGCCTTCCAGCTGCAAGACAAGAATAGGCGGGTTTTGGGAGAGTAATTCTTCATCTCTGTTTATTGTCGGAAATCCGACCAATTCGTCATCCACTATGAGACTAATACATGTCAGGTCAATCCAAAGCATACAAAACTAACCAGGGAACGCTTACCAAGTCAGACTTTGATGTTTGAGAACTCTGCGACTATTGCTCTCGAGATGAGCTTTGCGTTCCTTGTCCTTCACATTGTTGAATATGGGTAGATCCTGCTTGCACTGCAATGTTATGCCCCATTTGCACCGCTTTCCGTCTGCCCCGCAGTGAATATCAAGGGGTGTCAACCCTTCTATAATCATTCCCCTCAGGTGGCGACCCTTCTCTTTTTCTTCTGAGCGACCTGAAGTTCTTCCTTCATCTCATACAACATATCCTCTCGAAGCAATCTGAATTGGCCATCCAGATAAATTGCCAAACGTTTGCCGACAGTTTCGGGATCTTCCAGTTCAGAACTGGAGCGGAGGAATGAGGGTTTGGTGCAGCTGATTTCATCGGCCGTTGGAAGGATCGTGATCTCGCGAAAGTCCTCAAAGTCGTTGTCATGTCTCCCGCCAGGAAGAAGGTCACCTTGGAAGTCGGTGCCGCCTGTTGTGCGCAGCTCAAGAAAATGGGTGATTTGCTGGCCCAAGGCGTTAATATCAGGGTTTTGAGACGCCAAAATCCGGTCAACAATGGTCGAATCTCGGGCCAAATCAAGATATGGATTGGACAGCTCCGATGCTGTCGAGATCAAGTGAAGGAGGAGCCACGCAAAACAATGCTGAGCGCTGTCGTGCAGTTGACCGGTTCGGAATGCGAGGGTAAACTGCCCCCAAAAGATTGAAGGTTGCACTATTTGCATGATAACCTGGTGCAGAAAGCTGCCCCCGCTTATATCAGCAAGAGTGGGTGTTTGCAGATAGGTCAACAAGTCAGCGGCCTGGCCGTTGAAAAACTTGTTAGTGAGATCGAATCGCATCGCGCTTTGGATCGATGTGAGTCCAGCGGGCAGAGAGATAATGTCGTTGAGACATTTCGCTGGATCCTGGATGCAGATTGCTTCGATGAAGTGGTTGTTATTCTGGGCGGTGAGTTTCTGCTTTCCCTGGCACACAGTCAGGACACGGACATTAGGCCCTGACGCCCAGCGCGTTGCACACCTGCAGAATGTCGTTCAAAACCTTGTTCAGTCTGTTTCGCCGAGCTGGATCGAGTGGACGAGCCATTGAGGATGCGTTGACAGATGGTGGGTCTGAAGCGTAATGGTCGGCACGCGCCTATCGAGTTAACTCAAGACGGCTTTACTGGATTAGTATACCCAAGCGCCGCCGGTGGAAGCTTCCTAGTACTTGAGCCAAGTATTTGCACTGACAAGCAGTGAAAGAGAAGGAGATCATATTGGAAATTCGAAAAGCCCCGACCAAAAGCGCAGCCCATTCTATAATTTCTGGTTGATATTTGTTTTAGGAAAGAACGCAAGCGGCGTTAACCTACCTAAACGAGTAATGCCGAGACCATGTTTTCACACGGTCACCTGTCCATCTTACCGTTCTCCGAGCCCATCGAGTCGGTCTTCTACTGCTTTGCACAGCATGGCGCGTGGAAAACCCGTAAATGCACTCAGCGTCCGTGTTCCTCGACATAACGCTCAAAAGATTGGCGCGAAATTGAACGGTGAAGTCGAGGCCCAGGCTCGTGGCCAAAATGTGAAGATAGACACCTATCAGCCAAACAGCGAATCAGCTGCTGCCCTCAACCTCGCCATCGTTTGTCCCTTTTTTTAAGGCAATTACTCCATATACTCAATTTGAAGCGTACAGGAGAGCGCGTCAGAATGGAACTCGATGTTAATAACTGCTAGAGCTGAGAGAGGACCTCAGTGGGACATGGGAACGCAACAGTTTGTGTTTTTAACCTTTGAGCGTTCATGGGTTTACTCCCGCAGGTTTCTTGTAGACGAATACTCGGACCTCTACTACGACTCGACACCGTTATTTGAAGCGATCAAGAAACAAGCCGAGCTGGAGAACGCTGAGGAACAAAAGCAACACCAACAAGCGCAGCAGCAGCACGAGCAGGCAAAGCAGGCCCACCTCGAGCGAGCACGGGAACGAGAGCGAGAACATCAATTGCAGCTCCAGAACGTCCAACAGATGGCAATGCTGGACCATCCTCCGTCGCCGCAGCGACAATACAGCTCTGGACCGTATCCCGGCTACGGTTCCCCTGGGATGGCTCCGAATATGGGCAACATGCGAGGTCCCTACGCTGGAGGCGGCGCCCCTTTCAATCCCGGCAACGGTCCTCAACCTGGCTATTACAACAACAGCCCTATGGGAGGTCATGGACCACCACAGTCCCCTGCTAGAATGATGGGGGGGATGGACTCGCCCATGCGTATGGGGATGGGAATGGGTGGTGGAGGGATGATGGGGATGGCGCCTGGACCCGACCTTTCGCACATGGGCATGCAGCAGGGCATGATGAACCGTGGCGGAGGGATGCCTGGAGGGATGATGGCGCCTCCCAATCCAGCGAGAGTGACGCGAGGTAGTATGAGCAGATACGACGATGCTCCGTACAACCCTGCGTTGGGATAAGTAAATAGTACGTCTGTATTTCTATATCTTTGTTTCTATTTTACGACCTTCTCTGGATCCTACGCACAAGACGTGCGATTCATCTGGTTTTCAACAAGTTCCCTCACCCCGTTTTCCCAGTCATCCCAACAAGCTGCGAGCAGTACGCTATCCCGTCCCAGACCCTCACCACGTCCCGGCCCAGCCTCTTTGCCCTCTTTCCCTTTTTCCCAACACCCACGTCCAACGCAGCGTCCCCTCCCGCGTCATCCCCATTCTCTCTGCAGTTCTAATGCTGGCGGTATTGGCGGTATGCGCAAGCCACTGCACGCGCCGAAAGCCTAGCCCGCCATCCTTGGGCAGATTCAGGCAGTACCGCATCAGGATCCCGATCGCATTCGTGTTCACAAAGGTCCGCTGGAATTTGTGAAAGCAAATCACAGGGCCAATCTCCGTCGCCAGGTTAGTCGGCGAGGTGTGGAGGAGACCGATCACCCCGGCGAGAACGTTTTGCTCTTTGTTGATGACGGCGAAAAGAATGGACTGTGAATCCGCTCTGAAGCCGCTCTCGATAGCTCCCGGTGTTATGGGGAGAGGAAGGTATCGTTCGATCTCAGGATGTGCGGAGAGCTCAGCGGCGAGCTCAGCCCAATGAATGTGAGGTATAAAAGGCGTGAGCTTGACACGGGCTGTCTCCAGACCCGATTCTGGCAAGGGATGCGACCAATTGATGTCGTAGGTAGAAGTTGGGTCCATGATTTGGATCAACAGGCTTTGGCGACACTTTCACATTTTATGACTTGCTCCGGTGAACTGCGGAAGCGATTGCCCAAATCGTCCGCCGAAGGCGGCCGGAATCTTGATCCTTTGTGTAAACACAAATTTGAAGTTCATATAGATGCATGTACGACCACACAAACCCAGAGGAAAAAGAACGACAATACATGTAGCCCGCCTAAATGAGAAATCTAGAATCGGGGCCCGACACCCGTCCCTGCAACCTCGGGGCTCCAGACCGCCGACGGGCCACGCGTGAGGATCCTTCCACGCGCCGCAAGCCCAATACCAACTCCGAGTCCTAAACCGGCGCCTTCCCCAGGACGCGCGACGCATCTGATAGTTGTCCCTTCGCTGCCATTCGTTTCTCCGGTCGTGTACACCCTGGCGCGCGATGGAATGGGCAAATCTGCGGCCTCGGGATGGAGAGTGTGGGCTGAAACCGAGCGCGGCGTCATGAACGAGCGCACCGCGAGCCTCGTCGGCGACGGAACTGTGTCACCGCGGCCGCGGCTTTGGTGCGGTGGCGACGCAATCGGGGGGCAGCTTGGCGCACTGTGGCGCGGATTGAATTGGACGCGCGAGGTCTTTGACGTTCGCTCGGATGCAACACGCATGATGGGAGATGGTAGAGCGGGGAAGGGTGGCGAAAGCGAAGGCGTTTGCGGGCTGTTGCTCTTGCTGGCTTCAGAGCGTGGAGAGCCGAGAGGCGAAGGGACGCGAGACCAGCCCAAGGGAGTGTTGGGCCGCGACGGATATGGGCTGCTGGGCCGGGACGCGTAGGCCGGT
The DNA here is from genome assembly GCA_014462655.1 of Mycena venus. Classification (NCBI taxonomy): domain Eukaryota; kingdom Fungi; phylum Basidiomycota; class Agaricomycetes; order Agaricales; family Mycenaceae; genus Glaucomycena; species Glaucomycena venus. The sequence goes on from JACAZI010000033.1 coordinate 1,357,796, forward strand.
GGGGGTGATGCGAGCATGACTGGCGGCAAATGCGGGATTAGCGAGCCGCGCGCGAAAGAAGACGGGTTTCGTTTTAGGCCAGGGGGGCTCGCGAACCCAGGGCTCGGTTTGGGAAGAGGGCTGTCGTAGGCCGCAGTGGAGAACCGGTCGCGCGAACGAAAGTGCAGCCACGAGAGTAGGCTCCTCTTCTCTTCTTCGTCTATATGTATTTCTGGTTGTTCGGCGTCACTGCTGACACGCTGGGATGTGATAGTTCGCCGCTTGTGACAAAGCAGATAGAGGTAGAAGTACATGAAACCCATGAAAAGAAGGACGCTAATGACGAGAGCAGAGACTGGAAACAGGCGGATAATTAGTGTGAGCTATCTAACTGATATGCAGGGTGAAAACTCACCGCTAATGGTATTGATAGGTTGGACGCGAACGCGAATAATCTCGCCATTGACCGTGGGTCCTACGTCGAGAATCAAGGGAGCACCAAACAGCGAATATGCCAAGTCTCGGGGCGGGAGCATGCTGGATAGTAAGGACAGGTCTGGGATTGCAGCGAGTGTGGGGGGAAGCGAGTGTGGGGACGGTGTGCAGAACCGACGAAAGGGAAGAAGACAAGATGTAGAACGCACCAAGAAATGAGTGGCTGACATTCTCGAGCTTGCGTGTTGTTTGCCTTGGAGGGTGTCAGCCACCACGGAGGTCTCATCGAATCATTCGGCGATTCCCAAACAACAAATAAAATAGCAATACACCAGAATTATACATGGGGCCGCATCTTGTACACACCTTCCGAATCCCTTTGATTTCGGGACAATACGAGAGTTACACCTTCAGCGATGAAAAAAACAAAGTACAAGGCAAGCTGGGCAATAGTTTAAAGCATGGCTCGGGCACGAGAGATATGCACGCACCATGACCGCATTGTCGAGGAACCAATCGCTACTTGGGTACTGCGAAGTCTTCGTCGTGGTGGGGTTCAGCTCTTCAAGGGTGTGCAACCGGGCCGATTTTACGGCCAAGAAGATTGTCATGAAAAGCCAGTATACGGTCAGGATCTGGTGCAGTATCAGGGGATGGTGGCACAAAGAGATATCTAACGCACAGCTAACGTGATTCTTGTACGCTCAGAACGCTGGCGCCAGAGGACGAAGAGAATCCCAAGCAATCCAATTGTGTTGACCGGAAGCAACCCCACTCCTAATTTTTCAAGCGCGAGGCGAACCAGTTCCAGGATTGTCATCGCGACTTGTGCACCAACGAGAACCATATATGTTGTGTGCAGCCAACGGACAGTCCGCACACTGGCCCCATTTTTGGATAAAATCCAGTTCGCTGCCAGCGCGACGAGGAAAAGAAAGAACGTGGGCAATGGAACAATTGCAGTGTCAAGCGTGCAAGTCGACGGAGATCCCTAAATAGATAGAGCACTTCAGGTCCACAACGTTCATTGAACTTGAAAAACTCACAGGTAAAGTGAATCGGTTCGAGCAAAGCATGGGAAGATAATGGCGGGGTAAATGGGTGAGGATTCGAGCCGGATTACGTGCGCCTATACGAGGAATATGGGCCAGAGGCACACAAAAAGAACGGATTGGTGGGAGAAAGCGAGAAAGAATAAAAGAACTGCATCTATCTTATGTAAATGAGCGAGTGTACACAGGAGTCGGAGTTAGCACGTCTAAATGGTCCGCCCGAGAACCCCGATCTGGTTTGACTCCCTGAAGCGGAGAACATTTCTGTTGCTAGATCCCATCTTCTGAATATCTTTGTATCATTCAATGGTCGGTATGTACAGTACAAGTTCATGAGTATTGAGCTTTTTTTTTGAACCATTAGTTCAACACACTCTCATTGTTCTGCCCTGATATCTGGAGCCCAAACATTTATTATTTCCGAGGCAGCTGATGTGAATATCGCTTGTGCGGGATGCCAGCTTAGCACTGGAATCGCGCTAGCTCTTCGATCACGGTGATTGAAATTTGGCGGTGGGATTGGCAGCGAACTAACAACAATGTTCTCATCTCGCTTCCAAATTTGAATGCAGTCCCCTTGGGCATGCATTCAACATTGCAGACTATACACCAGAACTCTGGTGACACACTTACCTGATGTCGCACAAGCCACAAATTCGTCGCGGGGCCCAACAAAGTGAGGAGGACCGCGAAATCGGTCTTTTCCGGAACTTGAGGTGAACCTGTGCTTGAAACAGATTCGGTCGCTGGCATCACCATCTTCGAAGGACCATAATTCAGGGGCCTACAGCGAAATCAGCGAAACGAGGAACAAGGGAACGAGTGTTAGAGAGACCTGTTGGTTCCCAAATCCGAGAATAACATGGGTTCCGTCCGAAGAAACATTGATCCAGCGCGCATCACGAAGCAGGGGAAACGAACTGAAAATTCGTTTTCAATGCCAGACCCCATCGTCGTAAAATCTTCTCACTATGACAATTTTTCTGCTGAGAGAGAATAGACTTCTCGATGTGAGTTGACCCCGTAACAGTAAGAAAGGTGAAAAACTGACTCATGATAGACCTGACTGGTCGCTTCGGGAGTCGAATATCGTCGTGAACGCGGGACCTATGCCCTGCGACGACGAATACGCAGTCCCCGGGTGGGATGACAGCAAAGGTATACAGGCCCGTTTCGAAGGGAATCGTCCGAACTTGGCTTAGGTGCCCGTCCTCGCGAATTTTCTAGCGGCGACAGTCAGTGACAATGCGGAAGGCAAGATGCATGCTTGCAAACTGAATCAGACCATCCTCCATTGACAATAAGAACGCTGAGAAAGATTAAGCTGACGTGAAGAACAACAAAAACGCTACTTGCCCATATTATTTATCCACTGAACTTTCTTGATAATCTTGCCCATCCATTCCTTTTGCCGATTCTCCATGTTGTTCTAAGTCGAAATACTCAATGAAACCCTCGATTTAGACGCCAATATACCTGTGTAACCTCCCACAACTCAATCCCGCCGCTGACTCGGATGAGCAGGTGCTTCTCGTCCGGAGACCACTCGAGTTGCCGTATCTGGCCAAAAGGATGCTTCAAGGCCCGGTGCACGGTTATTTGGGGCTACGAGTTTGTGAGCGAGAGAGACTACGATCGTTGATCGCACACACCTTGACTTGATAGATATAACATATTGACTTGGTGCAGGCTGCAAACCAGGTACCTTTCGGAGAAAACTGAAGGTGGCGAACCATATCTTCGCTGTGGCCCAATCTGAGAGATCTTTGGAGGGCGAACTCGGCAAAAACCGCGTCGGAATAAGGAACGGTTGGCGTTGTAACATCGTGATTCAACGGGCCTTGGTCGTTAGCGAGGTGAAGCCTCCCACGTCGGTTTCCGGAAGTGTTGGAGTCGTCAGTGAGACTCTGGCGGCGCAAAATGAATGACCCCGGGCTCTGGGTCGTCAGGATCCGGTGTCGGCGTGACGGTGAGCGCGTGGGTAAGGAAGTCGAGGTGGATCTCCAGATAATGCCGACGATGTACTCGTACGCAAACATCCCCCAACTACTTTCAAGGCTATCGGGCTCTCCGTGAAGCCATAGCTTTCGGCGGAGGCGGGAAAAATCCCAACGTTCCCATGCAAACCTGTGGCCCAAGGGATGAGCATTTGGGACCGATCGCGACAAACCATACCCTACCAAACCGATATGGCCCCCAGCCCAAGTGCGACAATCGCTGTCAGGGTGGAAACTACAATCTCGGTAAATCGGTTCTGAGTCAAAAACACGAAGCAGAGGAGCCCAGCCAGGAAAGACAGAACGGACAGGGAGAGTAGAATGATGGGAGTCTGTTTGAACCACACTCGCACCCACCAAGGGACTCGGCGCTGAGGTGTACTGCTGCAAAAAAATGTTATCGCCGGCGTCACAAGGAGCGGGTTTCAAACTCACTATATTGCTTGTCTCCATGTCATAGCGGAGCAAGCTATTGATGGCAGAAGAAACACTAAGCACAAGGGAGCTGAACCAGAGGGTATTGACTGCAACTTGAAGTGGGGATTGCACGTTGAGGTACGAATACTGGATAGTTGTGACTGGCGGACGGTAAACTAAGTCAACAGATAAAGACTAGGCCCCACCTGTGACGGCCGAGAAAAAGGTCGCAATTGTAGCCGTATTCCAAAGAATCTGGGTAGAATGCTTTTGGGCGAAACTAATCTCCTGAACACCTGCGCAAGAGTGGGTGGCAGTCCCCACTTCACAGAGAATTATACTCACCAGTCGCAATGAAGTCAGCAAGACGCCGGGTGACATGACCTAATTCCAAGATTGTATCTAACAGAAGTTCGCGAACACAGCGAAGAAATTCTGGCGAATAATCTATTTAACAGTTTTTTAAGAAGGGAGGACGGGAACGGGGGTAAATGTTTACCATAGCATCCGAGGATATTCAACCAGACCTGGTCGACAGTTAGAGACTATGAGGCAGGGTTATAACGCATTTACAAGGAGATCCTGCTCAAGGGCAACAAAGTAATGTCTGCGATCATTATCGGTAAATTCGGGAAAGTCGTCCCAAGCCGTGGAAAATAGTTTGATGGAGTCAACCAGTAACCACAGGTCTCTGTGTACCCAAGTTTCAGTAGGAAGGCGGCTGGTTTTGGGTGTGTTGACTAGCAACTCTATCTGCGATTCATCTTCGAGAAGCCGTCGTATATTCGAAAGTTGTTGCTGAAACTCGCGGGATCCTTTATACAGCCCTAAAGACGAGCCCAGCTGGCGAACAGAACTGGAGAACATCTCAAGCTGCCGCTCTAATCCTTCACAAGTACTAGCGGGTGCGTGAAATTCAAGTCAGAACTGTACTGCTAGAAACCTACCTTTTGAAATCATTCAATAGGTCATTTAGATTACGATTTTCGTCGTCACGGTAGACGCTGGGATGACGAATTTCCACTGCAGAGAAGGTAGAGACGGCTACAAATTTTAGTTCTGAGAATCTCGACTCGCAGAAGTTGAGTGAGAAATTCTTACTAGGCGAACGAACATCTTCGTCGTCCATACAGTCTGTCGTTGAAGCCAGTAGGTTGCAAATCCCCAAGTGCACTAGTAGTCAACACAGAGGCTGGACGGGCGTCTAGATCTGGACGTGGGACGACTTGAGATGGGAACGTTTATTAGGAACCAGGAAATTATGGAAATACAATCCACGTTTCGGAAGGAAAGAGACCACGCCGGGTACTGTCAGAAACGAGGTAACATTTCTGTAAACCTAAGTCGCGTAGATCCAGACGTGGAGGCGGTACAGTTTGTTTGTATGTGTGAGGGCGATCTCCTGCATCCGTTTTTCTTTAGCACCACACCACCACGACCAGTTTCGACTCGAAGTTGTATATATCGCCCAACAAGGTCACAGAACTGGCATGTCGCGTTCTTGCCTCTCTCCGCCCTTCAAATCTAACCATTCGACTTTGCAGGCGACCTCACTGAGTCAATTTTCGGTTCCGATAAGTCCTGTCGCGTCGAAGCGTGCGTTGGATTCGCAGTCTCGTTTGTTACCTCTGTTCACCGATATCCAGTCGACTATGGACGACGCCGAGTCCCTCTTTGGCTCTCCTCCGTCATCGCCGACCAGAGGTAGGTCACCGTCGCCTGCCCTGGCGCTCCCCAACGTCAGCGCAAACATCATCAATTTCAGCAGTATTTCTGCACAAAACGTGGGGACCATTGCACTTCCTGGTTCCCATAATTTTTCTGAACTTCCGGTCAATCCACTAGCCTTGTCGTTGAGTTATCCTACGCCTCACAGCGAGGATGCTTTTCGGCCTCCGGCCCAAGCGAGGGACGGTTTCATGACCCAAGTTAGGGCACGCAGTCTTGCTCCTACTCCTGTCGAGGTGTTGCCCTCGTGCCCGCCGAAGAGGAGACCTACGGCAAAAAAAACCAGGGCCAAATCCCAGACCGCTACACCTCGTCCCACTCCTCCCCCCATCCATCTGCCGGATCCTTCCCACCCTCCCCCCGCCAAATCTGTTGCGTAATCAACCTGGCTTACTTGGGACCGCTGGTGTAGTCGCGGGTGTGCGTCCCGCGCATCTGCCTGCTCCTACCCCTAGCCAAGGCATGACGTCGTCCAATCCGATCTTCGTCGAAGACGAGCCGCAGCCCCCTGCCAAGTCTCGTCCCAAGCGGACGATGCTTTCCGACGTGGATGTATCCTCCCTTCCCCCACCTAGCAATGAGGATATCGTCAGCACGCTCATCAAAGAACGCGACATTTTCCCGCTGCTCGAAAACATCTTGAAATTCATTGCAGTCACACCGCCCCGCGCATCCTCGGAAACTCCCAGTGCTGAAAGCCGTTCCCAAACCCCGAACGGCGAGTTGAGAGCAGCAAAGAAACGTCGGAAGCTCCGCGACGTGCCCGCTGGTGCAGCGCTTTGGGATGTGCCTTTTCCGTTTGACGAAGGAGAGGGTCCTAAAACGTACCGGAGTGACTGGGAAAAGGACAGGGGCAAGAGGCTGATTGCAGAGCTGGTAAATCTTATCAAAGGTGCGGCGAAGAAGGCAGCCCTTCAGAATCATGAAGAGAAACGGAAGACTCCGACCGAGGCGCAGTTGGCCTCACTCAGTAAATATTATCGAGTTGACACACTGTTCTACGGCAATTCCTCCACTCCCAAATCCTCGGAAACGGAGGTATTGGCCGATGCTAGCAATGGCCGCCGTCCCTCCGTTGCACCATATTTCAATTCCTCTCCTCCTCCTCCTTCTCCGCCGGTCCCATCCTCGTCGTCTGTCCCCTCCGATCCTTCGTCTGGTCCCTCCGATTCTTCGTTCAACTCCGCACCATTCGACCAGCTCATTACGTCCTTACTCTCGGTTTCCTCAACCGAGCAGCTTTCGTCCAACGCTAGCAGCGGTTCATTCAATAATTTCTTCGATTCCTCCGCTCCCTTGGACACTGGCTTGTTTAACAGCTGGATGGACATCCTGCAAGCTTTCCCCATGCCAGCCGAAGGATTCACCCCGGACTTCAAAACCGAAGATTTGCACATAGATCCGAGACAAACCTTTTTAACCGTGTCGAACTCGATTCCACAAGATACTCCCAGTCCTGCGATGTCGTCGTCCTTTGATTTTTCCTCCGACTTTACTCAGGCGTTTCCTGAAGCGTTCACTGCGAGCGCGAATCAGGACTTCTACCCTGCGCCACTGGATGATTTGATGACAGATCCCGCTCTTATGGGTCTCCCAGCGTCGTCAACTCATCCCAGTTCCATCGACCCCAGCAGTATGAGCAACTTTTCGGACAGTGGATGCCCGTCTCTCATTGGGTCCCCCATTCCTTCCGTCAGCTCCTACTCGTTTGGTGGTCCGATGACACCTACTGAATCCGGATGGAACGGCGATGCCAGTATTGGCATTTTTTCGCCCGGCGAAGGGGAGAGAGTTGATACTCCTGGGGTGGAGCCGCAACCGGATGTTCCATCCCAGGTCGCCGGTACTAGTAACGGCAAGAAGCGTGACTTCGGGGAGATGGCGGGGTGGACAAACGCAGAGAAAGAGGCGTTATCTTTCTTAGAGGTGCTGTCCAAGTCGAAGTCGGAGTTGAAGGGCAAGGGGAAGGCAAGGGCTGAAGAAGACCGTGAAGGTATGTGGCGTCGCGCAATTTGGAATCTTATGCTCAAGAAATTTTGAAGATGGTGGGGCCGCGGGTAAGGATACGGCCGAAGACGACAAATTTTCCAAACTTCGGACGCTGCCCATCGTTGGATCCTTGGCAAGGGCGGATGTACTGAACAGTGCAAAGCAGAGGAGGGAACAGTTGGCCGCTCAGATTACGAAGACCAGAGTTGCATTGTGGGAGACGACAATTGAAGGCGGAGTACTGGCGGGATTGGTCAAGCATTACAGTACCGGTTAAGTTATGATATTTTTATAATGGAATTCGAGACAGTTTTGTCTTTAACATCCAGTATTCTGATATGTCATTGTGGTTTAGTTGACAATTCTAAATGCTGGTTAGGACGTTCTGCAGAGCTAGGAAGGCACGATGAATTTCGCATACTTGCCGAAGCGAGATGAGGCGGCCAACTTATCTACTGCTTTAACAATGCTTTAATGATAATTTGGGTTCCCTGTCTGGCTATGAGCCATTCACACCGCATGGCCGTTGTATCCGCTTTAGAATACAATCCACAACCGTTGATTTCTGTGCTCGTGTTGCAAATTCCCACTTAGAACGGAACGGCAAAACAGATGCTTTGGAGCATTTCGCGCGCCGGTACATCGGTCATATGAAATCCTACCTGCAATGGGTATATGTATTCAAGGTCAAATCGACAGTAGAGAAGGTTTACGCTGATTACGAAGCTGTCTTCGGCGAGAATTGATCAACCCAATCACGAACTTTCACGGAGGAGAGTTCTGCAGTCATGAAGGCATCCCAAACACCGATTGGATCCTGAACGACGCCCGCGGTTAACTTCAAAAATTTCCTCTTTGCGCCCTCGAAAGTATCTGGACGCCAGGGGTGACCAATGGGTTTTTCGACCACAACTTCCGGTAGTTTGTCGCCATCCTTAAAGGTCACCTGTAGCGAAATGTCAGGGATGAAGCCACATGGAGGGGTGATTTTACCGTTAAGCCGTTTGCGCAGTTACGAACGCGAACGTTGTGATAATCCTTTGTCATTTGGGGATCTTCCTCCATCGTGATTTTACCGCGCAATTCCTCAATGAGGGGATTAGCTGCCCATTCCGAATCGTTTTCGTAGTCCTGCGGCTCGGGCCAATCTTTCTTCACGAGAGTGAGTGCGACCATATAGCGCATGCAATGGTCACGATCCGCTGCGTTGTGCAAGGGCCCTGTCTTGTCGATTATGGTCATTGCAGCCGCCTGAGTACGGACGTGAATTGAAAGAATGTCCTGCAACCGCCCGTCGAGCTGTCCTGACAGTTGTACAGCAGCTTCAACAGCACTAATGCCGTGGCCTTCGGCAGTAACAAGTTTCGTCAAATGATTTTCCATCACATTGGTGGTAAACGGAACGGGCAGCACAAATTCTTTGCCGCCCCAAAAGGTATCGTAGAACCCCCATTTCTGCGCGGTCAGGGCCGTCGGGAAGCCCGGTTGGCCTGATTTGATCATGAGGACGAGGTGCACTGCGCGCATGCAGGCATCGCCGGCCGCCCAACCCTTCCGAGGACTGGCCCGCCATCAGCTTCAAAGAATTAACACGGAAAACTCGAAAACTTGCCTTGTGTTGGGAGATTGGCGGTATAGGCGCAAGGGGTGGCCATCAGCGAAGACCTGGCTAATCGCAGCATTCGCTTGATCTCGGGTGAGTCCCACCAATTTTGAAAGCACGGCTGTCGATGCAAGCTTCACGAGAATGACGTGATCCAATCCGACTTCGTTGAAAGCATTTTTCATCTGCTCACAATTCTCAGTTAACGCCACACATGAAAAAATCTCCCGGACCTGCAGGCATCCTTGAATTTCATACGCCTTTATGGCCAGTTCCGAGACAAGCTCCATCGTAATGTTCTCATCGCCTTTCCGACTGAGCCAATCTGCTACGGGAAGAATAGCCCCAATATTGTCGGACGGGTGGCCCCACTCCTTTCCGGGAAATGCATCGCTGTGGTCGAGATACCTGATTAGACTCCCGAGATCAAAGGCTGCCTTCTGTGGATCAAGAATGTGGGGCGTCCCGGGCAACGGAAAACCATTCGGGACTATTGTCCCCTCAGATATCGGACCAATGAATGACGAGCAAGCTGGAACGCTTTCGATAGCACAGGCCATTGAATCGAGGAGGGCTACCCGCGCGTCGTTCCATGCCTTTGGCGAAGAAATATGGTAGTCGTACACATATGCAGTAATGTCTTGGATCAATTTGTCATACTGAAGACCAGAACCAGCAGGTACCGCTTCGGAGACCATGATAGCAAAAGAGAGCAAGCACTGAGTTCTTGTATTTTTGATCACCATGCCGGTCCCGGACCGTCCCGGAATTGAAATGAATTTGATCTTTGGTCGGTTCCGAAAATCACGGCTGGCTCGATCCGGCAAACTCTTGAAAGAAAGGATCCGGCTCTGACTTAGCCAGCATGGAAATTTGGGCTAATTTGGGCCGGGTGAACTGGATCATTGGGTTGCAATACTGTTGCAATCTACCGATTGATCTGTTCGCTTGACAGTCAAAAAAAGTAGTCTGATTCTGCAAACGTTCGAACTCGCCGAACGAATGTGAGGAGCAGATATTTACTGCAAGGAAAAGTATACCATGGCAACACTGAAAGATATACATCGCAGTCGGATTTATCCCCAGTTCGGCTCAAGTCCGACTCCAACTCTATTGAATATGTTCGGATGATCGTCATATATTTGAGCCCGCGAAACCGCGGAGTGCGCAGCTTGGGTCGCAAGCCGTTAAAGAGGGCCGTCCTCCTCGGATCTCGTTTTGCCGGGAGAGCATTCAGCAGACAATTGGGATAAACGGAAGCGTGTTCGTCTAAGTTAGTAGTGTATTCATACAGGGCAGCCTCATCCCAAGAACTTCTTCTCTCGTAATTTCGGACCAAATACCCAGAATAAGGCGGGGATCGGAAGGGCGCCAACGGAGATAAATGCAAGGAACACTTGTTCCCCTAGAAGCGTAAAGAGAATTATAAGCTGCAGCTGACGTGTAGGAGAGCAGTGAAAGAACCCACCACCCATAATCCAGCCGTTCGTACAGCTTTGCTCCCACGATGCTGAATACTGCACCGCAGACGCTGCGCAAGATGATGGTCGCAGCAAGAGCTGAGGCAGCGTACTCTACAAATGCATCGACAAGGTATGTCTGGATGCAAATCTGACAAATACAATTAGTAGAGGGAGTGACAAGGGAAAAGATAGCACGTGCATATGTTATCAGCATTCCGAATGCGAAAATTGCAGCGCCGAGAAGCGGGACAATGAAATGGGTCTGGGCTTGGGCAGACCACCCGTAGATGAAGAGACCGGCTGGGACAAAGGCCATGCCGATCTGAGGTCGATGAATATGATTCACAAGTTACTCGACAAAAAAAACGTACCTGCATCCAAAGCATCCGAAACTCTGGTTTTTGGTATCCATATTTCTTCGCCAGAGCTCGATATGAGCGGTTGAGAGTGAACAAGCAAAAGACGGTGGACACGTAGCAGCCTAAGCCTATCAGACACACGTCAGTCCTGTTCGATGACCTTGATCCGGGTGTCTTTACCTGCTCCAAGATATGCTAGACCTTCGTTTCCATTTTTCCACCCATATGTGAATAGACCGTGGATAGAGCGCGGGCCGAAAAGGAGCGGAATGGTTACGAAATGCAAGTAAAGCACGCCATAAATAAGGGCCATGTATAAACTCATCGCAGTCACAATCGGACTGAAGAGGAACATGCGTATCGGCCGTGTGATGCCTTTGCGAAATCCGATGGTCGTAGGAGCCGAACGTTTTCCATTCGCGCGGGCGTCAAGATATGGCTTGTACGTCTCATGAAGGAAAAAAATGGACAGAATAGTTGTGGTCCCTGCCCTGAACGCAGAATAAGATGCATGGGATGAAGGACACGGCCCGAATCTCACGCAATTGCCATTGTCCACATCAACCACCGCCATCCGGCGCGCTCAGCCACATATCCACCAATTATACCCCCAAGGGCCGGGCCAAAGGTTGGACCGAATCCATATAGAGCCTGAAATTGAAATAAGCAAAGAAAAGAGCAAGTACCCCGAGAGACTCTACCTGTGCACCTCCCCCTTTGTTCGCGCTTGAACATGTCTCCGATGCTCCCTCCTCCAAGGGAAGGGCCTGCACTGTGAGGACCGTAAAGTAGGCAATTGAAGGGAATTTTTGGGGGCACAAACCTTCCTGCAAGCCCTGCCAACAACCGCAGAATGATCAAGCCACTGTCAGTCTGCACCAATGCACAGCCCACGTTCAGCAGAGCAAAGAGGCCGAACGAAACGATGTAAACGATTCGCCGACCAAACATTTCGCTGAGCGGCGCGAGATACAGTGGCCCTAATCCGAGTCCGAGAACAAAAAGTGCCACAGGCAAAGCCGACACCGCAGGAGACGCAACATGGAGGTCGGTGTCCGCCTGCTGCGCACCAACAGCAAGGAAAGTGCTGCAGACTGGCGAAAGGGTGGCCTGTGCTGAAATCAAGAGAACATTTCCCCATTTTTTCCGTGCCGGCCAGTCATGCGGTGAGACTACCGTTGAGACCGCCTGCTCTTTCTCTGCGAGTTTTTCGTTGGACTGAGCGGATGCAGGCGGCTGACTAGCAGTGGGGGACTCTACGGTATCTGAGGCCATGCAGGCGGACACTAAAGCAGCGTGGTATCTGTGGGCATGTATTTCGTGTTCCGGAAGTGCCGCAGAGCACCGCGAACATAATTGCTGATTCTCGCCGAATTACCATCGTGCTCAATTGGCGCGTGGTTGTGATGAATCGAAGCACCGCTAGCACCGCCACAGCGCCAAATAGAGTTTGTCCCGCATGGGGATATCAGCCGGCACTTTTTGTGGCACAAGTGTGGCACTTCTTCCATCTCATTCAACGCGATATGTCGGCGAATCTACAGATCCAGACATCTACACAGCTGCTTGGGAAGTCAGGTACAGATGCTTCGACTCTTGCTTCTAATGCAACATCAGCTCTGGCGGCATCCAATGAAATCCTACGAAAACGGTATTTGGATGATAACTTTGATAGGCTCAACAGTTCAGATCTCCAAATTGCTCCCGTGTACAACCGGTGATAAGTACGCTCTGATTGTTGACAACTTTCTGCATGGAATTCTGTATCGGCACACCCGTTAAGATTGATACCTCCGGAGATCTTCTCAGATCTTCTCCGACTTAATCTTAGCCCCCATGTCGAAGGAAAAGTTCGAATTCGTGCTTGGTCCAGCCGTCGACGCGGTCCAGCACTCCACGGGCTCGTTGACTCTGGCCCAGGGCCGCATGTTCGGCGCCCTGTACGAATCCATCCTATATGGTAATAACCGCAATCAAATTAAATCTGGGACGCATCCTGAACTCCAATGGCCAGGGATCAACTTCATACTCTTCATCGGGCTTCTGTACATGTTTTTCCAGGAAAAAAAAAACAACACTGTCGCAGCGGCTTCGTTTGGGCGCCGTTACTATCGTGTTTTTACTCTGCACTACGCATTTGGTATGTCTGATGTTCCACTCGGATCCATCTTGCAAGTACTGACCTTGGGAAGGCCGCCGTAATGAGGGGATTGTACCTTGCCTTCTTTGTCAGCGAAGTACCCCCCGATACATTCTATCTGGACCATACGCAGCCTGTGGACTTAGTTCAGAAAGGTGTATATGCTGCTGCGACCTTTTTCGCCGATGGTCTCCTTGTAAGCGTTTTTCGCGCCTGTTTCACCACGTCTGGATTCACCTCTCCTAGATCTTCAGAGCGTATATAATCTTTGGCGGAAAATGGCCCGTACTGATCGTTCCAATAATGTCCCTTCTGGCGACCGTTGGTGCGGGAAAAAAAACCTGCTGGAAACACGACATTTTGACATGTTCATACAGGGCTGTGGGCCGCTCTCATCCATGCATATACCCAGCAAGCACCGGGAACCACCCTTTTCCCTCATAAGATCGCGCAACTGGCACTTGCATCGTTCGCCATGAGCTTCGTAACAAATGTCATGATTACTATCATGATTTGCATCCGCATCTGGCTTGCCCTGCGCAGGTTCAAGGACACGGGAATTTCCACCTCATTTTATAAGCGATTCATGGCCTTTACCGTGGAATCCGGTCTCCTCTATCCTTTGGTCCTGCTCATCACCGCTGTTTTCTTCGCCCTGGATAATAATGGCCTCGAAATACTCTCGGGATCCAACACACAAGGTATGAAACCGTCGCGACTTTACAGTACCTTGCTTAAACAATTTTTGAGTGCTCGGAATCGTTCCGATTATGCTTTCACTACAGCTTCGGCTAAACCTCAGTGCATACGATAACGCGACCGCTGGTACAAAAATCGGAACGGTGAGCCATATTGAAAGCGAATGTAAAACGCCTACTAACTGATAAAATAGCTGGAGTTCAATTCCGACATTCCAGGCAGCGGCGGCCAATCATCCGCTTACGATGTCGAACTGGATGGAGCCCGACCAAAGGGAAAGGCGATCAAATTGAATCCAGGTTCAACTGGGGGTCAAACCGTTGGCGACAGCCTTCGTTCAGAAATAAAGAGGCAGGACAGTCACGACCTTGACGAGCCGTAATGTAACATTCCTTTACTTATTGCTTACCATGTACGAGTACTGTGTACCGTGTACCGAGAATCTCAGATTGGGGGTTTTGTATATTCTTAGCCGGCATGGAACCTGAAAAGGAAATTACGATATCTGAAATGCTTAACTTAGGACTAGGGTGTATCTGCGACTCCTGCTTGTTCCTCATTGGGACCTCCGCAGTAATACACCTTCCTTCCTTCCTTCCTTCCTGTTAGACTATTAAAGACTATTAAATTCGCACACGAATCTCCGTACGCCGACGACCGCGCGAACACCTGAATAGACTTGAATCAATACTCCCATACTTTTCCTGTCTTCTTAAATGATCGTTGAACTTACAGTCTTTATTTAGCACCAACTTGATGTTGACAGACGTTCCCTGGGAATCGTGCTGCTCAAGTGGCTTGCGCTGACGGTTCGCCGAAAAGGAGGGCAAGATTGCCGCCCTGTCCACATATAGTGGGTAACGCCGAATCGACATTGTCGTTGTGGGGTAGGGTAATACAATACTACTAATACTCTGGTAGAAATTCGTCAATACGAGGCCTCGCCGACGAGTGGGCAACTCATGGTTTTCGTGTTCTAGTTCGGCCCGCCGTAGTGTATAATCGTGTCTGTACACTCTGGGCCCGGCGTTCTAATGAATATTCCTGAAGAGTCTGAGCATGGTCCAGCGCATTGCACGCCCTTTCTCATCTTCCATCACGAATTCACCAAATTCACTGAGCACCTCCGCAAGGAAAAACCAGATGCTAAGATTTGATTGGTTGGCTCTTACTAGGGCAGGAGGTACCCATCACGCTACATAATTTCAACGTTCGACGCCACCGGTACCGTCGCCACGCATCATTCTCTCGTTAAATTCTCGAAAGAGCTGGATGGAGTCTCGAAGCCTATCAGCTTTGCACTCGCACTGACCAATCATAACTACGACTCAACTCGAGGGCAGGAGATCGAGAAGCTGCTGAAAGCCAAGAGTTTGACGGATTTGCAGTTCGTGGACCCTGGCGTTCAACATGGTTTTACGATCCGTGCTGATCTGCAGAACGAGAAGAAGAAAGAGGCGCAGGACAAGGCAGTAGGGCAGGTTGCGGAATGGTTCAAACGATATCTAGTATAGCACATATGAGGTATAATTTTAAGACTGTTACGCCAGCGTCTATAAGTCCAAAAGACATCTGCATACGCGGGGTATATTCCCTTCCAAACGTTCAACGTTTAACTTTGAACTTTGGCCAGGAGCTCGTCCATGGTGAGACTCAGAGGCCGTTCCATGGGCAAACCGAGAGCTATGGTTGGATCAGTGAAAGATTTCTGACAGGTGACACGACGCACCTCTATCCCAAACGCATTGGGTCATGAATCCCATGGCTCGGCTGCACGCGAAGAAAGAAAGCAGATAATCGGACGGAAGCCCATACGCATATAAAATACACCCATTGAGAGCATCACCGTTGGGATGCGGGTTCTTCATCCCACGAACGCGTTCGCGAAGAAGCTCCGGAACATTGTCGTTCATATTCCGAATCAAGGACAAGAGCGAGTGGACCTTGGGATCAGAAGAGGGGTGTGTATCGAGGAAACGCCGTAGGATACCAAGGCGGGCGTCAGGTACCCGGAGAAGGGCATGGCCGTAGCCTGGAATGATCTTTCCCTTCTGAAAGACAGTTACCGACGTAGGCAAGAATCTCTTCTTTGGACGGGTCCGCTCCCAACGTGGAGAGGACGTTGAGATTGAACTTCACAGAATCCGCAATGGCTTTCGCATGCAACGGACCTGTTCCGCCGATCAAACCTGTGGCTATGGTCGTGTAGGGTTCAGTCCAAGCGGAACTGACGAGTCCTGTAGGCCAAAGGTCATTCAGATGCTTGATTCACGTGAAAATTAATTCCTTACGCATTGCATGAGAGGAGACACTGGTTCCATGATCCATATAGAACGACCAACAAAGACGGGTAAACTCCACAAAGTCAGCGTCATTATCCTTGCCTATCTGTCGAGCGAAGTTATGGGCAAGATCCGCGTCAGATGACGGCAAAAACGCCGTATTCTGTGCGATACCATAGGCTTTGGCGTAAATAGATCCAACAAGCATGGGGAAGCGCCCGGTGACATCGAGCGCATCTTCGAGAGCGTATTTCCAAAGCTCGTCTTTGCTGATGCCATTCGCAAGTGCTGAATTGAACTTAGAGTACCGTGAAAGAAAAGTAAGCATCATGACGACTTGGGACTCTGGCGAGATATCTTTCGGCAAACTGTCGAAGAAGGTTTGGGCTTCCGAAGGTATTCCTGCACGACGGGAGATGTCTGCCAGAAAATGCCTGAACTTCGGAGGGTGTTGGAATCTCTGCAGTATACCTGTGCAAAGAATAAAAAAATGAAATGGAAGCAGAGTCGACGGGGGCGCACAGAAACCATAACATGGCCTCGGGTGACATAACTGTGGAACCTGGCCACTTGGGAAGTAGTTCCTCGAGTTCCGTTAATGTTTTCCCGTGATGCCGGACTCCGGTAGCACTGGACTCTGAAATCTCCCATAAGATACATGGGAGTCCTGTTAACGTTTCGTGAGTGATACCGGTAGCACTGGATGCAGGAGTTTCCCAACCACGCATTCCGTTCATAACATTTTCCACAGTGACTTCATGGATCGGCGAGTCGCGATATTTAGTCATGAGCTTGACTGCCAATGCTGCACGCGATGGAATTCGAGCGGCAACAGCATCGAAGATCGTCTCCCGCAAATTAGTTCGTGGAAAAAGAAGAAGACAAAGTGCGCATACCATCGGCTTCCCATTGGGCTTTTCATTGGTGTGATTTGCAGCGGGATGAGATCCATTTATACTGGGAGAACTACCGTTCATTGTGTATGACCGGAATTAGTACTCTTCTGCGAGTAAGGAAAATCAGAAGCAGGGTCGAAGGGAGCAGCAAAACATACCCAGAGGGGGAGATGGTGCTTCTCGGATAATGGAAAATTAGCTTCTTCAAGGCACGCATATCCGGTTGGTTTTTATAATTCGTGAATATCAGAAGGATTTTCCTAATAGAATGACATCACTGAAAAACGCCGGCTGCCCACGCGCGCCCTGTCGCACGCGGTCGCATGCGCCGAACGGGACCGCGCATATCGTCGGATCTAATAGGCAAGATATTCCGCACTGTTGGTTTGCCCAGTTGATGGGAAGATTGCGAGAATCCGCTTTAGGAAACGAAGCCTTCGAGCGCCACCGAGCGGTATGCCGGAATAATGATAGCCCCATCTAGAAAGCCAAGTCAAAACCTAATTATAATTTGACACACGTTGAACTGCGACGCTCATGGCCTGACCACATTCTCAGTCCAGGGGTCCTCTTCCTCGTTGGATCCATACCAAAGCTCGCGCTACCATCCGGCATCGTCTATCTCGCAACAAACCATCTCGAACTTCCAGGTTGGATTCGCGTTGTAGCCTCCGTTTCTGCAAGTCCTTTCTGGCTATGGCTTCGTTCTGTCTACAAAAATCTTCTCGAGGAACGCGAAATCCAGCGCCCTTGGTGCTGTGCGCGTCCCGGAGGTGAAAGGGAAATGGCCCGGCAATTTGGATCTGGTCGTTGGTCGACTCAAACAAGGCAAAGACGGCTATCCGTGTAATGCTCTTGCTACAGATAATTTTCAAACTCTGAATAAATCCAACAGTGGATGCTGTTGAGGCAATGATTCGCCGATATGGAAGAACTTTCAATATGCGGATCTTGGGCGAGAATCGGGTAAATTCGTTCTGCCTCCAATTTCTGTATACTTTAGTTGCTCATGACCCCAGATTGTGACCTCGGATCCAGCACATATTCAGCGCATGTTTGCAACTGACTTTGAAGGATGGGAGAAAGGTGCGTACAAGCCTTGATGTGGTTTCTTTCTCCAACTTGGAGCTCGTCACTTTAGGTGACAAGTTCAGATGGCAGATGTCCGCATTGGGGCTTGGGGTGTTTATGGCCGATGCAGACCTCTGGAAGTGTGTTATTGTCATTATTATCATTTGCCTATTGTTTTCATACATGGCCAGGTTCCATCGCCAAATGACGCGCCCCTTCTTCAGTCGTGATCGTATCAGCAACTTGGAAATTTTCTCCAGGCATTGCGAAAATGCATTGAGTGTCCTCAAATCTGCCGAAGGAGTTGCAATCGACTACCAGGATATCGCGTTCCGCTTTACCTTGGACTCGGCGGCCGAGTTTCTACTCGGCGTTCGCGTCCATTCTTTACGAGATGATGAAACAGCACAGTCATTTGGCCCCGCGATTTCGTCTCTTCAGCATCAGCTGGCCCAGCGGAGCCGCACTGCACCCCTTTGGCCTCTCTTCGAACTCAAGGGTGACAAGACTCGGTAAGTGTCTCATTTTTCACACAAATTCCTTCTTGACGTGACATGACACTAGAAAGAATCTTGAGGTTATCCGCGGCTTCGTCCAGCCTATCATCAAGGCTGCATTGGAAAAGAAAGAAATCAATCAGGGTTCTTCGGCGGAGAGCGAAACGTTGCTAGATGAATTGGTTGGGCAGACGACGGGTATTTGTCCCCTTGTGCTTCCTTGAGCAACTAACTCGTTTTTCAATTAGATCCGAAACTAATAATGGATCAAACAATGAATATTCTGTTTGCAGCGCGAGATACCACCGCAGCCACAATTGTCTTTTTAACTTACGCCCTCGCTACTCATCCGGCATTTCTGACGCGTCTACGAGCGGAGATTCTCACTCAGCTCGGAGAAATCCGTATACCGACATTCGAAGACATTAAACAGATGAAGCTTCTCCGGGCAGCTATAAATGGTACTGCTTCCCCTACCATTAAATGTGAGAAGATTCACTGATTTCTGGAAGAAACGCTGCGTTTGTTCCCTCCTGTCCCTGGCAATGTCAGGTGGGGCACATGTTTCTGAGATGATTATCTTTAGTGTCTCGACTCACCTATAGTTAGATCGGCGGTCAAAGCGACTACATTGCCCCCAAATACTCCAGGTGGGAAACCATACTATATCCCGAAGGGAGCAAAGTATGTACGGCATCGTTTTCGAGTGCTTCGACGATTAATACTGTCCAGGGTGCCATTTTCAATCATGACCATGCATAAGAGCAAGGAATACTGGGGCGAAGACGCTGATATGGTATCTATTTGTGTATCTGGCCATTGCATTTTCTCATTTGCTTTAAAGTGGGACCCGGATCGTTTCCTCGACGAGCGTAATCAACGTGTGGTTGCTAATCCATTTATTTTCCTTCCGTTCAGTGCTGGCCCACGCATTTGCCTGGGCCAACAGGCAAGTTTATTTCATCCTAAAGTCAGGCCGTCATATTTTAATTTTCGTGGTTCAGTTCGCCTATCAAGAAATTTCCTTCTTTATTATCCGGATATTACAGTCCTTTGAGTCTATTGAACTGGCTCCTGATGCTCAACCCCCAGAGTCTCTCCCTCCTGCGTCATGGGCCAACGGGAGTGGACGGAAGAAATTCGAAAAAATCCGACCCAAATCCGATCTCACCATGTCTGTACAGGTGTGTTATTTTGCTAATTTTTGGCCTTCGCTAATTCGAGCCTCTTCAGGGCGGCCTGTGGCTCCGCCTCAAATCTCGTGTTTGACTTAGTATATATACTTCTACGTCGATTCCTGCTGCACCTCGAAATATTGTCTACCAGGTCTCGAACTCCTTCAAGCCGGTTTGTCTTCTCACACAAATGTCCAGCACCATAAACTCTCCATGCTTTTCATCTTCCCACGCAACGTCGTTCTCAGGTCGACGGGCACGGCTGCGCCCGCATTTCGCATCTGGCGCAAAATTATCTTCTTCTTCATTTTATAGCCAGTCTTTCTCCGCTCGAACTGAGCATTGCACACGGCACGTTCAGCGTCATTTCGCCGTGGAGGCGGCGCGACGGTCAACGGATCCATCCCGTATCTGGTAAGTATCAATGAGTCGACTGCATGCGTGCTTCAGTCATATGCGCTCCGCCGTCAACTGTGCCCGCAAATTCTCAAGAGGAACACCTGCCTTTTTGACAGCAGGCTTGAGGTGCCCCCACATTATATACGACGCGCCGGCCCGCTCTCTGGGCTCTTTGGCACCACATTTTTGCGTCAGCTACGCACAGTCAACAATAATATGCAAGAGCATTCAATCTGTGCATCGTCATGAACTCAGAAGGAGCCTAATCTCCATGTTCGGCGTGCTTGCGTAGTCGTAGCCATAGCCATCGTGTCCAATGATACGATATTGTCTGAGTTGGTGCACCACAACTCCAGAGTTCGCACCTAGGTCGTTCTTGCCATACCATCTGGTCTTGCAAAGCTCGAGAGTAGCCGGAAGTCATTTTATGTATGGCACGTCAGCCTTTCTTTTTCCTGTGGTAGCTTCTTCAGCCTGGACGGTCTGGACCATCGAGGATCCGCATGAAGTGGCCCGAGAGGTGTTTATTGTGAATAAGTAGAATAAATTTGGAACTAGGCATCCTGGGTTGGGAGAGAATCGTTAGAGGTATAGAGGTCCAACCTGATGGTCGCAATTTCAAATTCAAAGAGACAACTCCTGTGTGGCTGTGTTTTCGCGTTCACGTGATGGTGTTCACAGCGCGTTTGTTTGCGCAAAACAAAGTGGAAGGTTGACGATGGCCGCCACCGAGCGGTTAAGTGCAGAGCGCGCACATTTCAAGGCGAGCCTGTCAACAGCACTCAAGGAGGACGATGACCCCCTCGCCGCATACGACCAGTTCGTCAAGTGGACCGTCAAGAATTATGGCGACGACGACCCCAGCTCCGGCCTTCGAGAGCTCCTCCAGGAGGCGACCAGTGCATTCAAGAGCGACCCTGTGTATAAGACGGATCTGCGATATCTGAAGCTCTGGATTCTTTATATCCGTCAGCTTACGCGGATGGACGGTATTGCCACATTCGCCTTCTTGTTGGCAAATGGTATTGGAGCATCGTATTCCATCTTGTATGAAGAGTACGCAGCCGTGCTGGAGCTCGACGGAAGGTAAGTTCTATGCCCCTCCTGACTCTACGAGTGGAAATCACGTCGCATCAGGAACACCGAAGCAGAAACGGTGTATAAGAAAGGCATCAAACGACAAGTTCGTCCATTAGAACGGCTAAAGAGCCGATACCGCGAATTCAAGGGCCGTTTATCAGCTTCGCCGGATCCAGACAGGACTCCCACACAAATCACCCAATCCCCACCCTCTTCCTCTACATCTCTGGTGACCAACGCGTCACTCGCCACAACCGCAGAATCGCGATATGCCCACATATTCGCTCCACCCCAACCAGGAAAACGCCCAGAGAAGCCGCAATTTGACCTTTCGTTGCTCTTCAGCGATAAAGAGTACTGCATCGAAGAGGCACGGGCAAGGTCGATTGGGTTATACGGCAAAAAGTGGCCTGCACCACCGCCGCCGGCTCCCTTTTCGCCGTTGGGGAACTCTGTGGTCTCTTCTTCCTCGTCATCCTCCCTGTCTTCAGTGAAAGTCAACTTCAATGACGATGGTCAGAGTTCGTCGAGGGTGGGGCCCGCTCGCAGAAGGAGTATGTTGGGTGGGGCGGAACCAACGGTGACGATCAACACCAAGGAGGCACTGGCGGACGTTTTCGGGATGTTCAATTCCCCCCGAAAAGACGGCCAAGCTCGCAGCCATTGTTCAAAACAAGAAGATTGAACCTGCTACACCCATCGCACCCCCGCAGCTTCGGAAACCCGGGAACGAAAATGAAAACTCGTATGCCAAGACCCCTCAATCTGGTAAGTCCACCTCTTGTCCTACCATACAAGTACTGACGTCCTAGAAGGCTTCCGACCATTTGTGGACGAGAATGCAGGCGCAAATATCAGCAGGAAAGAGAACACGCCGGCCAAAGTACGCATTTTATTGATTTCTTTTGATGGTGATCTGACTTCCACCTCAGTTTGTGCCCTTCGTCGACCCGGAAACCATTAAGACACCCTTTTCGGCTCCAAGGGTTGCACTGTCTCAGAAAGAGACGCCAACTCCGAATAATCTCCGCAATAATTCGTCCAAGATCACCGTCAACAAACTCTCTGTCGTACCAGAGGACACGAATCAGCCCGCCGTCCCGGAGAGGAACGTATTCAAAGTCTTTACCCCTGCAATCCCGGCAGACAAACCTAAACCTACCCCGTTACCTCTGCGCGATGTGTTCACAGATGATCACGGTAAACCACAGCCGAGACCAACACACGAACGCGCGAAGTCGTATCACGACTCCGCCACCCCCGCTGCACCTTTCAAACCATTTGTGGACGAAAATAGCGGAATCAGAACCCCGTTCAAGGTCTTCAGCCGGCCACCTGAACAGGGCGAAAATGCGGCCACCCCAGGCAATAATCCAGTTTTTACTCCGTTCAAGGAGGTCCCAAAAGCTGTCCCGTCCGCATTTACACCGTTCGAGGACGTCAAGGGAGGAGCTCAAGGCCCCTTCGCCCCCTCCCCGAACTCCCTCATGGTCCAACACTGTTGTAGAGATCCCAGACGACGAAGAAGAGGAGCTCGAACAATATGCGGACGATTACCAATACGACGATGAGGATGACAATGGAGTTGGTGAATACCTGCCGCTCAAGCAAGAGCAGGAAGTATACGAGGATACGGCGGACGACTCATACCAGGTTCCGCTCGGGGGTCGTTTTGGGCAGTTCACTGTGATGACGCCCATCACAGAGAGGACGTTCGAGTATACGACAAGTACTACCGCACGGTCGTCGACCTTCGGAGGGACTCCGAGTAGGGTACTGGGTCAGGTGGACGAAGACACGGGAAGTTCATGGCATGACGAGCAATATGCTGCAGATGCCGCTGACCAGCTTGTTGCAGAGCTGCATGAAGACGACGAGGACGAGGAGGACCCCATCCAGCAACAGACCAGCGGAGCGTTCCGTTTGGTCGACACACTAAATCTCACTTCCAACTTTAAGCCATCGAACCCCTGCAACCCATTTGACCGAGAGATCATTTCTGCGTTACTGGCGCGCATCGTTCCGGACCAGTTCTTGTACGATTTGCGTGACCAAGATGCAGGCATTCTTGATTCGCTCCAGAAATTCGCGAAACGGGCACGCAAGACGAGCGGGAACACGAGCAATACTACCGGTATGCTCGACGGTAGCGTGTTCCCGTTGAACGTCGCAGGGCATCGATTCAGTGTTTGCGAGAAGTTGGGAGAAGGTGGATTTGGGGCTGTCTTCAAGGCGAAAGATCTTGGGACTCAGGAAGAGGACGATACGGACACGGATGACGAGGATGAGGATGACGAGGATGGGACTTCCATGGTCGCACTCAAGGTTGTCAAGCCCAGGGATCTTTGGGAGTACAGGGTTCTCCGGAGACTACATTCTACCCTTCCACCTCATCTGCGACGCTCGGTAATTGTGCCCCATGCTCTCTTCGCATTCCGGGACGAGAGTTATCTTGTGCTGGACCTCTCTCCGCAAGGGACTCTGCTCAACATCGTCAACGGCGCCAACGCAGCGAGTTTGGCTCAAGCTGGCGGGACTCTGGACGAGCTGCTCGTCATGTTCTTCGCCGTTGAGCTGCTCCGGGTCGTGGAAAGCATGCACCGCGCCGGGTTTATCCACGGTGACCTGAAGATCGACAACTGCCTTTTGCGGCTCGAGGATGTGCCTGGGGGCCCCGCCGCGTGGGCGTCCATGTACAACCCGACAGGTGACGACGGCTGGAGCTACAAGGGCATTAAGCTGATCGATTTTGGGCGCACCATCGACACGCGCTTGTTCCCATCCGGCCAGCAGTTCATCGCGGACTGGGACACAGATGCGCGCGACTGCTTTGAGCTCCGTGAGCAGCGGCCGTGGACGTACCAGACAGACTACTTTGGGCTCGCGGGGATTATATATTGTATACTGTTTGGGAAGTACATCCAAGCCAATTCGATCTCGACCAGGGATGGGCGGCACAAGATCGACACGCCTCTGAAACGGTATTGGCAGACGGAGATATGGGAGCGATTGTTTGGGATTCTCCTCAACCCCTGCAGCGTGCGGGAGGATGGATCTCTGCCCGTTTCGGACGAGCTCGCGGAGATCCGGGGCCAGATGGAGGCCTGGCTGCAGGCAAACTGCAATCGCGCAAGCAATACGCTCAAGGGTCTTTTGAAAAAGGTCGAACGAATATGCATTTAAGTATTTATCCATCCACTTGAATCTATGCATTCATTGTACACCTCATCACCATCTATATTCACTTCATTTAATGCCATCAAGGGGTTTTTTTTTTTTTTTTTTTTTGCAACAAATCGGTCCTATTCCAGTAGAAATGCGCAACAACAACATGGCGATAGCGGCGTTACACGAATCCTCGGCATAAGGCTGACTGTGGATCCCGAAAACAATGCGACGACAAGAAAATCCGACCTCCTCGACCCTGACTGGCACCCCGACCACGACCCTGACGACGTCCCAACCCGCCCGACTTGCGTGCCCCTCAAGCGTGCCCGCCCATCTGCGCGGGGACGGGGACACCGCCCGACGGGTCGTACGGGTGGACGGGCCCGTTTGGCGGCTGCTGCATCATCATGGGATAGGGCACGGCATGCTGCACTGTATTCACTCGTCAGTTCGCACAACAGGACATACATAATAAAGAATGCGTACGTTGCGGGCTCTGGTGGTAGTATGGATGCGCGTGCGCCGGAATCGGCGTCGGCGGCATCGATGGCCGGGGGCCAGCGCCGTTGGGCGGGGGATATGTTCCCGGCGGTGGGGGTGGCATGTATGCTTGCGGGGCTACAGTGAAACGATTTGCTTAGTGACTCAATACCGCATATAGAGGAAAAGACGTACGCGGCATCTGCCCCATACTCGGGGACGCGTACATATTCGGCGGCGGCATTCCTGGCGGGTACGGCATGGCCTGCATATATGGGCCACCCCATGCGCCAGGAGGGCCCGGTGGGACCATCCCGGGGGGCATCATCTGCGGCGGGTAGGCGTAAGGGGGGTACGCGTAGACGTACCCGCGCTGGGCCGCCTGCGCGGCTGAGTCCTCTTCGTACGACGGCGGCGGCATGGGGACAGGCCCCGGGGGCTGCATGTGCGGCGAGTGCTGCTGCTGTTGTTGCTGCGGGTGCTGCTGTTGCGTCTGTTGCGGGAACATGAGCATGTACCGTTTCCCGTTGTATGGCCACATCGCGGCTGGCATCAATCGCACGTTATTTAATTATTTATTCGAAGAAAGAAGTGGGACGAAGGAACGCACAAACTTGCGCCGCCTCGACAACCTTGTTGTGCTTAAACGGATTAAAGTCGTCTTTAATATGCGCAGCCGTATTCTTCTTGATCGGCCGTGTGCCAAAGAACGGATTCGGCGCCGTCGGGGCCTACATTCATCCATTTTCTCGTCAGTTCATTCGTCAACCCAGAAACAAAAAGAATACAAACAAAGCGCACCTCAGACTTCGGTTTCGGCGACACACTCGCGGACGCAGAGGCACTCGGGTTGGGCGACGGAGCACCCTGTAATTGATAACGCAAGAGTTAGAGCAACACATAGCACGTCAGCAGAAACAACGGGGCGATTACAGGAGTGAAGGCATTTGCCTTGGGATTGGGCTTGAACGACGGCGCCGCGACGTTCAGCCTTGGGTTCGCGTTCGCATTGGCGTTTGCGGGGTTGGGCGACGCGGGGGCCGCGGTGGAGAGGGCGGACGTCGTGGCGGACGCGGTCATGTTCGGCGGGCGCGCACCGGCGGTCGGGGCGGTCGGCTGGGACGACTGCCGTGTCTTGGTACCCTTGAACGGCGGGATGCTCTGGATGACCATGCTGATCCCGGACTTGCCCGTCGCCGAAACCCTTGTGGTCGGCGCTGCAGCAGGCTTTGCAGGCGCCGGTTTTGCTGCACCAGCAGCGGGGGCGGCAGCGGGTTTCGTCGCAGCGGGCGCGCTTGGCTTCCGCCCGGAATCGGCTCCAGATATCTTGGCAGCGAGCGGGGGGCCGCCGCGCGGGGCGCCCGGGGCGGTGGAGGGCGACGAAGACGCGCCGATGTTCCTCGCCTGGGCCGACGCGGCGTCCTTCGTCGACTTTTCCTTGATCGCGCGTTGTTTCTCTTCGTCCTTGGCGAGAATAGGGACGAGGTCGTCGGGGATGGGTTTGTTCAGCTGCGTTGTAAGGTAAGATCAAGATCAGTAGCGAGGAAGCGGGGGGGAGGACGAACGCACCTTGAAACTCTGGCTGAACTTGACGAGGTCTGCCATCCGCTTGTCCATGTCACTCTTGACCAGCGCTTGCCGCTTCTGCTGTAACCGCTGCTTTTCGTTTGTCACAAAGTCGCTGAACGCCGTGACGGGATCGTTCGCAGGCTGTTATTCCGCATCAGAGTTGGGAGGGACAGCAGAACGAGAAAGGCTACCTTTGAGCCTGAGGGGAGCGGGGGAAGGCGATTTGGAAGGAGTCTGTGAAGGCACTACTGATGTCCCATCGGGGCCATTCACAGCAAGTTTTGGAATGTCGGACCCAGCCGCTTTGGCCGCGTTGCCAGCAGCAGGTGCTGCTGTGTCACCACCTGTTTTCCGCGCGCCTGGTGGTACGTACGCGTTGTTCCCTCGGACGACCGCACCGTACCTGCCGTCCGCAGATTAGATCCTTTGCGGCGCCCGCGTTTCTATTATAAAAAAGAGGGTGCACGCACTTGTCTTCCTCGTTCGCGCCGCTGTCGTCGACGTTCTGGTTGCGCTCCTCCGCGATATGCGGGTTGTTCGTCCCGGCCTAGATGCAATGACACTCAGAGACGAGTAAGGAGGGGGGACGCGACCTACGCCGATGATCTCGTTTGCGATCCGCTGGGCCTTGCGCTCGCGCTCCTTGAAATCAGGCGCGCTGCGGTCGAGCTTCGTGGTGTACGCGTCTTCGTCGAAGCTCGTCTTGACGCCAAACAGCTTTTCATTGACGTTGAACTGGTCCCACTGCCCCTTGGACCCCGCGCCAAAGGTCTCCTCGTCGCCGACGCCGCCGGAAGTCTGGAGATTCGGCCCAGCGTCGGGCGAAGGTTGCCAAGCCTGGAGCTCGCGTTCACGCGGCGCTGGCTTCTTTTGGCTGATATCGGCGTCCGTCCGGAAGGCTGGTTGCGACGGTCACCAGGCGCCTATGGAGCGCGAAAATGAAAACTCACAATTCGCCATTGGGGACCTTTGCGTCTGCGGGCCCGGAGGCCCATGTGTCGATGTTGGTAGAGGCGATGAATAGCTGGTCCTTGAGAGGACCGCCGGGATTTGAGATTTCCTTGACGTCTCTTAGGGTGACACCTGGGGTGTCGCCCTCGCCGCCTGTGGACGCGATGACGCCCTCGTAGCGCTGGGTGGTCTTTGTGATGAGCGTTATGGTTGTTCCCTGCAAAACGGGGTCAAAACTCTTGAAACTGTAAAAGCGCGAGCTGACGAACTGTGAGGCCGGCCAGCGACTGGAGGACCTTGTCCTGAGCGGAGGCGCCATTTGCACCCGCGAGAGGGGGGAAAGGAGGCTGGAGCGGGCTGGGAAGGATGCGGGGAGGTGTTTGCGGACGAGAATGTGGGTGAAGCACGGGCGCCGGTCCACGCAGACTGGCGGCTGTTTCTGGGCCAAATGAATACATTATAGAGTATAAAAGGCCGAGAACATACCGTGCAGGTTCAGGTTGCCCTTTCCTCACTGTCTTCGGCGGTGCCATGGTGGAAGTGAACAAACCTGATAGTGACCCGCTGGGTGTGGTACAGGAACAAAAGAGACTGTATACAGCGACAGCGATACAACTCTATACAGCACCAGCAAATGGACGCTACAGAGAGCACAGAAAATAAAAAACAGACAGACAAGGGTCGTGGTCTTGTTTAAAACGGAGCTACAACCAAATCTAAGACTTATTACACCAAGACCTCTGCCACCGCACACTTTGCCTCCGTCGACAACAGCCCAACAGTTGAACTGTTCGATCCCCGCCCACTGCCTCTTTCTCACTCCCAGCTTTTTCTGTCTTACTGCTGCTCGCCCGAGCACCCCATTTCAGCCAAAGGGGGGAAAAACCCAGTTTTAAATTGGCTTCGGGGTCCCAACGCGAAGCATCGCCGATGCCGCCACAACAGCTGCGAAGGAACGAGACCGGTGTGAGCTTCGACGACAAAATCTCACAAGGAAAAAAAAAAAAGTCGACCGTGGCGGTGGTGAACTAAGCCAAACGGTGTTCTCAGGATTTTCCGAAGAGATGCTGAGATCAAGGAGATCAATGAATTCGCCGCTTGTCCTCTGGCGAATGCTGGCGTCTAATAGTCATGATCTGCCGCCATCCCTCGACGTGATCCATGGATGGACTTGAGGTCTGGAGTCTGTAGACTGCGGCCCGATGTGATTCGACGTTTTAATATCCACTCTACAACAACTGTAGCTATTTTCGAGGATCAAGCACCGCTATCTGCGCGATTGGCAACAACTAACCTGCTTGGCAACAACTCTGGATACTGTACTCTCGGATCACGAACTGGTCGCAAGGCATTCAGAATGTTCTCAGCTCGGGACACCTTCCTCGCATTCTTGCTGGCGATCCGGTCGACGGATCTGATCGCTCAGAACTCATCCTGGTGGGAAGCAACCCTGTGTCTGCAGAATATGTTCCCGAAGGGAAGAGAGGTCGAAACCTCGGTCCGAGAAACCTATCTAGCTCTCTGTCGCGATTCTCATCGACGCAAACACTGGTTGCATTCTCTCTTCAAGTTTCTTGTCTTGGTGCAGCCTATCCGAAAGTTAGAACCGTTCCAAGGAGCAGCTATGCGCGACTTCGCTCGTCTCATGCTTTGTTTGGCCTAATATCCTACCTTACTCTTGACACCTGAATGTTTATCGTCGACATTCCGCCTGGGAACAAATTTACCCATTTTAGGTTTTTCGACGGTCTGACGCGGGAAGTAAAACCCAGGAACCTTTGCTGAATCACATTTCGAGGAGACCCACAATTTTGATGTCCACATTACGGGCAAATTGAATGGCCATTGGGGACGCTAGGAACTCAGCGATAATGTTAAAGATCGCGTCCACCTTTGCGCTGACTCACGTACGCACTCTCTTTGATGATGTTCGTGCGTGTCTACGCGTCGCCCCGCAGGAACTTCCGACAGTATGAGTCGCCTCCCCTTCCGTTTGCGTTTGTATAGCGGATCAAAACAAGACTTGGGTTAGACGCGACATCCGCGTCGATCTCGTAGAGAGGAGGATGGCCACAAGGTTCTAAATTGTGGTACTTCTCCCCCACTAATATCTGGGAAGCTGCTGCCTGTAGATGTTTGTAGGGGGCGTGCACGCAAAGATGGTTGGGTCAGGGCCAAGTTGACCTTGGCCAGCCTCATGAACGCCTTTGACATGGATCGTGTGTCGACCCGTTTCACACACCAGTTGAAGAAGGTTGGGGTTCTTTGAGACGGTTTCTCGAGGTCGGAGAGTTCAGACTTCCAAGAGAACGCCAGGAGCCAGGATATAGCCCTCCATGCACATCGGAATTGCGAGCCCGAAGATCAGGTGAGGTCAATCCACTGCAGGTTCGTCGACAGTTTTTTTTGGCCAGATTCACAATAAGACGAAGTTCGGATGCAGCATGTTGACTCGAGGAGAAACCTGGAGCATGACAGACCAGATCGAATTCCATTAACGCCCAACTTTTGGACTGAGGCCCGGGAAGAATAGGGATAGAATTTGAGGGGCGCGTCAACTTCTGGAACCTAAAA
The DNA here is from genome assembly GCA_014462655.1 of Mycena venus. NCBI lineage: Eukaryota > Fungi > Basidiomycota > Agaricomycetes > Agaricales > Mycenaceae > Glaucomycena > Glaucomycena venus. The sequence goes on from JACAZI010000033.1 coordinate 1,387,799, forward strand.
GAATCAAACCCTGTCCCTGTGTAATTAATCCTGGGCCTTCAAATAGGAGTGGAAGGAAGAAAATACTAACGGCCCGGCGATCACCGACGCGCTTTCGATGGTATCGCCACCACGTGTTCATCCGATCTCACATCTCACTCTGCGCTCGCACCCGCGTTCTCCTCCGTCGCCGACGCCGCCGCTCCCTCGGACTATGTCTACCACCGTCCTGTGCTCAACTGATCCCTGACTCTTCTGTCGGTCGGCAACTTGAGCGGCATGCAATCTATCATGATCCTTGTAACTGGTCGTAATAACGATGGTGAATGAATAAATCTCTGATCTGTTTGCGATCTTCTGTGGCTACGGTGTGCACGATCTGCTCCTCCTCAATGTGATTCTTTGGAATGGAGCCCTGAAGGCCTGAACGACAACCCTGGTCCCCTCGCTGCGATAAAAAAAGAACTTGCTCCTAAGTACCGCTGGATACGGCTTTTTTTTTACGATTTTTTTCAGGCTTTTCTGTCTCTTCAGCAGTTCGCCAGTGTCGTGTTAAGTACTATCCGCCCAATTGAATATTCTTGAATATTCTGCCCTCGCAATCATCAAAGATAGCCGGTTCCGTGCGGGGCGTGGGGGGGCCTCAGGGTGGGACGGCATTTGGGGTAACTATCAGAGGTCCTGGCAACACCGCCATCGGAAGCATTCAGGAATCAGTCTATTTCATCATCTGCAACCGATATCGGGATGGCATGACGTCGGTCCCCTGGCGCGTTCTGTCGGTACCTTGGCCTCAGTTGCTCAGTCTACTCGCTGTACGCTGTCCAGCCTGCCCTGCATGCAATCTAAATGCAGCATTCTGTATCCATGGACCCACGCGACTCCAATCTGATTTTTCTGTGTCAGATATGAGCCATATACAGTCACTCCTGGGTCAGTCCGTTCTGTTGGAAATTTGCGGAGCTGCCAGCAACGCGTCATAACCCCCAAACAGGAGCTGGACCAGATATAAAAAGCTGCGCGTACATCTTTTGATTCCCCAGGCTCTCTCTTCTACTCACTCATCCACAACTCTCCAACCTCACACACACTTTACAAACATGGGTTTCTTTGGTGGCGACTCTTCCGAGGCTAACGCCTACGACCAGGTAGCTTCATCTCGCTAATCCCGCCCTCGCTGTTGCCTCACCCTCCCGTCCGTAGTTCTCCAGCGGCAAGGTCCACAAGTCTGACATCTCCCACGAGCTCCTCGCCGGCGCTGCTTCCTTTGCTGCCGCGCGCGAGTACGAGAAGCACTGTGAAAAGAACGGCAAGCCCCAATCTCACGCTGAGGCCAAGGAGCTGCTCGCTGCCTTTGCCGGTACGCTACTCTTTCTCTTCTCTGTCTACACGCATTGACTTTTCATGAAGGCGCTTTCATCGACAAGGAGGTCGAGAGCCACGGATTGGACTTCATCGATAAGGAGAAGGTGTGTTACCTTGATACCTGCATTGATCCCTGTTTCTGATGCCATTCCTTCAGGCGAAGTACGACGCCCACAAGAACGCCAGCGATGCCGTCGCCAGCGATTATTAAACATAAACTGTAGTTGAAATGCAAATGTAATTTGGGAATATAACACCGGACTCTTCCACTATCTTGCGTGCCAAATATTCTGAGAGCCTGAGTTCTGTAGATCGCAACCTCCATTTGGGCAAAATGTGTCATATGATGCCGTCACGTCACCCAAATATGGTAGCTCTTCTGACTATATAAGGCACCAGGAACATCAGCGCTGCTTTCCTGGGCTTATTTCCTTACAACTCACTCGAACAACTTCACCTCACTTCACTTGGACAAACATGGGTTTCTTCCAGGTGATTCCAGATGAGGCTAATGCCTACGAGCAGGTACTACATTCTTATATTATCATCATTCCATGCCTGACCCTCTCTTTCTCTTCCAGTTCTCCAGCGGCAAGGTCCACAAATCCGACATCTCGCACGGAACTCCTCGCCGGAGCTGCGTCGTTTGTTGCTGCCCGCGAGTACGAGAAGCACTGCGAAAAGAACGGCAAGCCGCAGTCCCACGCTGAAGCCAAGGAGCTGCTCGCTGCCTTTGCCGGTATGTTTTCCGGTCTTGACCAATGCATCTGCACACTCCGACCTTGCAATGTAGGTGCCTTCATTGACAAGGAGGTCGAAAGCCACGGATTGGACTTCATCGATAAGGTGTGTGTTGTCTTCGACACCTACATTGATCACTGTTTCTTATCCCAATTGTAGGAGAAGGCCAAGTACGACGCCCACAAGAACGCCAGCGACGCCGGTTGCCAGCGATTATTAAGTAGAATAAGGTGTAGTCGAAACGCAAATGTAACTTTTTGGGAAATTTATTGTTGAACTCTGTAACGCGTGCTATTCCCTTCAATAAGTGCCCGATCTCGATGAGATTACCCCGCATCGCGGTCATCACGACTGCGGCGGGAGTCCCCAAGACGATTGTGATTCATGATCAGGATGGCGTATATGACGCTCGCCGTCGTTCTGAAATAGCCGATTTCATCGATAGGGGCCAGGCCGCTTCGAATCTATGTCTCCCATGTCATCGGAGAGACGAGGTAGCGGTAAGTATACAAAAGTGGGAAACAATACATAGAACAAATGGAATTTTCTTGGTCTGAATGACGTCGACGGACTGAATAAATTGCTATAGATAGGTACCATGGGAATACCGAGGAAAGGCGGTGAGAGAAGCGGTGAGAGAAGCGGGATAGTCCCTGCGGGGACGAAGAAGTTGTCGCAACCTTAGTGAGCTCGAGAGATCTCGAAAGGAAGAACAAATTCAAGTGTTCGCAGCCGCAGTTGCAGTGATCTAAAGAAAAGGACCCAGGGTTTTATATATATAACTGGAAGCTTGAAATGTTGCGCGCGCGACTATCCCACTGGAAGAGAAAGCACTTTGGAAGTAGCCTCCAGCTACTTATCACAAGATTTTTGAAAAGTAGCAAAATTAGGGGGTGGCGGTGAAATGGGGGGAAGTCCCGTATGCTACCGGCTCGGCTTTCGATATAGCCGAGACTGAAAAATATTTTTTTCGCTGCGCGAGACGCCGGTCTGGCAGTGAGACGCGTCGCGTCGCGTCGGCGGCTTCAGCTCCGGACTCGATCACGAGACCCATGTGAAATTCGCGTCTCGAGCTTACCGCCATCACGGCCTCTTAAACTGCCCGAATCCCTTTTCTGCTTACCAGCACAATGCCCCAGCGTTCGTATTTAAATTTCCATCCTCAGGTTACTGGCTCTCAACAATCATGCCCACAGACTACAAACGAATTGTGCTCAATTCGCGCCCGGAAGGGGACATCGAGCCAACGACATTTCCGCACGGAGACGCTTCCGTTCAGCAACCTCAAGCCCGGCGTCGGCGAGGTACTTGTCCAGGTTACATGGCTTTCGCTTGACCCCGCCATGCGTGGGTACATCCGCGATGCGCGCAGCTACCTGCCCCCGGTCCAAATCGGTGAAACAATGCGCGCCATGGGCCTCGGTGTCGTTATCCAGGTCGGCAGCCAAAGCCGCCTCTCCGTCGGGGACCAGGTCACCGGTGCATTTGGTAATCTGGCCTCAAACTCTACTTCATTACAATATTTAAACCGCTCAGGATGGACCGAATACGCTGTGATGAAGGACAAGAATGTCGATAAAATAACGTACGTCGTGTGCGCCGACACCCGCTTCGCCCGTAATCACCCGCGTTCTGCAGTGTCCCAAAGGGCGTCCAGACGATTGATTTCCTCAACACTCTCGGTACCTCTGGTAAATCAAATTGTCGGTGGCACGTCCAACAGAACCTGAACTGCGACCTGCAGGTCTGACCGCATATTTTGGCCTCCGGGATGTCTGTGACCTTAAGCCGGGCGATAAGATGGTGGTCTCTGGCGCGGCTGGGTCTGTCGGGTCGATCGCGTGTCAGCTCGGCAAACGCGCAGGCGCGACGGTGTACGCCATTGCTGGCGCACAGGACAAGTGCGAGTGGCTCGAGAAGGAGCTCGGCGTTGACAAGGTAAGCTTCGGGATCCAGTTTATGCAGCGCAAATGCGACCTACTTTCCTAGGCGTTCAACTACAAGAGCCCGACTTTCCGCCAAGACTTCAAAGAGGCGGGATATATTGATGTGTTTTTTGATAACGTTGGGGGTAAGCTTCCAATTTTTACTTCCACGCGTTCGTTGGTTAATCTCGTTCATAGGCGATATCCTTGATATGGTACTGACCAGACTGAACAAGGTGAGTGCCAAGGTGCACGCGTATGTATTGTCCTCGGGCTAAGAGTTTTGGGTGAACTTCGAGGGTGCAAGAATTGCCCTGTGTGGTATGCTCCACACCTCGTTTATGATTTATTAGAGTCTCACTCGTCGAATAGGCGCCATTTCACAGTACAGTCAGTTGGCAGTTCTTCCGTTGTAGCCGTCATTCAATATTTATCGAAGACGCGACGAAGCCTAAAGGCTTGCAAAATTACCTAACTCTCATTTCAATGCGCGCCAAGATACAAGGATTCATCATGCACGTAATTTTTTGTGCTTCCATTCTTTTATTTTATTCACTTGACCACCAGCCTCGACTACACGGCGGAGTTCCCGGCGGCGATAGAGGAACTGGGGCGTGGCCTCGCGGACGGATCTATCAAGCGCAAGTTTCACATTGTCGAGGGACTGGAGAAGGCACCGACGGCGCTGCCGATGCTTTTCAGTGGAGGCAATACAGGAAAACTGTGCGTGTCGATTTTATACTGCTTCCTTTGAGGTCTTAATTTTTTTCTGGTAGCGTGGTGAAGGTGTCGGAGGAGCCACAGACGAAGTTGTAACTTCAGTTAGCGCAGGTACTTGGTACATAAATTATTCGGCCTTTGCGTGTAGTACTTCTCTGTGGAATACATGTGATAGTCTGGTCATGTGCCTGAACGTCCTTTCTCCGCGCTTCAGCTCTGTTCCCTTTACTCGTTCGACTAGATGACCTCTGAGTCGCCGCGCTGGTCGTCGAGGCACGTTTTGCGCCAGCTCCAGGTTGGTATTGAGCTGAATTTTGTCGTTTCTGGGTCTGCAATATTTAATTCTGGGATGCCCAGCTCGTTGTCCCAGGAGGCCTCATTACTTGGTACCTGGACACGATTTCTCACCTCTCCGCTGCAAGCACAAACATGGACACCTGGGGCCGGTGTGTCCGCTACGTTCGCGTTCAACGATGCGTGCTCATTTCCTATACCGCAGGACTGCGACACTGGGCAGCCTGTCGCTCGGCGTCCTGACCGTCGCGCTTTTCATTTATATCCTCCTTACGCCATGGATCCATAACATAACGCCCGACGTGCGTCCCGTTTACCATTTGGCTCACAGGAATTGACTTGCTGCTCAGTTCCGTTCATGGAGAGAGTCTGGCGTGCTGTCGTCCGTGATTCCGGTGCGCTGGGACTCATTTCCCTCGTTATTTCGTGCTGATCGCGATCGATATACGTTCATAGATGTTGACCTTCTCCATCGTCACCGGCTGGCTTTCGATGACCGTGACGCTGGGGCAATGGACGAGCCTGGGATACCCCAAGGCAATTGTCGGCAGTCAGTTTTCCGACCGCTGCTTCGTATTTATATTACTCACCTCACTGCTGCTATTAGCATCGGCCATATACGCTCTAACGTTCGGACTGCTTGGGCTGATTCCCGCGCCGAGGATTCGAGCGGCACGGAGGCCAGATTAATTTTTGTCTGGTCGAAAAACACGACAACGTTAGGCCAAAAATCGAGATCCGTCGCAGCTTGGGCGACCCATTAGACAATGATATTCATCATGTACCTCTCTCATGCTCATAGAAGTGCTGTAGGAATATAAGTACATATTATCGTTCACTGGGAATTTGTGAAAAAGCCCCTATTTCATGTTTGGCTCTAACCAAACATTGAGAATGGAAATTTTGTGTTGATCACTTCAACTTGTGCATTTGGCTGTAATGGACGAAGGAGACGCGCCTCCCACAAAGCGCTTCAAGGTATCGAGGTCGTCTTACTTCGTAATTATTCTGCTCACTGCTAGCAGCACCAATCGTACGCCAAAAGTCTCAAGGACGTCCATCTCCCGTCTGCTCTAAGCCAAACCCCGCTCGACAATGATCTTGAGGTTTGGATGCTCCCTACTCCATTTCTAATCTCATTTTCAATACCCAGGACCATGAATCCCACTTCTACATCGCCCTGGAGCACTGGCAGCAACTCAATCTTGCCCCTGGATTCATTAAATTTGCCCAGAGAGCGGGTCCTCTGTCTGTGTCTATGCCATTGCTGCTCCACAACTGGGAGGAGATTATGCAACTGTGGGTTACTGCTTTAGATGAATCCGACGACGAAGGCCTCCGGGCTGTTCTCGAGTGCGTTTTTGGACAATTATTTTGCTCAGACGACGTGTTATTTACCTAGAGCTCTTTAGCCTACTCCAAAAAATAACACACGATCTGCGCATGACGCTCTCACCCGTCTATCTCGACCCTATCCTGCCGCGATTGCTCGCGCTATTGTTGCGTTCCAAAACGATTTCAGCACCGGCATTAACCGCGTTGCTTGCAACTTTCGCCGCTTTGTTCAAGTTCCTGTTGATCCCAGCCTCGTCGAGCTCGGGGCTTGAGCTACTGGAGAAAACGTGGACATGCATACAGGATATACTACCACGTTGTCTGCCCGAAGTGCAGAGAGCTATGGCGGAAGTTTGGGGCGGCGTGTTGCGACGGCTCAAGCCGGAAGCGAAGGAGAAGGCGGTTGTACTGCTGGCCGGAAGTGTAATCACCCAAAGTGCTGATAAAGTTGAGGATGCCGCGGCGTGGTGTTTAGTATATGCGTGCAAGGTGCGTCGGCGACGTCTTGCATTAATTGTTTTCCAAATACTTAAATCATTTCTCCTACAGTCTGTCTCGCAAACCCTTCACACATGTACGCCGTCCATCATCCTTCCTCTCCTCAACTCCCACCTTTCTGCTCCGCCCTTATCATCCACCGACCCAAATCCAAGAACGTACACCCTCCTTCGACGCCTGTTCACCGCCCTGATTCACCATGTTCGAAACGCGGAGAATTTCGCGTCTGTGGGGGATGTCCTTGTAAACAAATTTATTTCATTGACGCAGGGAACAACACCGTTGCCGGAGGACGACTTTGAGACTTTGCGGCGAATGATGGATTTAATATCCGTTCCCGCTGCGGTCCGCAATGGCTCGCGACTCACCCGTAAATATTTCTTTTTGTTGACTCCTTCCGATATTGATGTCCCCTCCCCACAGAAAAGCACGCAACGGCCCTCCTCGCGGCATTTCCCTCGGTGCTTACCGTCTCCCTCACAGCTCCCTCCCCGCTCATGCGCGCCGCCTTACTACGTCTCGCGACCGCGCTTCTCACCGCATCCCCCGAGGCCAACCCTGCATTCTGGATGGGTAAGGGCCGCGAGGTCCTGGACATGGTCTGGAATACAAGCTCGGAAACCGCCGTTCTGTTCGCCATATCCTTGACGGGCTCGCTTGCGGAGCTCGGATGGGCGGGTTGGCGCGCTATCGGCGTGCCCGTGCTCCTCCGGATGTCGTCCAAAATTATTTCGGCCAAGGACGGCAGTGAGGAGCTGCAGAGGAGGTCCGTAGCGCTGATCGCCGAACTTTGGCGGACGAAGAAACTGGGCACGAGCGATGGGGATGTCGTGTGGAGAAATTGCATCGAGAGCTGGGGTGTGAAGAAGCTTCGCGAGATGGCTGGGAGCGTATCCGCTCTCAGCTGGGATCAAGTGCGTTTTCGACTCACAGCCACCTTGGATTATATTTTCTTATTATATATCCAGGCAACATTATTGATGGACATTCTGGCCCTTTCGTCATTCTTTTCCCAGTCGTCGGGTGTCTCGGCTGTCCTGATAGAACTATGCGAAGCACTTCTGGCCCCCAGCGCATCCCCCCGCCGTCTCAGTCGGGCCCATGCCATTCTTGGTTCATCGGCACATGCATGCGGGCGCTCGCTCAGCGGCCTGCGACAGAGTGGGAAAACCTAGACCTCGCTAGCTGGGTCAGAACATGCACGACTGTGGGGAGTCAGTGGGCGGCGTCAGCCGATATTCTTGAAGCACTGGCAGCTCTTCTCACAGCGAGGTTCGCACCCAATTCTTCAGTTACTTTTGTCTATGCTTATCAGCCTTGTAGGAGCACCACCGAGGTCGACATTGAAGAGATATATCCGGCGCTTGCACCGGCCGTTTTGTCTCATTCGCGCGCGCTCCGATTGGGTGCTCTCCGGCTCCTTGCGGCGACGCGACCATCCGATGCCCGTGACGTTGTTAAGCGATGTTTGGCCGGAGAGGAAGTGCCGCTGGAAGTTCAAGGAGTCAGAGAACGTGTCCTACGGATTGGAAGGGTGGAGGCCGTGGTGAAGGACAAGCAGAAAGAGACGGACGTCGGCCCAGATCTATGCGGCAGATGGCTTGTCGGTACGTTCATTTTGCGTCAAACGGTCTTTGGCGTACTACTCGCCTCTTCTATCTAGCTCAGCTCAAGGTGAATTTACGTCCACTTTGGTCCCCTGCAGCGGGTGCGCTTGCACAAATGGCACAACGGTTCGGCGATGAGATATGGCGGATGGTTTTTGAGGAGTTGCGGACGCTTTATTCCTCATCTTCTCCCAGTGAAGACGTTCGGCTGGAACCGACGGACGAGGAGCGAACCGGAGATGAAGACAGCGAACCCCGGGAAGAAGAACGCACATGGCGAGATCCAAGTGCCCACAAACTGCGTAGTGTCATCGGCAAGTGGCTCAATGTCCAGCACCGGACGGAGGAGCTTGTGAAAGTAGGTGTAACTATCTTGATAGAGTTGGCGTTCCGTTGATTTACATTCCATCCTAGTCACAAAACCGAGGCGACCGACTAGATGCTCAGACATACGAATCTCAGATTCTCTTCGCGCTCGGTGAATGCCCCGCGCTTGTTCAAAAACACCACCGCGACATCGTGCCCTTTTTCTTGGATCTCGCCGTCCCAGGTCCAGACGCATCCTCCAAACTTCCCCGCCACAAACTCACCGCGTGGCTCACCCTCTTCTCGAAACTCCCCAACCCGAAAGGTCTCCGCTCCTGCGATGCTCTTCGGGAACTGTACATCGCCAACCTTTCCCATCCTGATCGCGCGCTTCAGTCGATTGCTCTCTCGTGCATCCTCACTTATAAATCGCCTCGTCTCGCGCCATATGAGCCTCAGATGCGCGCGTTCCTTGACGACACGCGATGGCGTGACGAGTTGTCGCGACTCGAACTGAGTCAAGTCGAGCCTCAGGATCGAGGAGAGGTCGTGGATGTCATCATACGGCTCCTTTTTGGGTTGATGCTGGAGAAGAAGAGCCGTTCTCGTGGCGCCGACCGTAGAGCCGCCATCCTCGGAGCGCTTGCGGGGTGCACCGACGAAGAGCTTGGTCTCGTCGTCGATTTGATGTTGCGGTCTTTGAAGTCGAACAAGACATCACACCAGGAGCAGCCCTTCTCGATACACGGTGTGGCTGCAGACGTCACGGAGAAGCAGCAGATCGGGTTCATTGGACTGCTGGGCGATGTTATGCGCCATCTGGGTCCCAGGCTGGTCCAATATTGGCCGGCATTGCTTGGTACGACGATGGATTTCGTTGCACAAGCACAGGCCCGGATCAACTCTCCCGGCCGGGCCGATGATGATGAGGAAGTTGATGCAGAAGAAGAAGAGGATATTGAGGACGCCAGTCGCGTCGCTTCTGCATCCAGGATACTGCGTTCCATCCGCCAACATGGTCTTAAACGTCTAGCTGATTTTTTCCGGTGCCCGGTGCAGTTCAATTATGCGCCATATATGGAGGCAGCTTTTTCCGCGTTCATCTCTCCGCGTCTTGCCTCTCTGGACCGAGAGAACACGCAGGCGCCTTCGGGTCTCCTGGAGCTATTCTATGTCTGGACGCTGGATCGTGAACGCGTCATGTTCCTTGTGCAGTACGACACCCAGGTCTTGCACAAGGTGTATGATTGCCTCGTTGCAACTAACGTCAAACCTGCGGTCATCTCAAAGATATTCGACATTGTCGAGAAGCTGCTCGCCTTCTCCACGGTCGATTCGGATGTTTCCGACCGGATCGTCAAACCACATGTGTCGTTGCTTCTCAATAATCTTGCGACGCTCGTCGAGCGCACAAAGGGCACAGCCGCTGTATCTAGTCCTCTGGGACAAAGGCAGATCAGCATCTTGTCCGAGATTGCCCAGTATTCCACGGATGCCTCGCAAGCTTCCACTTTACTTACCCTCTTCCACCCGCTTCTCCGCAAGCCTCCCAAAGTAGTTCCCGAGAAAGTCAAAGTGGACCTCCTGAACATCATCGGGACGCTCATGCCCTTGATCCCTGATCTTTCGGTCTCCACCTCAGATATCTATGTCAAGACTTACGAGTTGCTCTCCCAATTGTTCCAATCCCTCCGGTCCCGTCCCGCCCGTATCAGCCTCATTGGAACATTCCGGCGCCTGTCGCTTCTCGACGCTTCGTTGGGGCATCTGGCACAGACGCTTGACTCGTTGAACGCCTATTCAACAAAGAGAGTGGATGAACCCGACTTTGATCGTCGGCTCGCTGCTTTTGCCACGCTGAATGAGACATTGTACAAGTCTCTTTCCCCGGCGGAATGGCTTCCAATCATTTACAGCGTGTTACATTTCATCCAGGACCCTGCAGAGCTGGCGATCCGAAATAATGCGGCATTTGCGATGCGCCATTTCGTCGACTTGGTTGCTGCACGTGACACTCCCGAATTCGAAACAATGTTCACTCGAGTCTTGTTCTCGGGGCTAAAAAACGGTCTGCGGTCGAAGAACGAGCTTGTTCGCTCAGAAATATTGGGAGTTCTTGCCTACGCCGTTACCAAATGCGAGGCCATCAGCTTCCTGCAGGAAATGAGAGTCTTGCTCGCGGGCGGAGATGAAGAGGCCAATTTCTTCAACAACATACACCACATCCAGATCCATCGTCGTTCCAGAGCTCTTCGGAGACTTGCTGACCAGTGTGATGAGGGTCACCTTCGCAGCAATACCCTTGCCGAGATTTTCGTGCCGCTCGTAGGCAACTATATCACGGCCACTTCTTCCGTCGACCACCATCTCGTAAATGATGCGATATTGACCACTGGACGTATGGCCAAGCATCTCGCGTGGGGCGCGTATTATGCTTTGGTGCAGAAGTACCTGCGGCTGTCTCGGGCCAAGGACGCTTCCGAACGGGTCTACGTTCGCACTCTTGTGTCCTTGTTGGATAACTTCCACTTTCCGATGGAGCAGACGATTACAATCGCTGAAGCTGCCGATGAAGGCGAGGAGGAAGATGCTGAGGAGGACGTTCCGGTTCCCCCCGCTGCGACCCCCGTTGAACAGCACCGCCCGCATCGCGGATGCCGTAAATTTTCGTTTGCTGCCAAATCTTCTCAATCACCTAGAAAAGCGCGACTCCACTACCGAGGACACCACTCGCATCCCAATCGCCGTTGGGATAGTGAAGGTTGCAAAGCATTTGCCCGCGACAACACGAGAGCCCCAAATTTCCCGACTTTTGACTGTTCTCAGTCAGGTATTGCGGAGTAAATCTCAAGAAACTCGCGACCTTACTCGGGATACCCTCTCCCGCATTGCTGTCACCCTTGGCCCGCCATATCTTCCGCTCATGTTGCGCGAAATGCGAGCGGCGTTACTACGTGGCCCTCAATTACATGTTTTTTGGCCTATGTGACGCATGCACTACTTGTCCATGTGTCCTCCGAAGAGCATTCTGCGGCCTTTGGCAATCTCGATGACTGCGTCAACGATGTAGCCTATGTCTCGGCAGAGGTCATCTTTGGTGAATCTGCCAAGGACGTATTGGCAGAAGAATTCAAGACGAAGATGCGAGAAGTGAGGTCCTCGTCTGCCAAAGGACTCGACTCTTTCGGAATCATCGCCAAATACATTACCCCTCCTCGCATCAGCAGCCTTCTCGTCCCTCTTCGCGCGATCATGCAGGAAACTGAATCAGTCAAGATGATGCAGCTTGTAGAGGACGTTTTGAAGAGAGTTACCAGCGGCCTCAACGCAAACAAGCATCTCATTCCCACTGAACTCCTCGTCCTTTGTCACACCCTGATCAACCAGAACGCCAAATTCCTCAAGCAGGCACCTATAAAGCGCAAAGGGAGCGAAAGGTGACGCTATCGTCCAGATAAAGCGTCAGGTTACCGAAGAGACGGACCATTATGCGAACAATTCATTCCGGTAAGCTTTCTTCCTTTTTCGTCTCTGAGTCCTGTACTAAGCCGTCCAAGCTTTGTGACGTTTGGCCTCGACCTTTTCAACACCGCATTGCGTCGAAATCGGCTCGACTTTCACGACCCCGAGATAATCAAACGCCTCGAATCGCTGGTGGTTGTCATCGGAAACACACTCTACTCGAGCTCTTCCCCCGTTCTGGTGTTTGGGCTCAGAGCAGCCGCGGGGATCGTCAAATGTCCTCTCAAAAACCTCGGGAAGTCTCTTCCGGTCTTCGTCCAACAAACCATCGATATCGTGAGGCAGGCTGGGAGTACGGAGTCCGAGCTGGTGCAGGTCGCGTTCAAGTCTCTTGCTGCTATGCTTCGCGATGGGCCGGCTGTCCAGGTGAAGGAGAAGGATCTCGTTTATCTACTGGAACTTTTGACACCCGATCTTGAAGAACCTTCTCGCCAGGCGTCTGTATTCGCCATGCTTCGAGCCATCGTCGCTCGTAAATTCGTCGTTCCGGAAATATATGACGTAATGGACAAGGTCGCCGACATTATGGTGACCAGTCAGTCCCCGCAGGTTCAAGAGCTTTGTCGAAGCGTCTTGCTCCAATTTTTGCTCGATTATCCTCAGGGCAAAGGGCGCCTTCGTAACCAGATGAACTTCCTGGCCAAGAACCTTTCGTACGAGTACGAGAGTGGTCGCAAATCTGTTTTGGAGTTGTTGGGTGCTATCCTTGCCAAGTTTGATGCTGGCCTCGTACGCGAATACGTCGATCTCCTTTTCGTTGCCCTTGTCATGGTGATCGCCAACGACGACTCGACAAAATGCCGGGAGATGGCCGCACAGCTCATAAAAACCCTCTTCTCAAGATTAGACGATGAACGGCGGAGAGTGATTCTCTCCCATCTGCACTCATGGGCTTCACAATCGGCGCAACCTCAACTCACACGCGTATCTTCACAAGTCTACGGCCTTGTCGTCGACGTCATGGAGGACGGCGCCTCGGTGTATCTTTCGGGCATTCTTGAAGACATCGACGCTTCGCTCGAGCGCAGTTCTCAGCAGCTCGCAGCAGTCGAAAGCAATGAAGAGGACTCGATGGATGTGGATTTGGAGTGGCAGGTTCCCTATCATTCGCTCGTCCTGCTCTCGAAAGTCCTTCGCGTGTTCCCTCGCCTAGTGACGGATTCGGAGCAGGTGAAGTGGGGTCTAGTGGTGGGGCATTTACTGTTTCCTCACGCATGGGTGCGGACGGTGGCCTGTAGACTCATCGGCACGTTGTTCACCGCCGTCCCCCCGGCCCCGCCGCAAGACCTGGAATCCTCTCTCTTTTCTGACCTCCGATTGAAGGACGTTGCGGCCAAATTGTGCACCCAGCTGAAAAGCGAGCATCTCGACGAAGCCTTGAGCCTGCAGGTCGTCAAGAACCTGTTCTACATCGGAAAATGCTTTTACGCGGTGCCCCTCACAACGCAAGAACAACTGCAAGCCGAAGAAAGTGACGACGAGGAAGCGGCACAGGATGCGAAGGACCTGAACCCTTTGCCGTGGTTGTTCTCCAAGCTATCTTACCAAATACGGTCCGCCCATATTGCACGACGCAATCGATCGTTCAGCGCGGTAAGACCTCTAATCAATTCCTTTTATTTGTTACTGACGAAATCAATCCATGCAGCCCAATTGGTCTCAACAGCCGTTAGCTGTTCTACGCTGGTTTGCGGCCATGGCGGCACACATGGATGCCGGGCGGCTCGAAAAGTTCCTTGTGCATATCCTCACCCCCGCGTATCGCCTTGCCGAGGACGACACGATCCGGGACTCCCAAATGGGTACGTGGCTGTGCATATTGTTGAGGGAAAAAAATGACGTTCAAACGACACCAGATGAACTCAAGACAGTATGTATTGAGTTGCAGGATCTCGTTCAGTCCAAAGTCGGCACGACCAAATTCTCTGCCACGTACAATCAAATCCGACAAAGCGTGCTCGGCGTTCAGAGGGAACGAAAAGCTGCGAAGGTGTTGCAGGTGACTGTGAACCCGGAAGCGGCCGCAAGGAGGAAGTTACAGCGGAATTCCCTCAAGAAGGAAAGCAAGAAACGGAAGAGCAATGTGTTTGCGTGAGTCCACCCTCATTTGAATGTCGCCATCAATTAACGATAGACTAGGGACGGCAAGGGGAGAATAAAACGACGACGCGAGGAATGATTGTACAATCTATTTAGAGGTAGTTCATTGTATCTTAGCTTAATGTTACACTGGGAGTGGTCTCTACTCGGAGCCCTTCTTGAGGGCGGCCTCTTCGCAAACTTGATAGGCGCTGACCAAGTCGTCGTAGACTTTGGTGACCTTCCCATTCGGCTCGGCCACGCACTGCATCCCGACCACCTCACCGCCCATCATCTCTTCGAAGGTCCCAGTCCCACCACGCGCTGCGCGCCACCAAGCATACTTCGCCAGCAACGCGCCGCCCATGCCCGCCGCCTCTTTCGTCTGCGAGACATACACCTTCATGCCGAATAGATCTGCCGCGAGCTGCCGGATCGTCTCGTTCGCGGACGACCCGCCCGTAACGACCAGTCGATGCAAGTGCGGCGCGTGGGGCGGCAATATGGCCGCAATGCGAGACCGAATCGAGAGGAACTGGGATTCCAGAATCGCGCGCGGGTGTGCGTCGGCCGGAATACCCTCCACGGGATCTGCCTTGTTTTCTACCACTTTGTAGAAAAAGTTGCCCACGATGTTGGGTGGGATGATCTCGGGGAGCGGAAAGTAAAGACCCATATAACCGTTGTTGCCCGCCGGGGTGCTCTCGACCGCCTGGTTGAAGCGGTGCCAGTCTCGTTCGCAGTATTGGTCGCGTACTTGCTCGCGAGCAAGCGCGCCGTTTTTGTAGCACAACATAGCGATCTGAGCGTCCAGAGTCGTCGGATGAGCCAGTAAATGGGAGGTCGTGAAGCGCTTTGGAGGTTCATCCGCAGGAGGAATCGATAGCAGGAGCGTGGTTGAGGTTCCCAGAGACAGCAGGGCATCCCCAGGGGCTGAAAGTGAGACGACAGTCGCCGGATTATCGCCGGTGAATGGGGCTATGATACAATCTAAGCTCGAGGTCAGCTTTGGACTCGTTGGGTGCTCGAAGGGAACAAAGATGCACCTGAACTGAAGCCCCATCGCTGAGACCACCATCCGCCAATTTTACCAAGGGTTGTTCCACCCGGAACTGGCTCTGGCCCGAGTTTCGAGCGTAATTCTGACCCACCACACGCGTTTAGGAGTCGGTCGTCCCATTTGCAAGTCAGGACGTCCATCAGATTCATACCACTCGCATCGGATACCTCGATAGGCGTGATATGGCCCAGGAACAGGGAAGGAATGAACGACGACACAAGAGAAATGCGGCTCGTTGCGGCATATGCTTCGAAGTCCAAACGGCGAATCTATAGATGCTATTATGGGCATTACAAGATGGATTGAAACGGGGTCCGACCTTTGCTATCTGGGTTCCGGTGAACCGTTCATAAGCTCGGCTTCCACTCAGATCCGCGAGCACTTGGGGACCTCCGATAGCTTCCTCGAGAGCCTGACAATCCTCGGTGGTCGAAGAATCTTGCCATATGGGAGCGCGCTGAATGGAGAATGCCTTAGGAGACAGTTGTTCTCTCAACGTCAAGGTAGGATCTAGACTGGCTAGTGCCCCCTCAGCGCTCGTTGACCAATAAACGGATCCGTGTTGCTGTGGGAACCATAAACAGGCAAGAAATAGGTTAGATGAAGGATATTCACCTGTCCTGCGCCAGATATAGCGGCAATTTCACCGAACTGAATACCAGCCTTCTTCATCCTCTCCATGAGGAGATCCATCGCATCCAACCACATAGCCACTGGAGAGGTCACCTACATTGGTTGAAATTTGAGCGAAATAATGTATGGGCAAGGGAATTTATACCTCCCCCTCTGCGGGCCCAAGGATCGCGCCATTGGTGGTCTTGTAGTCAGGCAAGTCCTTGTCAAAGTGTACCGCAGACTCGTGTACGACTGCAGCATCCTCCGAGATGATTACAGCCTTCAGCTGCTGCGTAGATAGATCAAGACCAAGGAAGAGAGGAGCCATGAGCAGATGGTGGGTTCCATTCTCTATATAAGTCGGGCCGCTGGAATCACGCGGCGGAACCTTTTCAGTGACGACGATTCAACCGAGATTTGCCCGGCAGCTGGAGAAATTCCCAACGGCTCTGGCCAATGCGATCTAGCAAAGGATATAGGACGCTCAATAATCCCTTCTTCAAGTCACGTGTTTTGAAGTCTGAATAAGATCGATTCGTTGGCGACGTGTACGAAATGCAAGGGCAATGAATGAAGCACTAGAGCACTGACTGCCTTTGGCGCTCGCCAAGCTGGAAAATAGGGGCTAATGACCGAATTGGGATGTATCAATCTAAATTCGTAAAGCGCAGTTGGGCTGTTCTGTTACAAGTCAGTGTACACCGCTGACCTCCGCTTTCATCTGTACCACCATGAACAATCCATATGCATCTTCAGACTTCACTGCAAACAATCCCTTTGTCTCAGACCCTCAATCCCGCTATCCCGACTTGAATAGCCCTCCAGCACACGATCCATCCTCTGCACAATTTACAAATTGGTTGCAGCCCGGAGCACACAGTCCAATGGGCATGCAGAACCAACAGCAGCCTCCTTTTCAGCAGCAGCAGTTCCAGCAATTCACCCCGAGCCCCGGAGGCTATCTTCCGCAGCAGGCCGGCTATGGCGCGCCGCAATCACCGAGCGGGTTTCAGCCAACGAGCTCGTTTGGCCAGCAGCTCGCCGGCCAGGTAAACGGCAGCAGTTATGGATATCTGCAAGGGCAGAATACGGCCGTGTCGCCGGGATATAATCCCGTACAACAGCAGCTCCAAAACAATCCGGGATATATCGCGCAATTCGATCCCTACGCATCTATCGGACAGGGATGGGATGGTTCGATGTCTCAGCCCCAGCAGCCCCAGCAGCAGCAGCAGCAGCCGCAAGGGCAGCCTTCACATATGGCACAGGGGGTGACGTCGCCTGGCGCATTCTCCACGTCCCCGACTGGCCAAATGCATCCGCGAGAGTATCTACGGCAGCACAAGGCAGAGGTCGAATCATGGGACACCCACGCATGGAAGCAGCTGTTGGGTGCGTTCGAAGCGCTGAAGGATGCTTGGGAGGCACGGAAAAAGGAGATTGAAGGGAATATCACGCAGTTGCAACAGCAGATGCAGTACGGGGGCTATTATGCTGGTCAGATACAGCAGGAAATAGCCAGACTACAGGCGGTGAGTGCGCCGTTTGAACAAATCTCTGCCCACTGAACATCATTCGTGCTAGATGACCAAAGAGTGCGAATCGACCCACGGCAAGTCGGCTCTATTTCAAGACTTTTCGGGTAGCTAACCTCCTCGTTTTCCCAGATTCTGTTGCCGCCTCATCCTTCCAAATGCACGAGGTCTTCGCCAACTACCGCCAGTCTGCCGACCTTGCCAGCAAACGGAGAGTCCGCGAGGCTTCAAACGCAGCCATTACAAGTCTGCCAGATTGGCCTCCGCTCGCTTACTAGTGCTTTGCTTAATCTTATGGGGAGCCCATGTAACACCTCGGATATGTAGCTTGAATTAGGGAATATTTTGTTGTACACTGAACCACTAAAACGTCAATCGTCCTGCATTCACGTTTATACGCGATACATGCTGCGTGCATATGATACATGTACTATTCTAAGTTATTTGAGTCCATCAGAGTCCGTCGTACGTATATTGTACATGGGAAGTCTTCATGAGCAAATGTTCGGATATAATCTATCTGTTGGGTCCTGGAATCGCACATCGGTTGTTAACGAAGCGCGGAAAAGACATGGGGGAGCAAACCTGAGGTATCCAGCCTCCTTCCAGCCCTTTCTGGTAGCTGTAAAGATGAGTTAACGACTGGAGACAGCATAGGAGGATTGTAACATACCTCCAGTCATCAGAATTCTCCGCCTAGAGAAAATCAGTTCCGTCAACCATTGCTACGGAAAACGACAGCCTACCTTCCATGTCTGTCGGACACGAGTCAGTCAGACGCCTGTTGAAATCATAGACACGACGTACCCAGTAGATCCAACCCTGAACATTCTCTCCCATCGTCACTTGTACTTCCCAGTACCTGGAGGCACCATTACATGCCGGGCAAGCGAGGGTTCAGTCAACGACTTACTTTCGCAAAAATGTCTTGTAGTCGCTGGAGAAGTTGGAATAGCTGCCGGTCCAGCCAGCGCAGCTTTCCCAAAGGTGTATTCGGTTGATACCTGCCAGTGTTATCGTTCTGTCCCTATCTTCGAAAACGTATTTCTAGCGTACCAGGTTCCATCCCATCTCGCACCGACTCCGCGACCTGGAAAGGATGCCGTCAGCTGGGATAGTGTGGGGATAGGTTATGATAATTACCGTTCAGCCACTGAGTGCAATCTGTCACCGCGGTCGACCATTCGCCTACAACAGTCCAGATGTTGTGTTGAGCAAAATTGGTGAGGTCGCTCATGCTACTGCATGCAAACTGGTCGCGTAACTGTCAGGAGGAGACTCAAGGGCAATTGAAAACAAACGGACGTTGATATGGTCGTCGAATGACCGGGACAGTTCTGGGATGCTGAAGATTTGGTATTCGTGCTGGAATCCAAGATAAGCGAGGGCATGAGGCGGGAGGTATAACCCACATAGTCCATCATGACACCGGTTGAGCCTGAGCACGCGTAAACGGGGCGTATGCAGAGCATAAACGAACAGAACACTTACCAGGATATGTCATAAAATTCGTCCAAGACTGCACTTGTGGTTAAAGCAATTTGGGGGTGACAGTTGAGGCACTCACATCCACACCCATGAACCCATCCCCAATCATAACCTGGTTCGTCGCACCGGCTGCCCGAACAGCGGAATAGCCATCCTGCCAGAACTGCCGCAAAATAGCCGGGTATGAATCCGACAAGAATGTAGCAGGCTCGTTGAGCAACTCGATGATGTCGACCAGACCACCAATATGCTCTGCAATGTAACTTATTCTGTCACGCAAAGGTTGGTCCGTAGATGATGATACAGGCATTGAGCATCAACGTACGTGTCCACTGTCCGGCTCACGTTGGCCGGGCTATTCTCAAATTCGGTTGACGAAGTTCTTTGCCCCGAGTTATCAAAGCCTGAATGAAAATGAGCCCAAACGCGCCGAGAAGGGACATTCGAATGCACCATTCTGAGATCCGGGTGCTCCATGTAGATCTATAATAACGTGGACGCCATGCTGCTTCGCCCAGTTGAGTGCCTTGAGAAGGTACGGCCAAGCACCTGGAGAAGGAATGAGTCAATAAGTCGTCGAAAGCCAGAGAATACGCGGCCAACCTGGTGTGTACGGAGCTACCGAGGTGCTACCATTGGTATCGGCAGATGTTAAAGGCACGGACCAGTACCCAACGGGTATGCTATATTTATTGTCAGGATGCTTATCCATCTGTCCAATTCAAAAGTAAACACACCGAACATGGTTTAAGCCTGCCGCAGCAATAGCGGCGAAATCGTCCTCGGTTATCCACTACCATGACCAGGTTAACAAGGAGTAGTCGAGCAAGGCATCAAGCGCACCGTTTCCCAGTGGTTCTGCAACACGCTTAATGCTGTTGCCGAGTCTTGCATGCTTCCAAACGTATATTCGTCAACGATAGCATTGTTCCCAGTGTTCTGAAAGATGCTGGGGGTGATCCATGGCTCGAGGACGAACCAGCCACCACTGTAACTCTATTTATTAACCCAATGATTCAACTTGTACAAAAAAACTTGCAGGTTAACGCCTCGGATTGGTGTCTTGCCATATGCTGCGGACCAACGTTAGATTCACCCAGTATGAAATGCTATCGCGTCTCACGGAATGGCGTGGAACTGGGAATCACAGAACTTGAAGCGGTGCTCACAGGCGCGGTGGTGGGGCTTGTGCCTGTCGGCGCGGAATCTGTGGAATCTGCGCCTGAACTTGAGACACTGCCACCTGCCAAAGAACTTTTCCTGAGTTGGAGACGACATTGTTGGGCAGCCTGGACAGCATCTGCGAGCAGGAGCTGGCAGAGCAGCAAGACGCCTAGAGGAACGAAAAACATCCACAAGTGACAAGTTCAACCACTGATTAGCTAAAGCCTCCGGCTAGCTTCGCCGTACACGAGGCGTGCAGTCATGGAGCAACAATTAATATACACAGGTCGTCCGCACAACAAAATTCATCGTCAAGACACTCGATTGTTCACCATGAAATTTCATTCAAAATAATATAAGCCTACTTGGAAAGCTCATCACCTCCCAAATCCGCCAAAATCCGTGTTTCTGGGTTCTGCGTATTTGCAATATACGTTCGAAGTGCCGTCATAGCCCTCTCTCGGGCAAGTAGCAAGTGCGATATGATTCTTCTAGACGGGACCGGCGGTGGTTGAGCTTTCAACCATGCCTTTCCCCCTAGTGCTGTAGGCCCTTCTTTCTTTTTGAGGAACGGATTGGCGGCAGGCGCCGGCGGAGTTTCGTACGGTGCTATTTGGGCGAGCGACAGGTCCCACGCTCGAGGTTGGAGGCTGCTCATAAGGACTTTGTAGGACGCAGAAAGCAGTCGAAATCTGACGATTTGGTTAAAAACGTTCAATAGCTTGCAGGTGAATCAGGATCACCTCGTGTAGTTACCTATGTAAAATCTCCCAGTTAAATACGACACAAAGATTCGTAGAAAGCTTACTATCGACAAGGGCCCAATGCCACTTCACGAGAAACCATGCTGTAAAGGCCCACAAGAAGAGTTTACTCCGGGTTTTGGTCAGATTGAGCGGTATAATGTCGGATGCCTTGCCCAGCTTCGTTATCCAATAACTGCTCATCCCGGCGCCAACACCAGCACCAAAGCCTCCAAGGATGACCTTGAATTGCGCTTGAGACTCTTCTTCCCCGGGAGGAGCTAATCTGGAACCTAGTCCAGCAAAGAGATATGCAGGTATATGGGCGATGAACGGGGGAATAAACAGCAGAAACGAGGGGTGAAGTAGAGTGCGCAATGCAATTAATATGAATTGGAATATGAAAGCTGCGCTGGGTATTCTCCCGTTGTCGTTTAGCTCGTATAGCTGCGCATGTGTGATGTTGCTATATTGCAGCAGGGAGAAGTACTTTGTCAGTGCACGTTTCATGCTTACAAGCTCCGAGTCTTCCGAGGAAGAAAACAGATTGACGAGCCTGCGGAAGCTTGTCAATGCAACGCACTATAAAAAAATGATAGAGCCAACGTTTGATTGACGACAACCCAGTCCTTCAACTTCACATTTCGCTCGTCTCCCCACAATATATCTCTCGCCATTCGAGCGGCGTACAGGGTTTTCCCTTGAAGCGTTTTCAAGTAAAAGAAGTCAAGTAAGCCCCAATAAAAGTACATACCAGTCAGGTGCATTTATAGTCATCTTTAACAATTGCGCTTCGATATCATTCATAACTGTTTTCACCACCACACGCTCAGCCTCAGCGTTTTGACTGTCGAACAGGGAGGCTGAGACATATGAAGCCATGTCAATCGGTGGACCGTATCTGCAAGAAAGTCTCAGCTTAGACGGTGATAACTGAGATATTGCGCACTGGACGCGGACCTGAGAAGCCTGAGTATCAAACTGAAGAACGGTAAGCAGATAGCACACTCACTCGACTTCTAAACTTGGACTTGTTTGTATACACTATTCCGACAGGAATAACCAGAACAGATCTAGTTTTTCCATCTGCGTATTGAGAACGCATAAATTCAAGAGCCGCCCATGCGGCACCGCTCAATATTTGTGCGATGGCAGGCTCGGTATAACTGGTGCCTTCGGGGAAAACACCGATGACCTATAAATAGTGTTGCTGCACTGATTCTATAACGACGAAGAGTCAACGCACCTGGTTTCGTGCCAGAGCGGTTGTAGAAGTGGAAAAGAGGGCAGCATTGGATGCTCCAGCATCCGCCTTGTCCGGATTGCGGCGAACTGGGATGGCGCCTGGAAATATTTCTGCTCGATGAACGTTGTCAAAGTACAGGGGGTATTTACCCGAAGAAGAGAGGAGGAATCCGAAGACCGGGACGGCGAATGTTGTTGACTTAGCCCAGAACGAAACTTTCCGACGGTGAGGAATTGTAGCGGCTGCATTCGGCTCAGTTTACGCGTCTAGAGGCCTGTTCGCGCTAGACCGCCTCACCAAGGGTGGCTACGTCGATTAGCTCGTTATGGTGGCAAGGTGTGCTGCAAATGTCGCGTTTAATGTCATGCAACCTTAGCAGCGGAGTATTTTACACGATGAGCGGTGTGTCCTTAGGGAAATTCTGTTGGCCTTCGTCTACGTACGCCTCTGAGTAGAAGCCGACGAGCGCCCAGTCCGACGCTTTACGAAGAATTCGGTATACCAGCCGGGGGTCCATGTTGGGAGCGAGAGAGCGCGATCACATGCCGAGGAAACATTGGCAAACACACGCGTCGAAACTCGTTACAGCTTTTTACGATGAACTTCGTGTTGTAGTACATAAATTATGCTTTCCGTATACACTATACCTTTAAATCCATTGATATCACCGAGCCATTAAAGCATCCGCAACGTCCCTGCACTTCCGAGCATACCACAACTTGGCTCGCGCACCAACCTCTCTCTTCGCGTCCTTCTCTGGTACACCAAGCCGCTCCATCTCATTCCGCTCCTCTTTAATCGCGTCCTCCGTAACCCACTTGATGAACGCTCCAGTTAGCTTGACATCGTACCCATTTTTCTCCCATCCCTGGCGCGCCTGTTCTCCCTCAAGATATTCGATACCTTGTTCGTATCGCCGCTCCGCAAGCGCGTAATCGGCGAATTGCGCAGCTGCGTTGGCAATATCTGGGTTCTTCGGCGCCTTCGGGACCTGCGAGGTCGTGGCAAAGTTCTCGCCCTTCGTCTTGAAGTTGACGAGGAAGGTGTCGTCGAACTCTCTGTCATCGCCCTCGTCCATGTACGGCGACCGCACCATGGTCCATACGATCCCTTCACCGCCTCCTGTGACCCGATTCCCAGCACCATCGACAAAGGCGGCGCCGAAGGGGCACTCCTCGCACACACCTCCGCGGTGTATTGATACATTAAATCGTGAACCGCTGTCGTTGGTGCCCGAAAGTCGATTTCGACTTCGAATGTTTTTATATTGCGCAAGGTTATAGATCCGGTGTTCTGGGAGGCTGCAACCCTTGTACTGACGCATGTCCACCCAGCGGCCGTCGATTCGAATGTTGAAAATCGCGAAGAAGCGCTGTGAAATCACAATTGAGGACGAAGGACTGGACCGATTCAAAAAATGCCCACATCTAACGCAGTGATGGCGACACCTTTCTGCACGCCTTTGCCTGCGACCTCGCCAGCTATATAGATTTCCCGGAAAAAAATCGCCCTGCCCACGCACAGCGAGAATCTGATCGATGAGAGAAGAAAGGGGCGCCTTGGAAAGTAAAGCGTAGGTGCCGCAATTATCCTAAGCAGCGAGGACGTCAAAAAACCGAGTGATGTTTAAACAATCTAGGAACCTTCTTGGTATCTTCAATTATCCATGAACGCGACTGAATTTGCGCATGGCGTTTGTTCCCGTTTTTGAAGACTACCTTTAATTTAGCATTGTGTGAGGACGACTCAAAGCAAGTGTGTATGGGATACTAACCGTCGCGTTGGTACCATGCAGCTTCACTGTCCCAAAGAACGTAGCCCTGGTCGGTGGTCGCTTTCGTGGTGCTTCCGAAGACGCAGCGCCGTCCTGAGGAGGCACCCAATCAAGGGTGCGTACATAGTCTGTCTTGAAGTTTTTGAAATTGGGCGTGGATGGGTAGGCGATATGTGCCATGGAATGCAGTTTGAAGTTGAATGCAGCGACAGTGCTTATTTAAATAAATGCGAAGCTGCTTTGACTCATGTCGTAATTGCTGTGACTCGAAACAAGTATGGCGGTTAGCGGGGCAGTGAAAAGTCGCGCTCAGAGGTGCCATGGCGGCCGCGCCAGGGTTGAAACGGCCAAGAGCACAGGGATCCGAGTCACTGCAACATCTGGCTAGTGAGCTCTTCGGATCGCCGCGACGCCGAGTATATAACCTCAAAAGGAAACTAAAGGTCAAAGCTTGGCTTATCATAGGAAGCCGCTGCCAAACACAGGCAAGGCCCACTCGAAGCCGTTTCTTGCAGTCAAAAGCAGCCGATTTAGATACAACATAGTACATGCATTCATGGCCAGAGGAAGGTATACAAAATACATACTCACCTATTTATATTGGATATTAGGTAGATACTCTCTTCTTGCGCATCTCCCGTCTCTCCTTCAGCTTCGCAAACAAAGAGCCCACCTTGCGTTCCCGCTTCCTCTCCCGCCTCTTCCCTTTCTTCACCTCGAGCTTCTCAATCCACTCTCCATGCGCCTGCGCATATGTGCGCCACACACTGCTCGCCATAAAACTCTTCTTCAACGTCTGCGCCCGCGTCTTCGCAATCTCAGCTCGCGCTTTCAGCCGCTCGCCTGCCGCAGAGACATACTGCTCCGCGGTCTGCTTCAGCTCCCGCGCCTTCCCCTTCGCCCGCTCGTTGCGATAATTCAGCCGCTCGCGAAGGATCTGCGCTCGGCTCTTCGAGTCGGCGACGATCGCATTCGTCTGACGGTCGATCGCCCGCATGAGGTCGTTGAGCGCAGTCATGAGTTCCTTGGAAATCGCGTCCGACGACTTCTTCCAAGGCCTTCATGGTCGCATCAACGACCTGGGAGAGCGAGTCGACGAGCTTGAGGCTCAGCGACGTGACCGGCGTTGACTCGTCGACTGGGAGCGGGGGCCGCCTTCCTAATGTTCGAGTTCACGGAAGGCGTGTGAGTGGCGGCCGCCTTGGGAGACGAGGGGTTAGAAAGGGATGTTGGGGGGCGAATGATGACGTCCTTGGTCGACTTCTCCTTCTCAGACCGCGTCTTCACCTTGCATTCGCCGATGGGAGACCCAGTGGTCCCGGATCCGCAAGCATCTGAAGGGGGCGGCGCAACAGAGAGGGAGCTGACCTGAACGGAGGGCGTCGTAGTTGCCGGGTTGAAGACGGCAAGAGCCATTTCCTTCAACGTCGATGGCATGATTGCCATATTGCCTGTGGGGGCAGCTGTTGAAAGAGGCGCCACGGAAGAGTTTGGGGCGGTGCCAAACATATTCCAGAACGTGGACAAGGTTGTTTGCGCAGGTGCAACGGGGGCTGTAGCCGGAGTAGGTCCCGGGGTAGGTATGCGGAAGACTGTATTGACCGCGAAACCCATGATCATTAAAAGCAATCCGACACTGGAGATAATTCATGTGAGCGCAAGAATTCCAACTCGGCAACAAAGACATACACCGTTACAGCACGCTCCAAACCAAAAGGTTTCTTGGTATTGTAAGGCAACAAAGGCCCAAGTTCTCGATAGACGATTCGAGGATTGACCATATTCCTGGTCTCCACACCGTCTACGAAGATCTGGGACTCGGAATCCTTTGATCAGTCGCAATGTTCGGACGGGGGGACTATCCAGCAAGGACCAGCTCTCGTAAGGCTTCAATGAGTCCACAAGGCCGCCTGTAACGGAGGTGTCCTTGACAGGAAACACGACCGGGAGATAAACCGTATGATCAGGAAGACGTCCGAGGGAGGCCGGTAGAGATATAATTGCCAATGAAGGTCTGTCTGAAGTCTGTGAACTCGGCTGGAAGCCAGGATGAAATCAGTGAGAAGATGACCGTGAAGAAGGAACCTACAGCAACGACATCGCCATTACCAGTTGTCTTGTGTGATAGACGGTCTTTGTACGATAAAACGACGCCCCCGGTTGCGAGAATGGACAGCAGCCATTGAGCAAAATCTCGGGACTGCGAAGTAGATCCGTACAAAACGAGATCAAAGTCCTTGATCTGGCGACCATCCCACCAATAGACTGGGGTTGGGAGCGGATCGGGCCCGGATAGCGGCTCCAACTTGCATCGGAGGTCGCCGTGCTCGTCTTTGAGCGGTGCCGAGGAGCATTCCTGGCTGAGAGGTGGCTCGTCACCTGGGAAGTCTGTGGTCATCGGCGAATTGGAGTCATCGTCCGTGATACAGTGAGGTTCCTCGGATGAAACGGCCTCATAGGAACGATTGAGCTCGTCGCGGGGAGCTTGTGATAGGATCAGGGAATGACAATCGGAGATCGCGCAACGAGTTGTGGACGGTGGAAGAGACGCCAAGCGAGCTGGACCGGGATGCGCTCAGCGTGCCAACCAAACTCTGCTCGAGGGCCGCATTGACGAATTGTTCCTCGGAAACATTGTCTGGGCTATCAGGCATGTGCTGCGCCTGTTCCGCAGCAGCGAAAGCGGTGACGACGGGGTCAGCATCGGGAGCAAGATCGTCGGGACCGTCGTCTGCAAAGCCCTCCCAGGCATCGATTTGACCATCGACGGAACTCCCTATCAGTGTTGCGGTGACCCCGGGTCATGACCCCTGGTCAAGAGACAAGGGTCGGCTCCCTTCGAGTTGACCTGACCTGACCCAGGGTCACCCCTGGGGTCAAGTCACCGGAGCGATTTTTTATTTGCAGTAGAATACAGAATGTACGCTAGTACTACTCATCGTCAATGATAATTTCGTCAGACCCACGGTGTCCGGGGCCATCCTCCTCAAAATCGGCCATTATGTTGTTCAAATCCGGCGTTCCATCCACCTGGTAGGACAGCAACGACCCGCCCCACGTTGAAACAGTGTTGATTGAAGCTTCGGTAAAGATCTTGTTGAGCTCGTAGAGCTCCTCAGTGCCAAAGTGGAGTCGAATGGCTGGCCGACGGATGGCCTGCGCAATTTCGGGCTCAGGGGAGTCATCCTCGCCTGCATCCCCATCATCCGGGAGCTCATTGAGACAATGCGTCAGTTCCGCAACGTTCCCGTTGGCGGGCTCATCTTCATCGTCTGGAATGAGGTTGTCGGCGCCTGATTTGACGTCGGCCCGGAGCTGAATGAAGGGAACGTGGCGGCGCTTGCGTTGCTTTGAGGACGGGAAAGTCTCGAGAATGTGGCGCTGGACGATGAGAGACTTGTGCGCACGCTCCGGGTTGAGGAGATTACGTGTTTTGTCGCTATATGTTCGTCCGAGAACACTGAACGCTCGCTCATTGCCCCCCGAGTTGGCTATCATTGCGAGAATGTGCTTTGCCATCAGTGCCAGCTCGCCCTTAACCCCCGCCAAATTGAGTTCATAAGAACGACTGTGTCCTGTTTCAAAGTCAATGAAAAATTATTGATGAGGGACAGAAACATACCTCGTTCTTGAACATATGTTTAAACTCATTCAGCGCCATTTTCTCGCTCGTATACCGTCCCGTCCCGTCATAGTAATCGAGATATTGCTCAAAGAGCACCGAAGGGACAGCCGAGTCTTCATCAATTTTGAATATCCGAGCATACACACGCTTCACAACGTGGTACAGCCCGATGCGGCTCAGAGAGTGGATTTCATCGTTGAAGAAGAATGCGCGGAGAAACGGATTGAAGAAGACCGCCAGGATGTAGAAATCCTGATCGTGTTTTAACGCCTTCCAGCGCTTGGCAAGGCTAGTGCAAATGACGGCATTGTGGGCGGCACAGTCAAAGGTTTTGTTATCAGTCGAGTACCGGTAATGCAAGATGGCGAGGGTGATGAGGACATGGTCGAGGCGAGTATTGGCTCCTTGAGTGACATTTGACGCGACTGCAAGTGGCGTAAGATACCGTGATAACCTGCCGGACAGATAAGCACACCAATTAAAGAAGTAAACCAAGAACGCACCGATGTACACCTGTCCAAAATGGGCCCATCTTCCCCGAGTCGATTAGTGCTATAACCTCGGCAGCTTTTTCCCGTGCCTCTTCGTCATCCCCACCCGCGCTCTCTAGATCCTCCCCACGGTGATTTATCAAATCCAAAAAGTGCACCTTGTAGCTCAGCAAGACGCCGCACGGACAGCGTGAGTGCCCCATCGTGTGATACCTGCACGCACAAATCGCTTCAGCCGCTCCCACTTCTGCCCGGGCGGCCGCTTCTCATTGATAGCCTGCTGCTCCTCAAGGAGCATAAGAAGAGCACGCTTATGAGATGAAAACCAATTGATGATCTTGAGGCAGTTGGCAAGTATTGCCGTGACGTCCGAGCAGCCGATATATTCTTTGACAACGAGATTAATCTAGAGCAGTGGTGTTAATTTGAGAGCGAGCTGAGCCACCTTCGACACGTACCTGGTGAGCCCAGCAAGGAATTGTGAGTATCCAGGGCATGAGATTGAGCAAGAGCGGACGCAAACCCCGCGAATCGCCGCCAGAGTCGCAGCAAAAAGCAACAAGGGTGACACACAGTACTGTGGTGAGATACACAATGTCTGCCATGACGTGGGTGAGCAGATTCACGGACGTCTTTCTCTCCTTCGTTGTGATGTGAAGCTTAATTGGAATCTCCTGAACATAAAATAAGCATGCATTGCCAAGCGGAAGCTGAACTATCTAAAACTCACCTTTCCTTTGACATTACAGGAAACCTGCTGAACCGCATCGTGCTTGGTGCTCCAGCCATCGACAGAAGCCGTCGCAAGTTCACCCTTCATCTCGGACGTTCGACCGGCTTCGATGGAGAGCACCTCGGAGTCTAAAATGCGCCCAGAAAGTGCATCACGCCCAGGGGTGTGTGCCCCGGGCACCACTTCTCAAAAAAGTGGCGCACAAAGGGATGCTCGACGGAGTTAAAGGATGCATTGAGGGAGGTCCATAATTTGAGGATGTCCGTTTCAAAATCTTCCTGGTGATCTTTCCTGAAGCGCTTGGCCCCGGCTACCAACTCGAACGTCGCCTGTCGTTTATTACTTTTGACGACAGCCTGGGACGTTGTGGCTGTCGCCGATGTTGTGTCGTTATCGGAACCGGACTCGTCCCTCTCCGCGGCCTCGAGCTTCTGCTTCCCTTGATATCAACGGAGTCACACTCGCGAATGTGCTTGCTGAGATATTTCATTTTGCCGCACAAGGGCTTCACGGCATTTTTTGCTGAGCGGAGCTGAGATGACAGGTCAAATATAAACCGTGGGACGCACCAAGCTCATGAAGTTTGTCCCCCGGTAAAGCATCTCGAGGCTGTATTGCTCCGCGACGGATCTTTTCGGCCTGCTCTTCCTTCAGCCTCGCTTCCTCCAGTGCGACTTCTCCGCGGCATCGAGCTTCTTTGTGATGCTTGTCGTTCTGATAGAGTTTCCCCTTCCAGAAAGCCCCCCAACGCCAGTCCTCCACTCCAGATTTCTTCTTGGGCTTGGATGCCATAACTTAAGACGCGTCGCGACGCGCTGTGAGGTGGACGTAAAAATGGACGTAAAAAAGATTGATTGAGTGATGGAACACGTGCTACTAGCTAATTGGGCGCTTGACCCGACCTGACCTCCCGAGCCCGAGTTGACTGACCTGACCTGACCACTTGACCCAGGGGTCAGGTCAAGGACCTGACTTGACCTTCGCAACACTGCTCCCTATGCTTATTGAGGACCTGCGAGACGGTGAGTCGGAGGGAAGATCGCTGGACCTGGAACTGTCGCTGAGGGAATCATTGTCAGATTGGTTGCTTGATATCTCAAGCCACTCCGAGTCAGACAAACTATCGAGCTCGGACATGGTGAAGAAGCACGCTAGAGAGGTCAAGTCGTCAAGGGATGAAAGAGAGGAGTTTCCCTTTTGTAGTAGTCATCCCTGTGGTTCCGGATCCGGCCCGTCCTTAGTGATTGCCGAGCGCCGGGCAAAGTACGTAGTTCTCCTCAGCTTGTTCCTCCGCAATCCGGTATACCCAGACCTCAGACCTCAGAAAAGAAAAGAGTTTGAATTTATTTTCACTTAAAAAATCGTTAACTAGTGCGCGTCCGTGTTTTTGTCTAGGACAACGTGTTTCCATGTCGTGTCCTCCGCGAACACATCCGATGCAGAATGACTCCCTCTGGTGGACACGACTTCGACACGGGTTCTAAGTCGATTACAATCATCTGGCGAAACCAATACTACAGACACCATCCAGCTACATCTGCGGTTTGCGAGAGCACAAAATACAAGTTGATTGGATTCAGATACTTGACACTTAATGATTACTGTAGCAGTGAGATATGCAAGACGAGTTAGTGAGTTGAGTGGACAACAGGATAATTAATATGGTCGCTTGAGAACAGTCTAACGTGTCGTGTCATGATTCTGGTCGTGAGGAGCGCACAAACTCGGTGAAGTATTTCCGGAATCCCTTCGCGTCGAGGTCGCGCAGCTTTCCCGTAAAGTCCAGCGCAGTCTCTTGTGGCCAACCTTGAGACGGAAGGAAAACGCCGAGGAAATAATCGTAGGCCTCCGTGCCCCGTGTCTTGAACACGGTCTGCAGCAGGTTCGCAACTTCGTGCAGAACTTGGCCGTGTCCCGCATCCTTGAGGTTAAATTCTGGAAGGGAGGGAACACGGAACACGGTGGTCACGATGCGTTCGTAGATGTATTGTTCGAACCCCGGCAGGCCTTTTGTGTTCGGCTGTGCCATTTGCGACGGATGTGGGCTGCCCCCATATCACGATGCAACGATTGAGGAACGTCAAGGCAGCTTTTTGGCATGGTGGATCGGAAAGATCCCCTGCAATGCCTAGCATGCTTTCCATTAATGAGTCGAACCCTCCCAAATTTCCCTGAAACGCTGTCAGAGCACAATCGAGGCCAAAGAAGAGAGCCACGTACGGTTCTGAAATAAAGACGGTTTGTAATTTCGAAGCCAAAACGTTGTTGAGCAAAGCGAGGTACGCCTTCTTTGTCTCGAAGTGAGCCCGTTGATCATCGGTCCCCGAAACTGGCTGCGTCAAAAGCCCAGTGATGTGTGCACTGAGGGGGCTGATGAGTTCGTCAGGACAGTAAATAGATCGCTCTGAAAGTTTGTTAGTCTGTTTGGATCTACTACGAAGGGCTGGCGTACCTGGAGTCTGTGAATCAAAAGTCCAATAAAGTTCAAAAAGTCGACGAGCTCCGACGGGTTCGAACTGGGTGAGAAGATTGGCCATGAGTTGCGGGATGAAATGCGTGACATTAGGTCCCGTCGTAGCTAAAATGCGCGCGAATGCGAAACGACTCTGTGGTTCAAAATGTCTTAGCGTACCGACGCCTGAATGAAAAAGGAACGTATTACCGCGTCGCGAACGTCCTTAAAGACGTTCATCGCTTCCAGACAGACCAAAATAGCCTGCGCCACCTCACCGAACACATCGTTCACTGGTAGCGGAACGTACCCCGCTGGGACGGGAGTTGGGTACTCCGGGAACAACCCTTGGCAATGTTCCCTAGTGCCATCATAACATGGTGAACCTTGACAATGGGGATCAAGTCCTGGCTGCCCTTCGCTCTGTAAGCCTGAAGGTTGTCCGATAACTCGGACATTAGCGGCTTCACAAAGGACAGCAGCAGCGAGGTCAACTGGTCTGGTGTTTTCGAAAGTAACGAGCAAAAGAGTGCCCACGGTCTCGTAGAGATATAACTGAGAATCAAAGGCAGAGTTCTTGATAGCCTCGGAGAGAAGGTCTGTCGAAGAGTCTGAATCGTCGGCGTCTGGAAGTTGTACTTCGATGGGAAGGAGGTCCCGGACACTGTTGGCAATATTCACGGCGACGTCGCCAGGAATGTCGCTTCTAACTTCCTTGATGAAGCGGTGGAAGAGATAATTTACGCGCGAACGATGGCTGGCGTCCGAATTATGCAGGCCACTGGGAGTTGTTAGCACAGAATCAGAGTAGCTTCGAAATGACTTACCGGGCGTCGATCATCGCCTCTAGAGTCGGCATGATACACTCGTTGCGTACTTTGAAGAAGTCGGGATAACGTGAAGTGGTCTCGAAAAACTGTAATGTCACGCTGCGATGTGGATACGAGGAAATGTTCGACTGTACGAGCGCAAACAGCATCTCGCCATGCGGTGTGAGTGGATATTCCGAATAATTGATAGATTTCCGTTTGTCCCGGTCGAGTGGAGGACCCTGGTAGAATTGTGGTTTGCCCTTGCCGCCAACTTTGGTCAAATGATGTTAACCTGTTGTTTGCAGTTCGATATAGTAAACGGTACCTTTGTTTATTTCTCCAAAGATGTACACCAAATAGACGCCAAGCTCCGCGTCGTTCCATTTAACAGCGATGCCGTTCTGGAATGCTCCAATGGTGTTGAGGGCAAGCGAGCGGACAGCCTCTGTGACGAGATCTTGATCGACCACTAAAATGCCGTCCATGAAGGTCCTTAGTTCCTGCGTGGGGGAGTTGGAGGCGCCATGAAATTTAGTTAGGAGCATGCAAACCTTGCGCATTGCCTCGAACTCGGCATTGTCGTCTTCATCAGGATCTTCGAGATCAGCTGCTTCGTCCCACTTCATTTTCGTCAGGATGACTTGAAGGAGTGAAGTTAGGAAGGACCGTCTATTGTCGTCGATGGGTTCTGAGGATGTTTTACGGCTTCGCTTATACTTGACACAGGGAAATGAGTTGGAATTGCAGATTTTTTTAAAAAAATTGTATGCTCACACCGGTGAGAATGACATGCAGCATTGGGAAGACTGTGCTGCAGGTATCATCGTAATCATCTGCCATGAACTGCAGCATGACTGGAAGAATCTGATTGAGGAGAAGAGTCGCCTCGGACGTGACATCTTCGCTGGTGGAATCCTGATGAACAAAAATTCAACCATCCGCACTGAGGAGCCGCAAGCGTCACCCACCTCAACAAGTTTTGCCAGTTCCAAGCCAAGGATGTTGAGCAATTTACCGAGAGCTTCTCGGTAGGACTCTTCGCCCTCGTCTGTCTCAGTTCGCTCGCTCTGCTCTGTCCGCGTTTTGCTTTCCAACGCATCGATAACCTGACCCAAGGATAGAACTTTGAGGAGCTGCAGTTTGTCCCCGGGCTCTTTGAGGCCTTTGGCCACGATTCGCATCAATGCCACACAAGTTGCGAGTCGGATAGGGAGGGATGGGTCCGCGAGGAGACTAAATAGTAGTGGAACAGTGGTGGGCGTCACGGTCAAATTAATGTCGATCCATCCCTGAAATGACGAGGGTTAAGAATCGATGCAGCTTGGTCGATGGTCACAAACCAGCATAGGAACCAAATGTCCGAATGCCCAGATCGACGACTTCTACAGCTTCTTCTATCTCGCGGGGAGACGCGCCGCCTTTTTTCATTGTTTGTGCTCCCTCGGACACAATGGTCAAGACCGCCTCATTGATCCCAACTGCATCTCGTTCCCGTACCGCATCCCGGACACGCGCATCACGCGTTTGACGCGCCTGGTTGAACGCTCGTGCGGATTTGAGCATCTGGTCCGCGACCTCGCCCGAAATCTCGAGCACAATGTGGAAAAATAACAGGATAATATGGCGATTGAATGCGGGTTCGGAGGAGGAAGACGATTGTGCAGGGCGGATCAGAGAGAAGAGGTCAGGGAAGAAAGTCGGCCATTGACCCGGGGTCATGTACGTGCAGAGGAAGAAAAGGGTTAGCGTATGTGAGAATTTGTTGCGGAGGACTGGAATGGCGCGTTTTCAGGGAAAGAAAATGGGCCAGATGCGTGTGATCTTACAAGTCGAATTAGCTTCTGCCGGGCCATAGACATATTCGCTTTGAATGTAGGCGACCAGACTTTGCTGAATGGTCCGGAAGCACTCGTCATCCAGAGGCTCAAATCTGAAAAGAGAAGGTCAGGAAAAAGTCTGCTAGGGTGCAACAGGTAGAAGGGAGCCCGTCCAATAAAATCATAGATTTCTGGTCACCGACGGGGTGGCACGCGAACGCATTCGATCCATACCGGCTTCGCTGAGTAGATCGGGGCAGCATCGGTAACCCCCAAAATACACCGCAGGTCCCGCGTCGATATGTTCTGTCCGCATCCATCCATCCCGCGATTATCCAAAACATATTCCATAAATCCCGACCCCAAGTGGGCAAGCGAATACGATGAACACACCCGACCACAGTGACTGAATCGGAGCGGGATCCACCCAATCAAAGTCAAATGCACTCACCGGTTGTCGAAGAACTCGTCTAACACTCTGAGGGCAAAGAATCTAACTTGTGGTGGGTATTTCCCTGACGCCATCCGCTGTCGTGTCGACGAAAAGAGGTAGGGCCAGTCTCCATGTGTTTTCGGCATTCTGCTGTATAGTTCCCAAGTAGTTCAAGGCCTGCTGGTGGAGGGCAGCCTGCGCTGGATCCGACGCAATGTTGATCGCCTGCACGACCTGATCCAGTTCTTGTTCCATCACGAGCCGGAAATTGAGAGATTGGGTAGTGTAGTGGGTTCAGATGGAATCGCAAGAGCCCACTACAGGCCCAGCTATGGGTGGTGGTAAGGACCAAGATGACTCGGATGGTGAGGAAAGCTTTCTCGATCGCGTAGCGTCTACCTAAAGAGGCAATTTTTGTCACAGTCGCGTGCCCACTCCGGAGGCTAATTTTATGCGCCAAAAAATATTTCTACAGATATGTCCATAGTCTCCACTATCTTCCTTGTTCCACTCCCTCAAAACTGTAGAATATATAATTCTCCAGTATGCAGGGCCAAGGAAACACGTCCAGTAGCTTCTTCAAAAGCTAGCGACCGACAGGTGTGTAGCTCAAATGGCAGGGCAAGATGTCGTGCGAACAACGGTTGCACGACGACTGGATCGTTCCCGTCGGTTCTATTAGGAGAGAAAGCGGCCTTCATCAATGTATATTCGTCGCTTGACCATCGCCGTTCCAGCCAAACTGCGCGCTGTCCAGTCTCGCCAAGGCTAACGATTTCCGGAGAAGCACCGAGTTCTGTGCGGAACGGGCAAGCAAACGGGGGTTGCCTACTCGGCCCTCTGCGAGAGGATCGGAAGAGCGGTCCAAGGGGAAGTGAAAGATGTACTGGTTTACAAGTCGAGGCAGGTTAGAGAGTGAGAGTCAAAGGTAGAATAAATCACGCGCACGTCGTTCCCGATGGAAAAGATAGAGTGGAATGCTACGAATGAAATGTGGGTCGTGTTGCGCATCGAGTTTGCCGAGAGATGGTAATCTACGTCGGAAATGGCTGAACTCTCGTACTCGGCGTTTGGAGATTCGAGAGACTCCGACCACTTCGAGTTGACAGTGGTTTCATTGAAGATAGCAGCCGGAAGGTCGTGTATTCGAACAACAACGGTCGATTGATTCCGAACGGCGGCGAGAACGAGTTGGCGGGCGCATACTTGGAAATGTAATTGTGCAAGTTGCTGAAATATAAGATATCGGCCAATATTAAACAGCAATTTTGAGCTCACCTCCGCAAATCCAGGATCGATTAAGCATTGAGCTCGAGTCGTAGAGTTGACGATTAAAATACGATATGCTCCGGGAATGAGGACGTGATCCACGAACTGCGGTATTCCGACAGCGATGGTGTGACTGCACACATGAACTTCATAGAACCGGCCCTCCGAATCTTGTCTATCGATCCTACAGATTACAGTCGGAGCAGGAAGCGTAAAGGGGCCAGCACTGGCATCGTCGTCCAGTTGAGGCTTTAAAGATACAGAATATGCGGACAGTTGAGTGCCCGATCTTGTACCGGAGATCAAAGCAATCAAGACCTCCCTGCCTCCCATCTGCATGGCAGCACAAAAGCTCAAGGGGAATTCAGGGCCCGGGAGATCGATTAATGCTGCACGATATGGCTGATCCGTGTTAGCCACGCGCCACACGGACAGAGACGCAGGGGCGCGGCGCAGTACAACGAGCCAGTCAGAACCAATGAACTGCATCTGCAAGACATTGTCCAGATCCCCGAGACGCGTCATTTTCCTGATTTGGGGATTGGGTCTGCGCCAGTTGTGGTCGACACGCAGTGCACGCGTCACAATGGCCTGCAATGTTGGTCCAGGCAGATGGTTGGGATCAACGTAGGGTATGTCGAGAGGAAGACGGCACGAGTCTAGTATCCGATGCCAGAGGTAGTCGTTCAAGGTGTATTCGTGGAGAGCACGGCATGTCTACTCACTGTTCAACCAAGGATGCGACACAGAGCAGGGCTGTACCCACCTGGCTCACTAGTAAAATGTCCTCTGGATATAGAAGCACGAGAATGCTGAGGAGAATGTCTGTCGGGAGCGAGAGCAAAGTCATGGAAGACTCGGAGACGTGATTTGAAGTTATCTTATCTAATCTGCAAGCCGGTGTATGCCGAAATGGTGACGAAAACTACACCCCTATTTTTTTGAAGAGTACACTGTAAACTTTATCAGTTTTTGCCAGTTAGTCTCGTATTTACCCCGCCGAGTAGCAGTCGTGTTGCGGATTAGAAAATTATACAATTAAAGCTGTACGAAAGTTACAATTACGACGGAGCCGACTTACGGCGAATTTTATGAATACATTGCAAGCATTCGAAATGTTGAGGCAGCGAATGACAGAACTGGTATCAGGGATCAATAAAATCGTATGCTAATGGGTTCCTTGCCCTCCACCAGCCGTCGGTGGACTATATTCGATGTGAAGCTGCTCCACTATTTGCGGTGTTAGAAACCGCCAGGTAGTAATGGGTTATGAGCGATCCACATACCCCGTTCCCGATGAAAACCGCCGCTCGCCGTGCAATGTCCATATCGACCGCCATGCTCACGTCAATCTGCTCTGCATCCAGTTCGAGCTCGTGGCTGGTAACAATCGTCCCCCACCCGTCTTTACTCAGAATCTCTTTCAACTCATCCAACCACTCGTCGTGCTCATTCGTGAGTAAGTAGAGAACGTCCAGCGTCTGGTGCCGGCCCCGCGAGGCGCGCAAATAGTTTGTCCTTGCGTCGCGCACTTTCTTCAGAATGGTGTCAACCCCGGGAGAACAGTGTTCCATCGCCTGCTTGACGCGGTCCGGGTGGCCTTCCTCAAACGGCATGAAGACATCCGGGAGGAACGGCAGGAGATTCCACGAATAAAACGTTGATCCGAAGGACGCGAGTCTCTCGCAAGACTTTTTGTAGTCGCCGCGACGGACATGAATAGCCAGCATACGTTGAAATGGGTCGCGAGGGGCGGAATGCGGGGGCCTAGGACCACGAGGAAGAAAAAGGTATTTGTTCCGCGCAACGGCTGATTCTACAATTGGAGACGGCTCGAGGAGCCGCGAGGCTGGAGATTTGGAGAAGGAGTCCCACAGCGATACAATACGTGTACCTTCCCAGTGGTTAGCGTCGAAAAAAGAGGAACAGAATTCGCGTACTCCCCCACAACCTTGTAGTAATCGTCGGCATAAAAAAATTAACGTGGTTAGATTGGGAACATACCAGAGATCGAATACCTGAGGGAAATTGTCCTGCTCGTACAGTGCGGGGAACAATCTCAATACAATCTTTGCAAGGAATGATTTAAAATATGTCTTTGTGAAAGACTGGGAGACTAACTTTCGGGTGCATCCAGGAGAACTTTCTGCCAGTGAGCGAAAATTTTGTCTCCCTCCGCCTGCCCAATGTGCGGTTTAACTTGGGTAGTGTTGATTTTCCGCCGTTCGTGTTCGGGACAAACAACGTCGAACCACGCGTCCGAAATGGAGCGGGGCGCGTTGTCGCCTTCGTCCCATGGGCCGCCTGCAGACGGTCCGGAAATGAGCGCATTCAGCGGCGTCACAGGCTGCTCGGCGAGTCTCTGGCTCGGCGGCCAGGGATAATGTGTTAGACTCCACATAAAGGTGGGGAAGACGTAGGCCCGTTTGGACATGTACGCCAGATGAGTGTTCATTAGGCTGCACGTATTCTGTTAACGGCCGTTCATAGTCAAGATAGCTATTGCGCACATTTCATTGAAAACGTTATTCCACCCAAGCCTGTGAGCTTGGTTGGAGAATTTGACATATCGTCCTGAAAGCGTCAGTTATATAATTATTCCGCATACGAGGACTTCAGCCGCTCTACTGCTCACCAGTTTTTCCCTCCGGAAAAGGCAGGTCCAAGTTGTGTTGAGGAAGATTCTTTTCCCAGAGCCATAATTTCTCGTATGTTGGGGGGTCAACGGGCAGTCGTACGGCTGGGTTCTCCGCAGAACCTTCCGAAACACTGATCCCAATGTGAGGATTTTCACTGGGGAGCAGCCGTGTGGAGAAGAATAAGAACAGAACAAGAGCTAACAGCCAACACAATTTCGTCCGTCGATTGCCCCTCGATATTATCTGTTTTGAGTGGAGGTAACAAGTAGACAGCGCGCGCCTATAGGGTCTAGGCAGCATTGGATATAGAACTCCGCATCATAAACGCGACAACAGCGTGGGTATGATCGGCGTCACTCTCCTGTGTACGGAACGAAAAGAAAAAAAATCATGGTATTTGCCCTCCAAGCACGACGCGACGCGATTTAGCAGCAGATATACATGTCGAAAGCGGGTCTCCAGCACCCTCCACATCCAACCCCGGCCCCAGTTGCACCACCGAAACAAGTTCGTTGTTTTCGTCCACGACAACGGAGATTGTAGTGTCGAGCAGAGGCTCTTCGAACGCGGTTGGGTCTGCCAGCAGTGTCCTGTTCGTGATGGTTAATCCTAAAAGTCATTTCGAGCGCAAGGAAAAACAGACGCATCGAAAACACCAAAGGAAAAGGATACAGGCGTCTTGCATATTTGCAGCGGACTGGCGGCCGTTCTAGAGCAGGTTGTCAAGCCAGTCTCGACATTATAAGTCGCTTTCGGTAAAGTAGCTTCAAAGAGAGGATATATGAACCCAGAGAACTGGAGGACCGAATGATTTTGAACGCACTGTCTCGAAGCGCGGCCATCATCGCGATGAGCGCCGCGTCGAATACGTTCCCGTCGTAGTTGATGCATGTAGCATCTACGTACAGCACCCAGACAGCTTTTGAAGGGTGGATAACGAGCGATGAGAGGGTTATTGTTCTGCACATCCGTTAGCAAAGAAATGCAGGGAAGGTGTCAAACGTACGATGCAAGCACCTCATTCAATCGATCCGACAGAACCTGGGCTTCGTCGCTGGGGGGTCCGGGCTTAAATTTTGGCGAACATAACGCAGGAAGGTCGATATTTGGGACTGCGAGAGGTCAAAGAAACGCCGGTATCAGAAAAGTGCACTCACCGAGAAAACCGTCCTCGGGTGAGTCGAGTTCTGGTTCTGCTATTTCAGCCTTGACTCCACACACGATAGTTGTCTCTCCTAGACGGACAAGGGCAGATCCATTGGCGGTCGATATGGAGCCTTAACACAATTACGGTGTGTCCAGCAGAAGAAAACGCGCAAGGATGCCTACCGACATTGACAGAGACATCGCGCCACGCGTCGAACGCGCGTCCATCTGGCCTAACATCCTCTGCAACGAATCGCTCGAGGTACGCCCGAGGGTGCAGTCGCTGGAAGATGGACGCTTTGAGTGCAGCGTCGCTCATCGCAAAGAATTCTCGGTCACGGGACGCAAATGAATCTCCACTACTTTTACAGACGCGTAATTCTACCCCACGACACCCCTTCAACACCGCAAATTCGGCATTTATAATGCTACTCGTCGCCGCTCCGATGCTAACATTGTCCGCCAGCGCGACGAATTTAATGTCCAGAACGGGACACTGGCGCACTCTCCCGACGTTCACCCCCCGCGCCGTCCTGGTGTGCACGGTCCATTCGCGGCTGCGGCCGGTCTGGCTCCTCGTGTACCGTGATCGTTTGCACCGGCGCAGATGGGCACCCTTGTAATTGCGCCTCCGAGCGGTACGATTGTAATGCCTCACATACCTGTTGCGGCGATGGCGGGGGGCGGCGCGAAAATTTAACAGACACGTTCATCATGTGCCCGACAGTCACCGGTACACGATTGCATGATGCAGAGATTTTGAGCGGCGTGTGCGCGTGCATGTCGAATTCCTGCATCACCGCGTCGCCGACAAGCTGTTCGGGCTCCACATCT
This sequence comes from Mycena venus, assembly GCA_014462655.1. NCBI lineage: Eukaryota > Fungi > Basidiomycota > Agaricomycetes > Agaricales > Mycenaceae > Glaucomycena > Glaucomycena venus. The sequence goes on from JACAZI010000033.1 coordinate 1,428,046, forward strand.
GCGATCCCGCCCAGAATTTTACGTGTCTCCCACTCTATTTTCTCTTCCTCACCCGATATATACGGCACGACGTTATCGATGATGTCTAGGCTGGGGACACCGGGATATCCCGCTCCAGATATCGCCTGCATCGTGGAGACCATAAGGGTGTCGATGGGCCCGAATTCCTTCTCCAGCGCAGCGAGGGGAATAACGTGGGCAGTCGTGGAGCAGTTTGCATTCGTCACGATGAATCCTTTCTTCAGCGGAGGGGAGTGCAGCGCCTGTTGTTGTCGGACGATGGACAGATGTCCCGGATTAACCAGTGGTACGATGAGTGGAACATGGGGATCGCGACGAAAGTTTTTTGCATTGGAGAATACAGCCAGGTCTGCTGCACGAAATGCGGTCTCTGATCGTCGCTGTTCAAGTAGCGGAGAGTTGAACAAAAAGTACAACATACCGATGTCACCAGCAACATCTGCGTCTAAACCAGAGAATACAACGGCGCATTCAGCGAATGCTTCTGGTTTGCACTCTTGCACAATGATATCTTTCACCACACTCGGCATGTATGCAACCTGCTTCCAGTTAACCGCTGAACCGTATGGCTTCCCTGCTGAGCGGGACGATGCGCCGAGAGCATGGATGATAAACCATGGGTGGACGGAAAGAAGGGTGATGAAGCGCTGGCCTACAGTGCCCGTCGCGCCAAGGATGCCAACTTTTATTGGGGGTCGGTCGGACTGGCGCTGCATTGTGATCGTGGAGTTAACGGCAAAGAAAGTGCGCAATAAATTCAGCGCGAGTCAGCGGCAACAGGCGGCCCGGCTCACGGGTGTTTCCGAGCATCAAACAGCGCTTTGGCCTGAACTCGACAGCTTGCCGTTTACCACCACAATGGCCTCTGGTGAGTGTCAGTTCCTGCCCAAACACCTCTACTCAAACCTAGAACTTGAAGCTGCGCGTCGCGGAAGACCGAAAATTGTACGTCGATTCGTGTTCTACATTCGTTGAGACTCATTTGCGCGACAGAAACCTCCACGAAGGGTACTACTTTTCCCCTGCTGTATCTAGTGTCCACTTAAACACGAAATAGCATGGCCCTGACGTCTCTATCGAGAAAACCTGGGCCGATCTTGCCAACAACATCCGGGAAATCCAGAATCACAATGCCCCGAACCTGTCTTTCGAGGAAAACCACAGGTTCGCGTACAACATGGTGCTGCACAAGCAGGGGGAGATGCTTTACAAAGGCGTTAATCAGCTTGTCGCTGAAAACCTCGATCACCTCGCCAACACCCAAGTCGTCCCTGCGTTCCCGTCGGGTTCCAGTGACGAGACGGTGCAGAGTCAAGAGGCTGAAATGCTCTTGAAGGCTCTGCGGAATATCTGGGACGACCATACGAGTAATATGGTCAGGCTGGGGCAGATCCTGAAATACATGGTCAGTCACCAGGGCCTTGGTGCGTTGCAATTCGTGTTTAAATCATTTCATTCTGGCAGGATCGAGTTTACGCAAAATCTGCGGACGTGCCTGAGATATGGGATGCGGGGCTTAATCTCTTCCTCAAACACATAATCCGTCCGCCAATAAAGGAACACTTGGTAACTGCAATCTTAAACCAGATTCAGTTTGAGCGCGATGGCTACGTCGTTAATCGTTCAGCCATCAAGGGATGCGTGGACGTGTTCCTCACGCTCGAGGACGCGAACGGTTTAACTGTGTATAAGCGTGACCTTGAGCCGGCTCTTTTGCGAGAGAGTCATACATTCTACGAGGCGGAAGGCCTGAACTTGTTACAGGCGTGTGATGCTCCCGAATATCTGCGACGGGTAAGGTTATCACCTCCCATCATCAAGCGTTATCTTCACTTTTTTTCCAGGTCGAGAGTCGATTCGATTCTGAGGACTCTCGGACACACCATTATCTGTCCCGCAACACCGCGCCCGCACTGCGCCAGATACTTCAAGACCATCTTTTGACCCCTCATCTAACCACAGTCATATCCATGGAGTCCTCTGGACTTGACACCATGATCGACTTGAACAAAACGAACGACATGGCTCGACTGTATCGCTTATTCACCACGGTTCCAACGGGTCTCCCATGTCTGAAACGTGCACTCAAAGACTCCGTGCGGAGGAGAGGAGAAACGATCAACCAAGCGTCCTCGGGCCTCGAAGGCGGCGAAGCGGCGGCCTCCAAATCGGCTCAAGGGGCACAAACTCTGGCGCTGGCTCTCAAGTGGGTACAGGATGTGCTAGACCTGAAGGATCTTTTCGATAAGATCTGGAAAGAGGCCTTTTCGTGCGACCGAGAACTTGAGAGCAATCTCAATGAGGTGCGATATTTGCAGCCTTGATATTATTTCCCACCCTGACTGAACATTTGCAGGCGTTCGAGTCCTTCATCAACCTTAATGAAAGGTCTTCCGAGTTCATCTCCTTGTTCATCGATGAGCACCTTAGGCGGGGTCTCAAAGGAGTGCGTTTACCGCTTTGCATTTTATACGTTCGCAACTGACTCATCTTTATAGAAAACCGACACGGAAGTCGACGCTGTCCTTGACAAGACGATCACAGTGTTCCGATATATCACAGAGAAGGACGTGTTTGAGCGGTATTACAAAGGCCACCTCGCGAAGCGTCTTCTCCTTGGTCGGTCGGTTTCAGACGACGCCGAGCGAGGCATGCTTGCCAAACTCAAGGTTGAGTGCGGCCATCAATTCACGCAAAAGTTGGAGGGCATGTTCCACGATATGAAGCTTTCGGAGGATACGATGAAAGCGTACAAGACGCATTTAGCACAAACTGTGGTGCGTATCATTCTGCTCTGTCTGTGGTCATCTCAGCTTTTTGTGTAGGCCCCCAAGATCGACATTTCGGTTATCGTTATGACATCGACCTTTTGGCCAATGTCGCAGCCCACTGCGACATGTACGTTTCCCTGGGATATGATCCAAACGTCGAAGTCGTTCGAACAATTCTACCTTTCTCAACACTCTGGGAGACGCTTAACATGGCAGCCATCCCTGGGCAATGCCGACGTGCGGGTAACTTTCAAAGCCAGGAAACACGACCTGAACGTATCGACCCTGGCGTTGGTCATCCTTCTCCTTTTCGAGGATCAAGGCCCCGACGATTTCATGACATACGAGGTTCGTGTGACCGGCCGACTAATTGTGTGCGGATCGTTCATTATATCCTCAATAGGAGATCAAACAAGCCACTTCCATCGTGGACAATGAACTGCAACGTCAGCTTCAATCCCTCGCATGTGCCAAATTCAAGATTTTGAAGAAGCATCCGCCGGGTCGTGAAGTCGATCCAACCGACTCGTTCTCATTCAACGCCGACTTTTCGTCAAACCTTCAGAAGATCAAGATCAGTACCGTTTCGTCGAAGGTAGAAAGTGGCGAAGAGCGGAAGGAGACGAAGGATCGGATCGAAGAGGAGAGAGACGACACCAGACTGAGGTTCGTGCACGTGAAACAACGACTTGTTCAAGTGCTAAATCCTGTCTCCAGGCCTGCATCGTGCGAATAATGAAGGACCGGAAACATATGACTCACAACGACCTCATCAACGAAGTAACCCGACAGCTGGCGACGCGGTTCTTGCCCAATCCCTTGAACATCAAGAAACGGATCGAAAACTTGATTGAGGTACGCTCCAAATCGTTACTTGCAATTCAATAACTAACCTGCGCCAAAGAGGGAATATCTCCAGAGATGCGAAGACCGCAAATCATACAATTACTTGGTAAGACGAAGCTTCATCAACCGTACAGACATTAATGTACATCGGTGCGCTAGGCATGAATCACCGCAACAGAATGTACTATCTTCCTCGCACCTCAGCATTGTATCTCAATACCTGCATTTTGATTTTGATAAACTGGCTTTCATATTTGAGCGTACATTCTTAAACGTATCATTATCAACGTCTTGGACTTGATAAAGTCGCCGATTCTCTAGCTCGCGAGCACAAGGCCTTGACAGCAGCGATCGGCGACGGGACCTGGGTTACTTGATTTGTTGTGCGAAGCTCACGGAAACGAGCTGATTTCTCTGGGGTCGACAAAAGGATTAGGGGAGCCTGAGAGGTGACCTGGTGTGTCTGAATGATGGCAACTTACGAAAAGATTTACCTACGCAGTCGACGACCATGAGTCGAAGACCGTTTATGTTTGTATATGGGCGAGAAAATCTACAAAGACTGAGATGGTACGAGCATAGGTGAAAGAAGAACTTGCATGGTTTTTCTTCGACAGAATCTCAAATATTGGTTTATGACGTATGAGTTTGTATGTAGCAGCGGCCGCTGAGAGGGATAGAGGGATAAGCGAGGGTTAAATGCAGCGAGAGAGCTTACGGAGCGTGTTAACCCGCGCCGCTGGGGACGCTCATTGTGGTTTAGTCCAAGGTGTTCGGCCCGTGGCAGTGACCCCTTTAAGGTCACGCCGGCCCACGTGCGCCGTTTTTCAAAGTAGGCAACTTTACTTCCTTTTATAGCAATGCGTCGATCCCTGGTCCAAATTACAACAAACGAGGTACGAGTTGATAATGTTATAGCGTCTGCTTATAAGAGACTAGCTCCAAATCCCTAAAAAGAATTCATTGCCCAAAGGAGTGATACAGTGCGGCTTGTAGCTACAGCTGACAGAATTGTCCCACAAGTTAAGTGTCCAAAGTCCAAGGTCTATGACGTAGAATTAAAGGTAGTCTACTGTGAGCTCGTAGAGTTGAGTGCAGACTGAGCTGCATCGAGCGCGGCTTGGACCCGAGCTGGGCCTGTGGCGTCGTCCCAGTCGTTCCCGCCGGGCACTACCAAATTCTTGCCGACGTCCGAGCCGGAGAATCCATTGTCGTCCACGGAGAGGGTTCCGTCAGAGTTAACAATCTGGCTGAACTTCGAGGCAATTTGCTCGTCGAAGCCAACTTGTCTTGCGACGGTTTTCCGTTGAATATCGTCGCGGAAGACCTGAAGCACCCTGTTAACGAGTAAGTTTTGATGCTGGCGCCTCCATGTAATACGAACCCGTTGTGTTGTTCGAGAACAATGGTCTGAACCTAATTTATGAGTTAGAAAAGAGTTGAAAAAATTCAGGAGCGGACACCCCTGCACGTCGCAGATCTGTTCTGTGATGATGCTATTTTTAGCGTTAGTTTTGAGTAAGTTATGCATCAAACTGAGAAAATACCGTTTAGCAATTTCCTGCAGAATGGCAAGTTTCTGCTGGACAATCTCGATCTAAGATCTGCGGTCAGAGACTCGGCGCAATTTACAGAAAGTGCAGGCTTACCTTGACCACCTCGCATTTCTGCTCGACTTCCTTGATCACGACCGTCTGACCGTTCTTGCCGCCGTTGAAGTTATCCTTGCCGTTGAAATCGTCAAAGCCTTGGAGCTGAGAGATGTTATTCCAGTTGTTGAAAGAAATGCTGTCGTTACTGCGGGCTTGCAGGGACGCAGGCGGGGCATTGCGAAGCACTGAATGCATATGTTTTAACTCGAGGGAAGTTGTGCCGCAGCGAGGGACTCACTCAAAGCTTGCTCGCGCCTATAAGACAGAGGCTTGGCCACCGAGGTCAAGGACAGAAGGGCGAAGACGAAAAGAACCGTGGATGCGGCAAACATGGTTGGAAAATATCTGGAATCGAAAAAAAAATCACGGTCAGACAACATCAAAAGGGAATGGACACAGTAATACACACTTGGAGCTGTAGATATTGAGGTGAAGCCGACTTGGGCAAGATGAACGAAGGGAAGAAGGATGCTAAAAAGGCAACCTGGCCAAGACGGGGGAGAAACCGAAGTGAATAGGCAAAAGGCTGAGGAATATGACTGAGAATTCATTCAACTTATAGGCCGGGCGGAGAGCAAGTTCCCATGGATACTCTATCCGGCGGGAAGCCAGCGGAAGTACGAAATGAGGACGGCAGCCTGCAAGAGCAGACCCAATAAACTGGGTTCGGTAGGTGGACAGTCTCTGCCTAAAATGGGTCGAAATTCCCAAAGCGGACTCGGTAGTCAAGTTAGTCAAGGGTTGCCAGTCTTGCAGTACGCGTATACTGTCTCCGTAGGCCTTCTGACTTGCCTGATTGGACGGCGTCTTTTCGCATCTTCCGGACCAGCGCGCCTGGATTCGATTATGATCGACCTCTGATGATCAAAGGAGAAGACGATGCTAAAGTCGCTTGAAGTTGAATGCACAATGCAGAACAAGAAGAACCAAACCTCAAAATCCACTTGTGAAGAATTGAACCTGAGCGCTATGTTCAAGGTGGTTGAAATGACGATAAGTACATTGATCATCGTGCCCACATAAAAGTGCAAAAGAGGTTTGTTTCCATCGCGACGTCGACTTCAGTGACGGGCTTCTCGGCTTCTTGCCCAAATTCTCCGAGCCACGTTGTTAGCCACGCGAGATATGTTTCTCCGGAGCATTTTGGCGACTAAAATTTCCGAAAAATGCCAAGAAAATGCGTCGGAGAGCATCAACTTCATTTCAGGCCGAGAAGCCCGCATCATTGTGGAGGCTGAATTGAGATCAGCAAAGCAGTAGTATCAATTCCAGTCTACTGGTGGAAAAAAAATATATCCATTAACTTGTCGACCTTATGTTATCAAACTCTTCAATGAAATGCGTCATGATTCAAGCGGGTACAACAGGACTCCTGCAACCAGCTATGAGCTCCTCCGTGAAAAGATGGAAGACAACGGACGTACTCAGCTCGAGCGGTTGATATAGTACGCATTACGCGCGGTGTAGAATGCAGAGTCCACAGAGCGGGGGGAGGTCTGCTCATTCCAGTTGTCCTTGATCACAATAGTCTGCGATCCAATGTCATGTCCGGAGAAGTGCCAGTCGTCGGTGCAGAACGACCCGTCGTCGTTGTAGATCTTGCCGAAGTGCTCGACGACGCCGCGGTCAAAGCCGACCTGGTGGCCGGAGTGACGGCGAAGGTCCCCGCGGAAGTGGCCGAGACTCTGGTAGTATTGCTCGAAAACGATGGTTTGAGTCTCGACTTCGCAAATCTGCTCCGTGATGATCCTTCGTGAGAAAAGTTACGTAAGTGGGAAAGTTACATAAGACGTGGGAAGGCTTATGAGATTACCTCTTGGCCATCTCCTGGAGCACCGCGAGTCTCTGTTGGATAATCACGACGTCCACAGAGTGGCAAACCTCCTGGCTCTCTACCACGGTCTGGCCACGGTTGAAACCTGGCATGTAGCAGTCAAAATATTGTATGAGACATTTGCTGTATGGCTGTACCATTGAAGTCATCGACACCGTAAAAGTTGTCGAAGCCGTCGAGGCTCCCGATATTGTTCCACTTGTCGAAGGAGACGTGCCCGTGGTTACGGCGCGAAACTGTTGGAGGGATTAATGTCTGGTAGGGGCCGAAGGATTAAAATAAAACAGACCTTGTTGAATGATTGACACTGGCGAGGAGAAAACTCCATTCGCAAAAGCAGAGATAGCAATCAAAGGAAGAGCGAGTTTGGCGAACATGATAGAAGGTGGTAGGCACAAGCCTTTATTTTTAGGTTACTTTCAAAGCATGTTAAGAAGGATGAGGTGGGCTCACTTTGAAAGAACGAATAAAAGACTGTAGGAGGCTGCCTGGCCAAACAAAGAGGAAGGTAGAACGAAAGAAGAAGATGCGAGGACTGGATGGATTGTGGGTGGGGGATTTACCAGATTTTATAGGAATTCCAAGACTTCAGCTGTCAGAGGATCCATTCATGCGGGAGGCAGGCAATAATCTCGCCAAGCCTCTTCGATAAGGCAAGGTACAGTTCTCTTACCTGCCAATTGGCGGATCATACGCAGTTCCAGGCGGAATCTGACGTGCCGCCCAATGTCGACGTTAAAACATGACAGAGTTGTTCACTGGTGCATAACGACCAAAGACAACTGAGTCAGCGAGCAGTGTGGCTTTCCGTCTATCCATCTATGCACCAAGGAATTACAATAGTTCATCCTTCCAGAAACCAGGGCAAAAAAGGACAACGTGGTTGAATTCGGAAACCTGGACCGAGGAATGTTAAATGGCGCTGGTATACCACATTAATACCACCCAACAGACGCCATTACCTCGAAGAGAAACTCGAAATGAAAAGCAGTGGACGATGATTATCTGGTACCCGATGTAAGCCAAGAGACACCTCGACGTTGAAAATACTGATCATCAGCAGATGAAGTTGTGGCAATGATTTGAAGTGAACTGTGAGCGCTAGACTTGAAGACTGAAAGACGTGCCAAGAACAGTTCGCAAACAAGCAGTTTTGCTGTGCAGGAAAATAATGATATGCATCGTTCTCATATGCCACGGAAATGAGGATGTATTATAACTCATCATGGCCCGACCCACTGGCATGGAATGCCTCGGCGAGTTCTATCGGCCATTCAGCTGAAAGTCCAATGAATAAAAAAACGACTCACTTCGGCGTGTTTGTGGCGATAGCTCTACCGGAAGCACAACATTATACTCTACGTATAGATCGCCGAACGTAGGCTTCTCAAAGTGGGGCATTCCCTCCCCTTCTATAGTTTGTACGAAACCTGGGTTTCCACGTCAAAAGATAACAAAAATGACCATGTTTTCTGCGACATACCTGGTTGAGTAACTCCCTTCCGTTGGAGTCTCACTATGTGTCCATCTAGATGGGTCAAATTGCGGTCGAAACCTAATAAAGCCTGTCATCGAAAAAGAAAAAGACATCAGTTTTAAGAGACAGATGCCAAGAAAAGTCGGACTTCATCGACGCCGATAGTCTCTCGCCAATAGAGACTGCTCTCTTTCCTTCGCCATCCTCCCTTGTCTTTCCTACTCCGGACACGCAGAACCACATCACCCGGTTCCCAATCTGGGCTTTCGTCGCTTTCGCCTTCGAACACGATCTCGTGGCCCTCAGGCATACCGGGGAGAATTTCGAGGGTATAATGACCAGTGTGGTCGACAACCTGTGAAACAAAGTCAACACCAAGCGGAATCCCCGTGAGAAACGCTTGAGCAGACCTTGTTTCCAGCGCAGTGCGGGCACTTTTTGGCAATGATTTTGCCGCGACCGCCACACTCATTACATGTAGTCTGACTTTGGGCGAACATCCCGGGGAAGATCTTTTACGATTTCAATAACGTAGCACCAGTATAAGGAGCGGTAAGCCTTACTTGTTGTTTAACCATCTTGACCCCAGAGCCACCGCAGCCAGAGCAGGTATGTATATCACCATCCGAAGCAGCACCTGATCCTCTGCAATGGTCACAAAGAATATGTTTCTTGATCATAAACTGTACAACCGTGAATTAAGACGTAGAGCAAGCCGACAAAGGAACGCACGTCAATGCTCGCTCCCTTGTACCTAAACAATCGCGTTAGATTGGAACATGAATCAGCAGTACTAGACTCACATGTCGGGCAGCTCAACCTCGAATTCCGTCAGCGAACTCGGGCCGCGACGCGTTTGTTGTTGCTGATCTGCACAAGGGTATGAGAAGAGCTCGCGTTATTGAGCAAGGTTCCACTGACGTCCACCGCCGAAGAAGTTTGAAAACACGTCGAAAGGATTTGCATGGTGCTGGCCGCTTTCGTGGGCTTTCAAGCCTTCCTGTGAAGTCAAACTTGAGTATATTCTCCGTCACACAGGGATTGGTATTCACCTCTCCATGACGATCGTAGATATCGCGTTTCTAGGCCAAAGGTTCAGCATACTAGGCTAGCCGCCAAAAGAGGAAGCTCGTACAGTGGGGTCAGACAGAACCTCATACGCTGTCATACAACCAGCATAAGGAAACTGTACGACGACATATGGATCGAATCTGACCGTGGGCTATCTCGACAAACTTGGATTCAGCACCTGGATCCTTGTTCTTGTCCGGATGATATTTCCTGCTCAGTTTCTTGTATGCATGTCGAATATCTTTCTCGGAAGCTGATTTGTGAATGTCCAAGATTTTATACAAGTCGGCCGCGAAAGCAAGACTGAGAATAGAAAGTAGAACAGTGACGAGGAAGGCCGGGAGCATGGGGGGTCTGAACGACTACGGGTCGCGCCCGATATTGCGGTCAGACGAAAACTGAAGACGTGTAACGTGTAATACGTGGTCGATCTAAATTCGAAAGGCAGCACAGCCGCAGGCGCGGTCACGCCGGAAGCGTTATCGCGCAGCCATGCTCGTGCAAGCAAGGGTGGTCCCCCAGCGCCGTATTCTCTGTCGAGGCGTCGCTTCATACTCTCCTAAAGTTCGAGGTCGAGAGCAGTCTCACGTTGAAGCGGAGAATTCCTCTCAAAAAGTCATCTAGCTTTCCCGTTCAAGGTCTCGCCAGCGGAGGCCATTCAACAACTTGCAATGACACCCGCATCTGGGACGGATATTTCTACTCGTTTATCCACGCGTTTTGGGTCGACCCCTCCAATTCAACCGAAGAAGATTGTCCCGGGTTGGCGATTATTCCCTCTGATTTTTTTAAGCTACTCATCTACCAAGTCTATTTCCCTGCATGGTTTATCGATGGCGAAATGGAGGCTGAAGTAATTCCCTCGAATTCCGATTCCAAGTCCGCAAACGTTCGTCAATCCTTGCCGTCGAAAGCCACTCGTCCCTGAGAATCTGCGTAGGGCTATGTCACTGCCGTTTTTCTTAACTCGTGCGTGAACCCCACAAAGTCACTATGTGCTACCTAATAACATCGAGTAATAGATATCTCCCCGGTATTATTGCTTGTTCCGTTAGACCATTTCGCTTCTTACGGTGAACCACGCAGGCCATACCATGGACAAACTTTCTTCAATATCCCTTCTATCCGAAAGCCTTGCAGTGCAGACCGAGGCAGTTCCCTTTACAGCTGACCTTGAAACACAATGGGATACCAAAATAACCTGCCTTCCTTTCAAGACTGCGCCCTTCTCAATACTGGATGCAGCCAATTCACTGACATCCGAACAGTGTCGTGTCAGTGATGTCTTCTCACTTGATCCGTCCTCAATACGAACCAATCTGGTCAGCCAATCTCTCTCCAATAACTCATTTGAATGAAAATAAACACCGCCTCCATCAAGATCTGTGCATACCCTGTGCTGATCCCATTATATTTGGCCCAATACGCAGCCGATACAACCGTCGTGTTGGAGGCCCACGATAGTGAAGCGGTTAGTTTGTCTTGCGAGACCTTGGGCAAGCTCGGCTGACTCGGTTAGGGTCGTATCCTCGAGGAACGAGGAGCCGACGAGCCGGTACTCAATGTGCACGAGGTGGAGCCCGAGGGGGTCCGTACGGTCGTGAATTCCATACGGAAATTGGGCATCCCTCCACCGAAACCGAGCGACGGTCCCATAACTCGTTTCCTCCTGAATTCAGCGAGGTATCTCGAGACTCAAATGACTGACGTGGAGAAAAAACTCGAGGAGGTAGAAGCTGAATTGGCGGGTCTCTTTCGCTATCATCGCGGATCCCCCACCCAATTTGTCAACATCGCTGCCTTGACAATCCCCCGACATGGACAAGGTTCAATATGATTCACTTTCGCGATTTTCGGAACTGGCTGGATGGTTTTCGAACCACGGGGACGTTACCGACAGCCAAAATCGACCAAATGACCGACCCTCGCATTCGGCCGTTCACTGTGGACGAAGTCATCGCAGTACGAAAATTCCTGTGGACAGGCCAGGAGCGTGCAAAAGCACACACTCTTCTCGATGTCAGCTGTTTTCCTTGGCCCGAGCTGTTTGGTTGTTTACATTCGTATTTCTCACAGAGTATGTCGAAAGTAAAGGCGACTGGGGCTCCGGAGAATCAGAATCACAAAGATTTCAAGGAATATGTCGAATCCTTCGACGCTCAGAGGAGAAAAGCCACTCCCAGCTGGTGGAAGGAGTGGATGGAATCTTCAACCCAAAAATAAGACTCAATGTTGCCTACTTCAAACGCTTTCTATCTCATCCACACAGCTTTTGTGTCGTGTTGTACATTGTGCGAAACCGCATGTAATCAATAACTGTCAGTCCGTTCGTGGGTATGCAAGGCTGTCTGTCCCGCAGGTAGATATGATACGTTATAAAATAAAGTCTTTCACTGAAAGTGAAACAAACGGAAGCACGAGAGCGGGTACGATAAGAGAAATGGGAGGAATACGGAGAGCACGAGCCGCGTTACCGCCAGGGGGCACCCCCAGCGTTATCGCAGCTACTGGCAGCGTTGAAGTGGTTGTTGTAACTTCGCCTTGTGCGTTCGTCGACGTGATCGTGGTGACCGTGGGGTTAGGCGTGATAGCAGGCAGAGACGTGACCTTTGCCGCCTTTTGCCCAAAGATCGCGCTGTAGGTGCTCGTGGCCAGGGCGGATGTCACGATTCCGCCAGTCGAGGCTGGAATCGACGAATTGAACGCATAGCTCGGTGTCGAAAAGGCAGGCGTGGAAAGGAGGGAGTTCGGCAGGGTGGTCGCTACCGTCGCAGACGCAGTTGCAAAGTACGCCGATACGGCTGACGCTTCCACAGTTTCCGTTGCATTGTTCAAAGGATAAAATCCAATCCGCGGGGCCTCTTTTGAGTTGATTCCGTAACTGAATACGGAGTAGACAGTGCGTAGAAAAGGACCGCCTAAGAATAGTCAATTTCATAGCACGAAAATAGAGCTCTACTGTTCATACCAAATTGCCAATCGATACCGTCCGGGCTAGGGGCCAGAGCCCGCGGCCACGAAAGACAAGTTTTGGGGTTTCCAGACGCGGGTCCGATTAAATAGTCCGTGGGCTCAAGCGTGTATGTTTGCTGCCCGAAAGTAAATGTCATTGGAACCACCGTATCGCACGGAACGGCCCACAGTCCGTCGTCGACGAGCCGAGACCCGGCGATTTGGTCAAATATGCGTTCCACCTGATATAACCTCATGTATAGACGAAGATTTGGTTGAGCTACAACAACTCACGTCCTGATACGGTCCGTATATCCCTGATGTTCCGCTGGCGATACGGTACACGTTAGTGATCACTATTGCGAAAGGGAGAATGCCTACATGTCAAACAACGCAAGAGACGAATTGTTGGTGACATTCGCATACGTCGGGATAGGAGAGATCTTTTTACCATTAACCTGTACTCGTTTTCGTAAATTAGCAGCATGTTTTCAGGAAAGTTAAAGACATACCGCAAAGGAAGACAAAGGCGTTACCCAGTGCAGATAGCTCGAAGTGTTACTCTCCGCACCAACAGGCGAGAACTCGACGATCGCATTCCAACCGATCTGGCTCACATTTTTCACAATGGTGGTGTCGATAGCACCAAAGGAAAGCGAACCGCTCCCATCGTTCGTCACGCTGAGACCAAAGAGCGGATAGTCCAAAATTCCCTGCTGAGCGAGCGCCGGGAAGAACGGCGTGGCTTCAAGGTCCATAATGAGTAACAAGATGTGTTTATTGCAGAACAAAAACGCACAATTGGAAACGGAACTCGGAATACCCGAGAGGCGGGGAAAACCGAGCCCCATTATTCCGCTCACATTGTCGAGCATTGTTACATTGGATTCGGTGACAACAGCTAGCGAATCATCGGTCAGCGAGAGTATACTAAAGAATATATGCTAGGCCGACTGACCAAACACCTGTTCCGGCAACGTCAAGTTTGCCAGCTGCACGGACTCTCTTGCGACGAAACCCGAAGCCACTGTGCATACACAATAAATATACAGTAAAGCCTGGAAGCGGAAGAAAATAACGCACCCGTTCCATCCGCATAGCTTGCCTTGAAAAGTGTCTGATTGTTGTTCACCACGCCGAAGGTTGGGCTTCCGTAGGAGAGGGGGTACCGCGGTGCTGCCACACACACAGCGCTCGTGCACGACGACCCCATTAACCACAGATCCGCCGACGCCGAATCAAGAGCAACACGAAAATACACATCCCCAGTCTGAAGTACGACGTAGTATGTCCTGCAAAGCGTTCAATAATGAAGGGATACGTTTGAAACATGGGGACGCCGAGAACATACTGCCTGTCGCTTGATATCGAGACGGGGGTTATTCCGGCGACTGTCGACGCATTACCCTTCGAAGTGTCGTCTCTAGGCAAAAGGTAAAGCGGGAGAGTGATCGAAGACGAAGGAGGGATTATGTGGCGCGCTGATGCACCCGGAAGAAGGAATAAGAGCAGGGAGGAAACGAAGAAGAACATAGTGTCAGCGCATAGAGACCAAAGATGACTGAATTAAACGACTGCGGGTGCGGCTCTTCAACGCCGAGAATTGCGGGGACCGTAAACTCGAGACAAGACTGCTTTCCGCATATGGCAATTTTCTCTGGGTGTCACATTACGTACATGGGCGCATTCCTCAGACTCTCGCGACAAAAAACCTAGATTCCCAAGCATTTTTATATGTAGGTACTGAAACAATCTCAAACACATGTTACAGAGGTAGAATACATCCGAGTAGTGAGAGTGAGAGGAGAAAGAAACGAACGAAGACGTCAAGTCCGTCAATAAAAAAAGGACAAAAGACAAGCAGGATGGTTGTGAGGAAAGAAAAATATAGGGGGAAATAGAGCTTAAGAATAGTGTAGTTACTCTCAAACAAACAGACGATCACCGCTTGGCAAAGACCTTCTTCAGCAGGCCTAGCACCTTGGGCACGTTCAGCTGGACGTACTCGAGGTCGAGCAGGTGCTTGTTGTCTTTTTGCTGAAGGATAAAAATAAGTACCAACACGAATGGTATGGGGCAAGACAAAACACACCTTTTCCAAGAGATCGTCAATTTTTAGATCCATCTCGAGGATAGCCTTTTCCCCTGCCCTTGTAATGCAGGGCGATGATAAAGGTCCCCGGCGTCGGCGAAGTGATATTGAAATAAATGTTCGGCCGCCTAAAAGGTAAGAATCATACCGTCAGTAAATTGCGTTCGGGAGAAGACCGAGGGAGGTGCGGGAATGGGCGCTTACCGGTTGTCAGGAACATTGCTTTCCACAATGATCCCCTCCTTTTCGAGCTGGGCGTGCGTGAATCTATACGGCCCCAGCACGACCGCTTTGGTCGGCTTCTTCTCCTTCCCGCCGACCGTGACGACGCCCACGCCCGTCGTGCTGCCCTTGTCCTTCGTCGCCGTCAGGCGCACGTTCTGCAAGTACGCCTTGTACTGCTCCAGCTGCGAACGCATGTAGTTGTTGTGGTCGCAGATAGTCTTGTACACCGCTTCAAGCGACTTGGTCTCTGCGACGACCTTCTCGCGCAGGTTGCCGAGATGCACGAGCTCCGCTGCAACTTCCTCCTGCATGAGCTTGTACCCGTCGGCCGCCTCGACAACCTTCTGCTCCTCCAGCTCGCGCAGCATCTCCTTCACCTTGATGCCCTTGCGCACGAGGATCGCGTCCTTGGTCGTCGCCGCCCGTTCCGCAATCGCAGAAAGGTTGTAGGGCCGCTTCTCTGCGGCGTGCGGGATCGACCGAATGAGCTGCACAAAGATGGACTTGGTCTCCATATACAGCATGTCACTCGAAGACACTGAGTCCATGAGGGCGCTTTGGATGTCCTGCACCGGTGTTTCCCATCGGCTATAGAGGCTGAGTTCCAACGACCTGTTTTCTTTCCGCGGGACCTGCGCAGGCGCAGGACCAAGCTCATCTGTTAGGATCCGCAGATGCTGCTTGTCATTGGGTGACTGGATGAAAACAAAGATTAATGGTCAGGACGGCGGTCATTGACATGGTGCTTACGAGGGTCTCGATGTGTTGCAGGATTAACGAATGCGTGTTGTACAACTCATTAAGAGAGATATGGATCATCAAGTCCTTTTTTGGACAGCGCCATGTATTGGTCCATCTAATTGCATTCATGAGTATAGCCGACGTCGACCACGTAGAGCCTCAATACACACCTCGAGAGTTTCATAGAAGTCCCCGACTTCGCAGAGATTATTCAGGAACTGGTTGATCCTAGCTTTATTGTTCTCTACAAAAGGATTGAGAGTCATCATGTACGCCTCTTTGGAGTAGGACGGTTTATTTGCCAAGTTTTGCAACATTTTGGCAATCTGGTGACCGGTTAGTTGGACACGACAACCGCCAGAATTGACATGACGCGCACCAAAGTCAACGTCCGTCGCGGATGCTTCGCCGGGACACCTTCAACAAGCATGTACGCCTGTGGCGTCACGATTGCGGGGTTTATGAACCGAAGGAAGAAAAATCCGCCGATGAGGGAGCATATGGCATAATCCGTCGCCTCGGGGTATTTTCTCTGTACATGGAATCAGCGCAAGCAAGGAACAGAAATTTCAGGCGCACGCACCCGAGTTAAGCTACGAATCTGTTTACAAATCCACCGGATACCGTAGGGTACACTTTCCATACTGTCTATTATCGTCAGCAGGAAGCTGTTGGCGATCTCCATGAGCATCGTCAACCGGGGTGCAATAAATGCTTGGACATCCGGGTTCTCGGCCGCAACCTCAGGTGCGACTCCTCGAGGCAAATTGGGGGGAAGTTGACCTGTCTCCTCCTCAATTTGGTTGACCAGTTGTTCATACACCTATTCAAATGAGCATATGCATAGACGGTCAACAGTGCGGCTACGCACCTTTACAGGGTTAATCTCGAGATTGAGATCCTTGTGCTCGATCAAGCTGTTGATGCGTTCTGCCAGGACGCTCTTCAGGTAGCTTTGGCCAGGGCCGCGGCGGGTATAAGTCGTCATCATTCGAGATACGGGGGTATTTGCACGGAGTAGGGAGCCAAACTCGGTGGCAGTCTCGAACTGAGCAGATAAAACGGACTGGAACATCGTAAGAAGAAGATGCTCTTCTCGACTTTCGTATTGGTTTCCGTAAAGTGTGAACATGACGGTCTGGAGGAGGGTATCAATTTCGGAGAGACTGACGAGGCGACAGAGCGCGGCGATGTGGCGGGGTTCGGACTGGAGCAAGAAGAAGAGATTGGAATATTGTTGAATTTTTCGATCGTCGGGATAGTGTCCTTCGGTTGGATCGACGTCTTCCAGGGTTCTCTCGACCTCGCGTTGCTGAACAGGCCAGCGTCAGCCCGACGTCCAACAAAAATAGAAACATGACCGACTTCATCCGCAGCCATACGATTCTGGATGAGCAAGGCGATGCGCGAGTCGAGATACCGAACATCGCGCTCGAGGACGAAGTTCTTCTTTGACTGGGCCGATATCTTGCCCTTCAAGTCCCGTAGCCGCTTCTGGGCTGCATTAGGAGACGAATATGAGCGCTAATGAATCGGCAAACGACTGGTGCGACGCACCGCGAGCCAGCTCATCTTCGACCTCAACATCCTGCTCTGCAGCCATGCTGAAGAGAGCGGTGACACTGTACCGGTTGGTGTTCCTGTTTGTGAGCCTGCGGGTGGACATGCCGCCGGGCGAGGTTGGGGGGTCAGGATAAGCCATGAGAGTCGTTGAAGAGCGTTAGGAATTTGGCGTGAGGAAGGAAGGAATATGCAAGTGGTCAGCAGCACCAGCGCGTGCAGCCTGCGCAACCACGACAAGGGATGGAATGGAGGAAGGAGAAGAGAGTAGAAGACTGAGTTAAGAGAGCCGTCTGATGGCGCCTGTCACCATTCGGGCTTGAGACGACAAATAGATTTACTTCTGCTTTGCCCAGTGACTCGTTAGCGACAAGTAACCATAACATTCGCCCCTCCTCAGCCTCCACAGTCCCCCATGGGCAAAAAATACCCTCAAAATACGGTGTACTCGGCCAGGCTGTACTCGACGTGATGTGATTCATTTTATCTGCTATCCCAGGCTCAGCGCTCCTCCTTGTTTGCTGTACATGATCCGCACAGGAGGCTTGAAGATTCCCATGTGCATATGATTCGGTCTGGATGTGCACACGACTCAGCGCCGGGCGACTTCCAAAGTTTCGTCAACTCGTTCTGCAGATGTACAGACAGTCTACAGACGTCGCCTTCGCGACACACGTACATATGTTTTCAAACGGGACTCTTCAAACGAGGGCGACTAAAGGAAGATCAGAAAGAAGCATCTGCTGGAGAATTCACGAGATTTGTTTCCGCATGTGTGTTGGCGGTTACTTCGCAGGGTGTTGGCCGGAGTGGGTAAACTGGAATGGGGCGGATAACTTGGGTTGGCGTCTCCAGACCCAAAAAAATACTTTAAAATCCTGTATGTCCTACCTACCTAATGTTTGCGAAACGAAAGACTGCTCTCAATTCAGCAACGACTCGAGCTCCGATCGTAGGACCTTGTAAGTCTCCCAATGGCCCACGATCGCCTTCGCTGTCTCTCTCGCACCCTTCTCACCCAAAAAGAAATAGTGATTGCCCTCCATTCGCGTCGACAACCTCTCCGGAATCGCAGCAACGAGCGCCGTGACCCTCCGCCAGTCGTCCCCAAACGACCCTCGCCTGCTCTTCGCGCTCTCCACCATAGCCGTCAACTTCATTGTCAGGATAAACCCCCACGTCGCCTGGTCAGCCAGCGCGTGCCGAATATCGGCCTCGTTCTCCGGGTACAGTGTCGCGATCCACGGAAAGCACGCAAAGTCGCTGACCTCCGAGTCGCTGATCGACAGACCCCCATCGTCGACGAAGGCTTCGCCATCATGCTTTAATGTGTAGCCCAATAGGCTAATCGGGGTGTTCCCGTAGTATTCGCGCAGGAATGTGGCCTCAGGGATGATGTCTGAGGTTCGATTCAACGCGCTCTGCGCTTTGACCTGCGCGTAAAACCCCTGGCCAAGACCGGGCCAGCGGCATAGCCTGCCTTCGAGCACTGGACTTTGGAGTTCAAGTTCAAGCTACTGAGCAGCCCCCGCGAGCCCCGGAGTCGCTGCCATAGCCACGTAGAGCTCGACTCGTATCCCTAGCGCTTCAGCAGCTTTGGTGAATGGCACGACGACGCGTCCTCCCATGCTCCAAGACACCAAAATGGCCTCGGCGGGTAGCCGATGCGTTGCGACCACACTCCTCGTCACCTCAGCGGCCTGTCTGCCCCAGTCGCGTATGCGGAAGCCTGGAGAGACGGCGGGCATGATTTCCGCTGCCTCGGTTTCCATCGGATAGGATATGGCGAGGACGTTGAAGCCTGCTTCATTGAGCCAGTGGACTAGAAAGTCTTTTGGGTTGGATCCTTCGTGGCCGCCGTAGACAATACGCGCGAGGTGGAAGCCGCCTGGGAGAAAGACTACCAATTGCCGGTCTTGTGAGTCGCAAGGGAAGTATTTCCAGACACATGGATGCCCGGCAACAATATCCAGGATTTCGCCGGGGAGCAGGGACTCGGGTTGCGTGATGCTCATACTCATCGATGGAAAATGGTGGAAATCAACTTGAATACCGAGGTCTACAAGTTATTCTCGAAATTGCTTTAGTCTACTGCTGGTATTCCGGGTACCGATTTGGTCGGCGCCTTGGGAATCGCTCTGTGGTCGTTCAAGTCGAGTGAAATGAGAGCTGAGAGTGAGGTTGACCGCTTAGCGGCTCGGTAAAAGCCATGGCCCGGTCGAATTATCTCAGCAAAATAGCTCCTCTTATCCTCGTCATGGCTCACATTATTTCGCAGCACGAAACACAAATACCAAATCAGCCATCTACGAAACCACTAGGACAAGAGCTGGCACTAATTCGTCAGAATGTTCCGCCAGCTCTGCCCCCCAATATCGCCCAGAACCCTCTCTACCTCGCCTTGCTCAATATTTAGCATCACCTTTCTCTCACCCTCTGCTTTCCGCATAGCCGTCGCTCCTGCTTCCATATGCAGCGCATGGGCAGCGACCAGAGAATCGAGCACAAGCGCAAGCTCATTCGGGGTCGGCATGCGTAGCTGAGAGACATCAGGGTCCTCGAGTACTTTCACATACGTCGAGTGTTGATGAAGAACCTGCAATACGTTGGGTCAGAGGGCAAGAGAAATAAATATAAAGGGAAAAACAAACATCGCCCCATTTAATCTCCTCCACGCCCTCGCGCTTGATACACTTGATGAGTGAGACGAGAACCATCCGCTCCTGGAAGCTGCAGTCGCGCAGGTACGCCGCCGTAGGGCTGTTCTGCATCTGCTTCATCACTTCGAGCACATCCTGGATCTTGGCGGTCCGGCGGTCCGGGTGAGCAAGCTCCACTGCTCGCCTAAAGAACGACCATAAAACACGATGTGAGAACACTGAGAATCGTACGAACCTGCAGATATCGAGAATACGCCTCGCATCGCCACTAATGCTGCTAACTTTCTTCGAGGTGAGCTTGATGGCATCAGCCTGAAGCACTTCCGAGGCATCTTTGGGCTGTCCGGCCTTCGCACTTTCGATTCGGGCTTCGACAATATTCTGCAGTTGTGTCGCCGTGTACGGCTGGAAGTTGATGCGAGTCATCCCTGCGCGGCCGGTCAGAAAGGCTTGCACGGTAATGAAACCCAGAGAAAATACCCAATCGACTCCGGACGCGACCAGTCATGGCTCGCTCCGGGAGGTCCATCGTGTTGGCCACCGCAAGCACCACCAGTCTGCTCCCAGCCAACGTCGGCCAATTAAAAAAGTTGTAAACGACGTCCTGCTTGGCTGTCATGAGCTGATCGAGCTCGTCCATCAAGACTACACTAATGCGGAAAATCAGCGCTGGAAGAAAGCTGGCAGGGTAGTCGACTGACCAGGCATGCCCACCTGGGCCACGGCTGCCGCCACCACTAAAATGTTTCGTGAGCGCCTTTAAGCTCGCTTTGGCCGAGATGGGCTGCTGCCCGTCCTTGACGACATCTTGTCCTGAGACGGCGTCCCATAGCAAAGTATAGGCGGCAGTTGGTTCAGGTATCCGCAGGCCGTTAATTTCCACGTATGTAAACGGATTCGTTTCCTGGTGCGTTTGCGTAAGATAGATAACAGAAAAGAGTTGCAAAGATAATTCACATTGCACTCCGCCATCCGTTTAAGCTCCCGGACGACCGCATGAACAGTGGCCGTCTTCCCCGTCCCTGGGACGCCGGAGATGTCTGACATGAAACGTCAGACTGCGTTCTCATGAGGGAAGAGAACCCACAGATGCAACCGCCGCTGCCCTCCTCAAGAAGGTCGTTCACAGAATCCAACACACGGGCAAACTCTTCTTCGCGACAGGGCAGGGCATCCGGCCTGCTTCCCACATGAAGAACATGCATCGCGCGAAGCCAGGGGTCTTGAGGGAGGTGGGCCATGGAGTCATAACCTAGAGCTGCATTGTTGGCCCGAAGAGCGAGCTTGGCGCGCTTTTGAGGGGAAGCGGATCCCGCGCCTTTAGCTCGCCGAGCAAGAGCTGCCTTGGAGTGTGGGGTGGGGTGGGCCATGTTCCGCCCACGCTTCCGAGGGGTTTTGGGCTCGTCGTCCATGTCGCTATAAGCGTCTGCGTCCGAGACAGACGAAGAATCACTTCCATCTTCGTTCATGGTCGGTAAATGGTCGTCGTCGTCACCGTCATCGTCTTCTGCATCCTCGTCACTATCTTCAGGCTCGACGTATTCTGCTTCATCCGGCTCCTCTTTCAATTTGGAAGCCGCGGTCAGACGTTTTGCACGTTGGGGTGCACCGCGTTTCGGTCGCTCGGGGACATCCACCTTCTGCTTCTTCCGGGGTGGCATGCCCTTCCGCTTCTCCACTGGATTGACATTCCACCTCTCTCCCGAACCCCAAGGATCATCCTCTCCGCTGAGCGCGTCCTCGCGGAGGACTGCCCAATTGAAGTCATAATATAGTCCGCGGAGAGAATTCACGGCAACACGACAGTAGAATGGGCCGATTTTCTCCTTCTCGTCGGCGTATACCCAACGTTTACTCGGTGATTTGTTGGTGGCCTTGGACGGTGGTGGCTCTTTATCTGTTACCTCGCACCGGGCCATGATGGCGGTCGATTCGAAAACGTCGGTGGATGCGAGCGAGTAGTATATTTCGTTCTGCATGTATTTGAGTTTCAGCTCAATGTTGTCGAACGGTTAGATACCTCGTGGTGATCGCGCTTGACGCCATGCGCTGCCAACTCTGTAGGTCTTAAAAACCAGTGGATGCGGATCATCATCTTGCCAACGTTCTTGTCCTCTTCCTCGCTATCTTCCTTCTCCATTATAGGCTCTGGAACCAGCTCCCACATGGCCACAATCACGGCAATACTTGGTTTCTTGTCGCGTTTATAGATGCCCTCGGTCCTGACCGCTACAGTATCGCCTACACTGAATATGGGCGATTCTGCGCGCTCTTTTCTCTGGAACGCGGAGTAAAAAACGGTTTTGTAGTCCACCCGCTCATCGTCTGGTTGTTCTTGCCAATCTGCGAGGCTCTCGGGAAGCATGTCGACCTCAGGTACGCAAGGCCGCTCGTGAACACTGTCGTTGAGCCATTTCTGCTCCGTGGAAGGCCCGGAATTAGACGAAGCTATCGGTTGGCCGCGCCGAGAACGTCGCGTCGGAGTCTTTGGCGCGTCGGGCATGAGGGAAGAGGACAAGGGCAATTTGATCGCAAGTCGCGTGACGTCACCGTGACAACTGAGCCTCTTTCAGAACCACCATGTCCAACTTATTGGCCCTCCCATTCAAGAAAACGTACAATATAGATGTAAAGGAGCCCGTGCGCGACTATCTCCTCGTCAATGGGGCCACCCATCCAGATGCGTTCCGAAACGACATCAACAAGTGGCAGACTCTCCGCAAGGACGGCGTCGGAGGAGGGGTCCATGTGGATCGTGTGAATGCGGCGTTGAGGTCTGCTAGTTCCTCCGGAACATCTGCGAAGTTGCCCTCAACATTCTTTTCAAAGCTACCATGCGCAGCTCTTGTCTATCTTGACCAAACTCCCGACCGATGTGAAATGCGTTGTTGCAAGCATACTGAGCTTTGTGTTGACTCGATACTCTAGATAGGTCTGGAAATCGCATACGCCCCCGTGTTTGCGCCGACGAGTCTTCCCATAACGTTGAGAAACATCGCATTCGAGCGCGCCGCGGTCTTGTTCAACCTCGCTGCATTGTACTCTCAATTAGCCGCTTCTGAGGACCGCTCTACCGCCGACGGAATTAAGCGTGCAATCCCAAATTATCAGGTCACCGAATTTCGAAACTGTACAGGTCTGCGAAAATCTGACTTGCCATCGTGCAGGCGGCCGCAGGCACCTTGTCATATTTGCGAACCTCGGCTTTGCCCAAACTTGTGTTTGCTCCGGACGACGAGGAAATACCTCTGGATCTTGATGTGTCTTTCATCTACGGGCTCGAGTGGCTCATGCTTGCCCAGGCCCAAGAATGCTGGTGGCAAAATGCAAAGCTAAGTCAGTGCGTCGTCAAGCATCCCATAAATCGTATTCTCATTTCAACAGATAACTACAAAAACCCCTTGTTGGCAAAATTGGCCGCACATGTCCGGCCCCACCGCTTTTCCGATCGACGCACTACTAATCAACAGTATCTAGACCTCCGCTTTGTATCGGTCCGCGATCACGACGATCCGAGAAGCAGACTCCACGATACAGCAGCTTTTTCCTACGGGCTGGCTTCCCCATATTGAGGCCAAGCAATACCATTTCGAAGCCGTCTCGCAATATCGCCAGAGTCTGGCTGAGCTTGAGGCTAGCAAGTTCGTTTTATCTCTGCGCAACTGGCCTTTTGCCAATTTTGCTTCACAGATACGGAGTTGAATTAGCGCGACTAGAGCAGGCGCGTGTTGCCGCTAAGCACGCGTATGATACTGCTCGACGTGGCAAGGTCGCGCCCGCTGTTCTCCAGGACGTCCAATCCCTCCTCGACACCGTACAGAAAGACTACGCGCGCTCTGAGCGGGACAACGATCTTATTTATCACGACGACATCCCTGCTGCATCTGCGCTCCCGCCGATCCAGCATTCCGCGATCGCAAAGCTGACCGTCGTCCCAGGATTGCTGAATCCCGAAAGCGTCGTCGGTCCAGAGGGTCCCATCTTCGCCGAGATGATTGGATGGGGCGCTCAAGAGGCTATCAGTAAGTCGTCGGTCTGATTCACGTAGCGAGCCGTTGGTCTATATTGCTTCGCCTTTAGATATCTACAACGATCGCAAACAAAATCTTGTAAAGGACAAGATAGCCGATGCTGCGCAGCGACTAAAGGATGAAGCGGATGAGACCCTCCGTCTGCTTAACCTGCCATCGTCCCTTGAGGCATTAGAGCGCTCTGCTGGACTTCCGCCGAGTCTCCTGCAAAAGGCCGAACAGGTTCGTCTCGAAGACGGCCCCGCCAAGATCGAGGCGACCATCGCGGATGTCCAGCGTCTCGCGCAACAGGATACCAATATTCTAGACGAGGTAAGTCACGCCACCGCTGCCATCATTTGATACTCAATAGCCTCCAAGGCTATGGACATTCTGGATAACGAGGCCTCCGAAGATGAGGCAATGCGCAAAGACGCGGCGTTTGATAGGCCGCCGTCGCACGAAGCAAATGCCGAGCTCATTGAGAAGGAGCGCCGCTATCGGGATATTCTCGTGAGGGCTGCGGCCAGCGACGAGACCGTACGGCAGAAGTGGGACGATTGGGAAGGGAGCATTGTTCAGCTGACGAGTGACCAGGTAAGCCATCATTTGTCTCTTACAACAGAATTTTCACGGATTACGCGTCAGGCGGAGCTCGAGGCCGTTGTACCGTCGTCCACGCTGTCGCCGTCCAATCGGTCCAGTGCCGAGGCCGCTGAGGCGTTGAAACATTCACGCGCACTTCGGGTCGCCCTTGAGGCCTTGGACTCGCTTCATAGAGAGCTCCAGGACTTTGTCAGGCGCGCGCAGAGTCTCGCGGATGCGGACGACATCTACCCGCGCATTTTGAGT
This sequence comes from Mycena venus, assembly GCA_014462655.1. Lineage (NCBI taxonomy): Eukaryota > Fungi > Basidiomycota > Agaricomycetes > Agaricales > Mycenaceae > Glaucomycena > Glaucomycena venus. Next base: position 1,452,810 of record JACAZI010000033.1, read on the forward strand.
GCAGCTTCCGGTCTGGAGAAGTTGGCCGAGGTGAAGCCCGAGATGTTTGAGGATGTGTCCGACCAGGAGCTGGCGAAGTATGATAAATTTCTGGAAGAGATTAACAAAGGCGAGAGCAAACAGGCGGAGCTACTGGCTACTATTGAGGTAAGCGCCTTTAGCGACTTGTTGGCCTGTGAACTTCTTGATTCCCAGCGCCGCAACGAGCAATTCTTACAAAGTCGAAGAGAAGACCCGTCGCTCAAGGCCCGAGAAAATGCGCTTCGCTCTCTCGATCTTAGTTATCAGAAATATCGAGAGATAATTAAAAATCTCAACGAGGGTATTCAGGTGCTTATTCTCCTCCACCTCCCCGCGAATGCTGTGTGCTCATCGATCGCACCGCAGTTCTACAATGATCTTGCGCAGATCTTTATCGAGTTCAAGGCTCAATGCAAGACGTGGAGCCAGCAGCGAAGTTCGGAAATTCAGTGAGTCAGAATGATTCCATTCCTATGGTGATCTTGAATTCCTGGGCAGTGCGTTAGCTCGATTGGTTGAGGAATCGTCTTTACAAGACGAAGATCCCAGCTTTGAGCCTCTCTCTCCTCCTCGTCGGAGGCCGGAAAGGGCATCCGCTCGCTTGCCGGCACTCACATCAAGCGATTGGGGGTTCGAGGAAGTCTCGCTACCGCCTCCTCCACGGCGGTGAATGCACATTTTTACTTTCCTGCTTCCATGTACCCCTATTTCTCACCGCCTCTCCGGTGACTGTGTTACGTACATTTGATCCGAAGATGCTATGTATGCACCGCTTTCCGATATAGATTAGCGCTCTGTGCCACAACTGAAGCTTCGGCATTCTGCTCTTGTTCTCGACCATTCAGTGTCTTGTTCATCCAACCCTTTAATTCGCCGACATGAGCTACGAGAAAGGATTCCCCACTCCCCACCACGATCAACACGCTCCCCCCGCCCAACTATGCAGCCACACAGATGCCCTCATCGGGTTTCAGGATCGCGTTGAACAGCTCTGTCCGTCGTCCCAATCCTCGAATCCAATTTGTGGTCTAATGGAATTATGACCCTCAGGTTCAAATCTCAAAGGACGATCTTGAGCGCGCAGGGCATGCCCCGTTTGCCGACCTAGATCACTCGCCCGTTTACGTGGGCTCAGCGATCTTCACCAAGGAGGACGGCGTAACCCAAAAGTCGGTGCACCCCTGCAAGATTGGGCCGCATCTGTATCCTTCGCCATGCTCAGTCGCATATGGCGGTCGTGAGGTTTCGCACCATGGACGATACGATTTGTTGTGTAAGTCGTTTCCCGACGGATGAATGCCGCGTCCGCGCTTACCTACCTACATCGCGCACTTGCCAGTGTTTGACCCGATGACCATGGAATGGGTCCACACCTCGCATGGTCGTATCCCCGAAGGCCGTACACCTATTGAGGGTGGATACGAGGAAAACATCAGAGACAAATTGTACCATGCTGCTGCGGTTGTCAACGGCATTCGCGTTCCTGGCAAGACCGGACACCACCTGTATATTTTTCTTATTATCCCCCATATACTTTCCGCTAATTCAATCTATAAGTGGCGCAGCCCATGTGTCGTTCGGTGGCGGAGAACACAGTGTGCAGGAGAACTACGAGATTCTGTACGTTCTTGTTCGACTTACTGTTGATCCAACGTTCACGCGGTGTTCAGGTGCTGGAAGATCCAGAAATATTAAACCAGGATAGACGAGGATATACATACCTATACCTGTTCAGTTGAATGTGGTCCTGTACACGGTGTACTTTTACTCTCTTTGAATTTTTACTGATTTACTTTTCATGCTGAACCCGCTTGAGCTTCTCATACCTTCGTTGCACCAGACGTGCTAGGTTTGCGATTTGTTTCGTTGTCATATGCTGTTTACGGGTTCAAGTGTACCAAAAGTCTCGGATTTTCATTGTCCGAGAGTTTGACCACTTCTGGCACCGGCCCTACCGGGCCGGGTCCCTTGAGCTGCTCTCCATCCGAATCGATCGCGAGAGGTTGTTGACAGCATATTGCCTTTGCTCGAACGCTCGCGTCGTCAAGAAAGAATCACTAGCCTCTTGGATTATAGCTGGGACCCACTTTGGACTAGGACCTTGAAACTTCTCTCGGCAACCTTCTTGGCAGTGCTTCCCTCTTGTTCGCCTTTGATCTTACACCCACGATACGCAGATGAGTGACCCCCAGCCCACGTCCCTCTTCCCGGGCGAGGTTTTGGACACCGTTTATGGGTATCCGTGTCTGTACAAATTCTTCCCTTGCAACTCCCAAGACAACGTTTGGGGATGACTGGCAGAGAGTCTGTGCCCTCATCGCCACGATTCGGGATAAATTGTCGACACAGATGGAGGGCAATCATTATTTCTTTCTAGGCGAGAATGGAGCGAGAGAGACGGCCAATACCATCGCGGGTCATTGGAAGACTTACCAGGTCTTACGATCAGAAATTGAGGCGTTGCTGAATTCAGAGCGGTGACCGCTCTAATCAGTGAGACCTATGCCTGCTCTCCATTGTGCGATTTCGTATGTCTCAGCTCCTTTTTGATTATGCTCTGGCTCATACGGTGTCCAGGCACTGCGAGATCGGTCTGAACACATTTTCAATTTTGACCCTTACTTCCGTCTAAGTCAAGTTTTGTTCCAAGTTGGCGCCAAAAAACATTTGTACTCGAGGCCATAACCCTCATCTCCGCAATAAAATACCACACATCCTTCCTTCCTTTCTTCCATGATATACTGTACGTTGAGTTGTTTTAAGATTGTCTTCGGTGATGTTCGGCCCGGTTCGTTCCTCAGACAGTCGCTTAAATTTCAGACCGTGTGCCTTTTGACTTGAACCGAACCTAGGCGGCTGTTGCGACTTTGGACTGCGCGGATGGCCGATCCGGTCTCATCTCAATCGAACCTGGCTCAGGGTTGCGCCAACGTCCCAGGACCGACGTAGAGGGGTCGACGACGATAAAAACCGGACGTAGTCAGAATCAACGTTAATAATATCCCAAGCCTCGTACTTGCCAGGGGTTTCAACATCGACGCAACAGATCCTCTCATTCTCTGTGTCGCTCTCCATCTCACAGTTGTTCCACTGTTTCTGATCGTGCTTAACCTACTCCTTGGCCGCACTCACAATGAAGTCCTCCTTAGCATGGGTCTCCGTTTTGTGTCTCGTAAGTCGACTCCAAACGCTTGGCTGACCGACTCACTCAGACAATGCCTGTATCTTTAGAGCATGTTCGTCTGGCGAGTCCACCGTCCAGCCGGCTACTTTTTGAAAAAGAGGGAATCTCCTGTCGCCTTTTACGCGCACGGAAACACGGACTCCCATTGCGAGCTGAAAACCGCGCCAGACTTTAAGTTTTGCGAGGACTCGGCGCTCTGGGACATCCACGACAGCGTAACCAATTCCTCTCGACACGAGATCGTGGTCAGCTGTGATCCCGGTCGAGGGGATTGGAATACCGTTATGGGGCCCCTCCGCAATCCTGACCCGCACGGCGCCTTGTGGCTGCTCTCCGCTGAGAAGGATGCTGCTCCGCGGCGTATCACCTTTAAAAATTATCCCCCAAACCATGACTTCCATCCCCTCGGCATCGCGATTTCGCCGTCTACCGGTAACGCCCCGAGCAACTTGTTTGCAATCAACCACGCCCGCAAAAGAACAGTAATCGAGCAGTTCACCATCTCCCCAGCATCCCCGGGTGTCGCAACCCATGTCCGGACCATTTCTTCTTCGTACTTTGTTTCGCCCAATTCCATCGCTCTTACCTCCCCATCGTCCTTTTACGTCTCCAACGACCACCTTATGACTCGTCGACTCCCCCGGACTGTTCGGTAAGGTCCTCCCTGTCATGGAAACGCTCCTCAGCCTGCCTTTGAGCTGGGTTTCGCATATTACGCTCGACCCCGAGCTCACGGCGCGCACACCCATCCTCGAACATCGATTCGCCGCCTCCTTCATCCCCTTCGCCAACGGCATCTCCCTCTCGCCCTCCGGCTTCCAACTCGCCGTCGCCTCTTCGACCCCCGCCGAGGTCCGCCTCTACTCCCGCAACCCGACCACCAACGCGCTCGCGCGGACGCACTCCGTTCCTGTACCATTCAGTCCCGACAACCTCGACTTTGATGAAACGGGCACCCTCGTCGTCTCCGGCCACCCCCATTTTCCCTCCTTAGTCAAGGTAAAAAATGACCCCGTGAACGCGAAAGCACCCAGCTGGGTCGTCGCCGTCAATAGCACCACCCATAATGTCGAGACCCTTTTTTCGGAGCGACGGAACATACTTTTCATCATCCGCGACCGGCCTGCGCGACGCCTCTACGGGTGCGCTCTACGTGAATGGATTGTACGAGACTGGGGTGCTCGTTTGCCGTCCATAGTAATAGTCAATGATACATTATCATACGATGGAATCCAAAATAGTTGTGTGTACATTCATTCGAAGGAATATAGGGACTTTGGTTCTCTACATACATCCAGTACAAAATAGTAAGATCGTAAATTGGGCAACATGTTTGATCCTAGTAGTGGATGATAAATGATAAACCGAAGATAGTTGGGATACAGTTGGATAGATAAGAGAGCAAAAAAGAAACGGATTAGAATAGATTCGGCAAGAAAGATCTACGCACAAAGCAAGTCAGCGGAGGTCGAGGAGAAGACAGAGCGTGGAGACGTACACCGCAGTCATGCCAAAAGCAAAAGCCACCACTCCCCAGACGACGGATTTCTGCGTGGGGGTGATTCGACGGTTGGTCGCGATTACTCGTTCGCCAATTTCAGGCTCTTTGAATTCGAATTCGAGCTTCTGGTTCTCGTCTTCTCGCGCGCGTTTGGGCTTCGCGGGCGCATCGTCCAGATTCCCTCCGTGCTTTACTGCTTGAGCTTTGTCTCTTTGAGCCTTCAATTCCGCAATCAAATCTCTCTGCTCCGCAATATCTTGCTCCCGCAGCTCAGTCCCAACGGATTCTTCAACAACATCCCCTTCCTCGTCCACGACAGTTTCATCGGATCCGCCGGGTGTGACCACCTCCTCTCGCCGTGTCGCCCTTTTCGTGGACATGGATTTTGCCGCGGAGGTAAGCGAAGGCATCTGAGTCGACTTGGGAACCGGGCTCTTGGTGCGTGTTGACCGTCTGGGTGGCACCGGTGTAGCGGGGACTGCAGGTGCAGGGGCTGGAGAGGACTCCTTTCGCCGTTTGGCCGGGTTCGGCGAAGCGGGAGTGGACGAAGGCGTAGGAAGCGTGCGCGACGCAGGCTGAGCCGGCGTCGACGCTGGCGGGGTCGGAGCAGCGTCTTTGGACCCTTTATTCCCCGATCGCCGATAGTTTGCGGTCGGGTCGGGTTTCGCATGGACGACCGACTGGATGAGGTCCCCCAGCAAATACTGCTCCCCCAGTTCCACGGCGATAGTGGGGCTGACCCAGGTTCCGGCGAGACGCGTGATGCTGGTGTCTTTGGAGGAGCCGTTGTTTCCGGTGAGGTCGTACGTGTCCTTGACCCATCTTAACTGGCACTTCAGTCGCGTACATTATGGATTCAAGCAAGCGACCCACTGGATTTCACGTTTCTCCAGTTCTTCCGGTGCATTGGGAAACGCCGCCCGGAACATTGTTGTGAGGCTGACGGCGCCAGTGTCGAACCGCCTGAGGATAAAGGCATGTCCCGAGGGCGTCGGAGTGTCGACCTTCAGTCTGCCCACCTATATAAGCCGATTTGAGTACTAACCAGGCCGATTGAGGATGTCACACACGAGAATATCATTGCCCTGACAATTGAGAACTGGAAGAATTTGCATCAGTCGGGGAATCGTATAAACATACAAGATCTGTGGATTTACTCTGGTATTTGACGACCGGACTGTCTATGTCCTTTAGGTGGGTGTTCTGGTGCCGGACAGGTAGTGGTGGCCGGGTAGCGGAAGTCATCGTCGTCGTTCGGGTGAGAGATCACTTGAAGGAATCAACAAACAGATACAAGCGACACGTGCAATGATCTGCAATCTAATCTTATCTAAATACAAAGAATCTAATTTTCGTTGCGCGCAAAATTTGAAGGTAAAAAAAAAAGTACATCTAATTTTCGTTCATCGGTGCAAATTTTGTCTTGAGTAAGAAAGAGCAGAGAAAGCCGAAAGACCTCGTCTAAAGCTCCTCCAGGTCTTTCGCCCCAAGTATCGCCAGCTGTGGCCGCGCGACAAGAGCCTCGACGAGCTCCTTCATATCCGCCCACCACGAGGTCTTCCCTCGCCGATTTACCATATCCGCATGCTGCACCATCTCCTGCACCGGAACCCACTTGATAGAACTCGCTTGGATAGTTATTACCGCTGCAGTTTCCGGGCCCGCCACACGTCCCTTCTGTGGTTGTTGCTGAAGCAGCTCATGGTGCCGTTCGACGAAAGCCATGCATTTCAGCGAGAGTCGCACAGCGCGCGCGCGATCCATCGGGGAGGGTATTCCACCTTGCAAAGTGTGACCGAGAGAAGCTGAACGTGAGTCAAACAGGGCGCCTCCTTCCTCCTTGAACATCTTGGTAATCACGTCGGTGGTGTACACAGACGACGCGACTTCGTTGCTGTATTCCCCTTCAATATCAAAAACATAATCTGGCTGAGACGAACGTACCGAATAACGAGACGGCCCTCGCTCTTCCCCTTCACATCCAGTTTGTATCTGGCCTTAAGGAATCTTACATCACGTTTCAGTAAATCCAGGTTCATCCCGTCCTCCGGTGTATACACCAAACACGCGCCAACCTGGAAGACTGGTCAGAATAAGCAAAAACAGAAAAACACGGCACCGACCGCTAATGCTCCCATTGTCGCGATATACCCGCATTTCCCGCCTTGCGTCTCGACCACAAACACCCGGTTCCTGCTCGCGCTAGCACTTTGTTTGATGGCGTCACAGGCCTCTACCAGAGCATTCAAGCTCGTATCGCTACCCAGACTATACTCCGTCATCGGAACGTTGTTGCTAATCGTCGCGGGTAGATGGACCATCGGGATGTGGAATGCAGGGGGTAGTGCTTTCGGCCTTCCTCCATGATCAGCAGCGCGTTGAACGCTTCGAACCCACCAATCATCATCATGGCGTGGAATGAGTGTTCTTGGAACTTGGCTGCGACAGCCCCGAGATCAACAGAAGGTAAAGTACGGTTGGTGCCGAGTTCAGATCCACCACGGGCCATCCAAGAGTCAACCCGGAGCCAAGAGAGTTCCTCGAGGTCGTCGTCCAGCAATCCACGGAAACCGTTGTGAATCGCCAGCGGTGTGTGGCCCTGGCTGAGGCAGTATCGGACTGCGGCACGAGTAGCAGCGTTCATGCCGCCTGCAGGCGCTCCCATGCTGCAACCCAGTTAATGCTTTCGAACCGGGGGCAAAATTACTGATCTTACTGCATGATCGCAATTCGCATTCTCTGGATCGAGTGTAAGTATAAACAGTGCCCATGAGGATCAGATAGTACCTTCGCGTCGGGCAATTTCTTGTCCTTCGACAGGCTTGACGTAGTAACGAAACCGTCTAAGCTTTCACGGAACTCGGGGTCTCTCAGCCTCATCGCTTTCTCAAAATCTTTTTTCTCGATGGCGGTGGAAACTTCTTTCGTCTATCGGTAAAGTGTGAGCATTTCGAAGTTCATTCCTATCATTCAAAAACAGCGCACCATGGCGACAGCCTCCATTAACGGTACCATTGTTATTTTATTTTCTTGGATGCCAATCATATAAGACGGGGTGTCGGGATTCGCTTCTAAAAGAGCGTCTATGGCCTTGAAGCCTTGTAACGTGGGCTATGCCTGCAATCAGACTAATTTCTTGATCAAGTAAAATGATAATTTACCAGGATACGGTCCATAGCGCACGGCCTCCCTCCGCGTTGCGTGTGTCCCAGCGTCGTTACTCGTGTGTCCAGGCCCAGTCGCTCAGTAAGGATGTCTTTTACATACTCCGCTTTGATGGGATTGAGGTCGATGTCGTGGGCCCCTTCAGCGACGATCACAAGGGTTTTCCGTTTCCCAACTTCACGATGCTGCGTTCACGAGGGTCAGCGAGTATCACACAGTGATGCTGCGGCCTACCTGTTGGATGGCCGCGCACATTTCGTCTTCCCATGGCTGGGATTTAGGCGGCTGCTCAGGGATAAACAAGAAGTCCGCACCACCACTTTTGATGAAGTTATTAGCAGCGCAAAGAGAGACGGAACGGGACAAACGCACGCGACACCGGCAAGAAGTGCTAACCACCCACAATGCCTACCCATGACCTCAAGAACAAATGCCCTAGAATGACTGAACGCCGTGGAATTAATATTATCGATAGCTTCGCAGATACGATGCAGAGCTGTTGGGGCTCCGATGGTGAGATCGGTCATGGACATATCATTGTCGATTGAGCCAACCAGGCCTACAATTTTGAGATGCGAATGGTTCTTGGCCTGCGTTTCTGATATTTGGCCTACAGGAAGGAAAATCGAAATAAGTCTTTGAACCGCGCGCGGAAAGACACGCACCTTGAGCGCGCAGATCAGTGACCAATTGTGGCCATTCGGCTCTGAATACGTCCGCCCCAGTCAATGAACCGTCTCCACCGCATACGACGAGCGCGTCGATGCCTTCTTTGATCAAGTTGTACGCCGCTGCTAGTCGTCCTTCTGGCGTCCTGAATTCTTTCGATCGTGCGGTCCCAATGAGCGTGCCGCCCTATAAGACACGTTAGCAATTGGCAGCGAAACTAGATCGTGCACCCACCTCTGTGAACCAGCCCCTCACATCGTCCCAACCAACTCTGACGATGTATCGGCCTTTGAGAGTCCTGCCTGATGCATAATCGCCGGTTCCATCTTTCAGCAGCTCCCCATCTCCGAAGCGCAGGTTGTTTATGATATTCGTCGCAGCAAGCGGAAAGTCGGAATGATGCGTTGCGGACGGCGGAACGTATGTGGCGCTCGAGTGGTCGGCCTCTGCGTTGCCGCGCACCAGTCCCTCGTAACCCTCGCGGACTATCCACGCCTCGCAGCCTCTGTGTATCTTTCGGGTTAACTAAGGCAGGCCAAACGCGTGAAAGCGCACTTGAGGATGGCTGCTTTGACGCAGGCGCGAACCACTGCATTCATCCCTGCGCTATCTCCTCCCGACGTAAGTATTGCGATCTTCATGGTGGTATATAATGCGATCCCGGGCCAGCTGCGGCCTCTACAAAGAGGATTGGAGCGGTGAGGATAAGGCTAAGGCCAAGTAGCACGGACACTCCGAATGGAAATAAAATTTTGGCACTGGCACCGATCGCGAACGTGCGAAGATAGGGGCGTTAGAACGGTATTTAACTAAGTTCAACTAGACAAGAGCAGTCTTCAGAGAGCCTAGACTATACCCGCCTTTCCCGTCCTCGAAATTCTTCAGTAAATCGAAATCCATCTCTCTACCATAGTTTTTGAAATTCTCCCTCATCCAACTTTCCTAAGTATATCCTTCCGGGTTGATACGCCTAATCCACTCCATATCCCGCTGTATAATGTTTCGCGCCATTGCCTAAGCATTGCTGACGTGTTTTGCCGCACTGTAGTCGAGCCGTCTGTGATTTTCTTTCGTTCGCAATGGGTTCATGTCCAGCAAAGTTGTCCCACCACTCGTGATGGTGAGCCGTTTATAAACAGCCTGCTTGCCAGTGACCTTGGTGAACGTCTCAACGAGATGATCAATGTGGACTAGGTCTCGGGATCCTTTGCAGAGGTCTCGGCTCGGTGGTCGACGGTCCATCGAGCCCAGAAACCAACGTCGCCGATGGGGAAATGCCCATCTCCTGCAGGTGTGACGAACACAAAGGTTCCGTCGCTGTTTGTTGAGTGGTCCAGAGAAGGGTTGAAATGAGGTTAAGATTTTTGAATCAAGTCAGGAAAGCAAGTGTACAATCTTGAGCATTATTTGTATAAGGGCCGGTCGATACGACTGTCCAGGACATGCCAGAGCCGCTAACGATGGATTCTTGCGCTTTCATGAACTCGGCAGCAATTCCCTTCGCATTGTGGTGTCCAACTTGCCAATAGTCAGGGTTGTAATTTTCCTTCTACTCCGAGCCTAAGTTCTTGATTAGGTCGCGGCGGCGAAACGAGGGACGTGAGATAAAAGGCCTAAGAAAACTAGAAAGATCCATGCCAAGATTGTAGTGGCTGCCGATGACCGGTCCTGCAGGCTCTTGAACTGTTGAGAGTCGAGACTGCCATGCCATTGAAAGAAGACTTGAATGTTTGAAATCAGTTTCAAGATTCGTCATGAAATCAACGCGGAACTGTAGAGCCCCCCCAAAAAAATGTGTGCGCCAGAAACCAGTTCAAAACTTCAGGGAGGACACTTCAGACTCGGAGTCATCTTCAGATTCAAGCTTGACTTTTTAGCCGATGTCAAAGTGATTGGCGTTGTTGACGCGTCGCGCGTTTTATTTACCGAACGCGATTACCTGCCGTTTTCCACCCTACTCGCCACCGCACTCTCTTGAGCGGTTTCAGATGGTCCACGTTAGGCTCAACGAGCGAGAAAGTAATCCAAACCCCTACGTCAACTTCATTTCGGCTCTGGACGTTGGAGATCCTGCGAGTACAGAAGATGCAAGACAGTTCCTCCGCGCTCTCGCAGCTCAAGTGAAGCCCTTGATGAAAGCGCATGGACTGGTCGTCAATAGTCTGGAAGAGGTGGCACATTCGCTCCCGTGAACTGCTCTGAACACTAAGAATATCCTAGTACGAATTCAACAGGGTCTTTGCGGGTCGAAATTGGAATGCTGGCGAGACCGTAGGCAAGATCCAAGGCTTTTTGACCCTTTATCCTACTAGTTTATTCAACGACACATTTTTTAGAACTGGTGCTTCGCGGACCGGACGGCTTGTATAAACCAACTGCATATATAATGAGTACTCTATGCCATGAGGTTCACTTTTTGACTTCTCGCTCTGAATGACACTGACCTCTCCTTAATGAACTAAGCTGGCGCATATAAAGGTTGGGAATCCGCAATGGCCCCGACGCCTCTGAACTCCTCAATCAACAGCATATGAACCACGGACCGGCCTTTCAAGCCCTGTGGAAGCGTTTCCGCGCCGAGGTTCGCGCTTTACAGGACAAGGGTTACTACGGTGATGGTCTGTGGTCATCCGGTAATCGTCTCATCGATTCCGCCGAAGTGACTGGGAAGGGTATCGAGGTTGAGGACGACTTCCCTGAATTCCTGGTACGCGAAGCCGTTCACACGTACTCATTTGGACTTGCATTTACCTGGCGTAGTGTGGTGGTGCACAGAAACGATCCCGCCCCTCCGCCCTCGGACGTAAGCGACGTGCTCGCCAGCCGCGGCGCGAAACTGTTGCGTCGAACAAGACGGGCCGCCAGACGGCCAAGAAACGCAAGGCCGGAGGTAGGGTCAAAGCTCAGTCGGCGTTCCCTGGAGAAGGTTCGCTGTTGGCGGAGGGAGCCCTTGACCCAAAGGAAAAGGGGGTGGGGTTCAGGAAACAAGCTGCTAGGTTTATTTTTCGTACCGTACCACTTTGCCTCTTCATTTTACACTAACCACAGTAAACGAGCTCGAGAAGAACGGGCCTTGGCCGTGGAAAAGCGAATAAAGGCTCTGCAAGCAGCAGAACGGCGAACAAATGTTTTACAGGCTGGAGCACGAAAAGGTAAGGAAACCTGGATCCTTGTTCGATCCACCCCATCTTATCTATTTTATAAGCGTCGGCATCCAAAGTTTCGCAGGGGGAGCTCGAGTGTGAGGAAGAAGACGAACGAGTTAACACTTTACGACAAGGTGCAAAACTGCTGTTCAGAACCACTCAACCTAAGCTCATCCTTCTACGTATAAGCATCCACATCCAAATCTCCACAACGGGAGACAATCTCGGAGCTCGAATCCGAGGAAGATGGGGATGCCGAGCTTGAGGAAGACGAACTCGATGAAGACGACGAAGGGGAGCCGGTGGGCGAAACGGATGCGGAGAGGCGCAAAGCCTTGATTCACTCAGGAGACTTTGAAGATCTGCTGGCTCTGAACGCAAAGGGTTGGAAAGATTTTGGAAATGATTTCAACTTCTCCAGGCATAATGCGAAAGAACCCTTAGAACCGATCGAACTTTCTTCCGACGATGAGGGCGATGACATTCCTGTCGCTTCGGGATCCACTTTCGTTATGCCGTCTCGGAAGAAGTCACCTCACAGTCGCAAAGGTGAATAGGCTCTCTTTTTCGATGGTGCTTGAGCGACGAATATTCCACTGCAGATGATTCCAATAAAGCGCAAAATAATGCGGGCTTCGGTTTGGGCAACATGGTCCAGAGCGAGATATCGTTGCGCAAGAAAGAATCTCTAGGCATGGCACCAGTCAAGGCCGGAAGCAGGGTCCTCGGGGGTGGCATCCCTGCTCGAAAGACGCAGGAAGAGCCCCAGTGGGCTTGCTATATGTGCACACTGTGCGTTCACTAACTTTTCGATAAAAGTGAGACTGACATGGGTTTCCAGCCTCAATAAGGAGAGCTTTCTTGCGTGTGAAGCATGTACGACACCCAGAAAGCAAACCTACTGAGCCGGCGGATGTATCGCATGTGACTGTATCTTTCTTGTATCTTTTCGCCGTCTTCGGCGTTCAACTGTGCGTTTTTCTTCTTCTTCCGCAAAATTGAGACTGAAATAAAAATTTAGCCTGTAAGGGGAGTATCTTCTATGCCGACATGGGCACCCTAATGATGAATCCTTCCTACTCTGTATTTTTATTGTATCACTTTCTTGTACTTAGTGCCTTTACGTTGTCGGCGATTGGTCGGCCGGACCGATTTTGGATGTCTTGCATAAGTTCTGACGCTGAGATGAAGTTAATAAGGTTTACTCGGGCTGTCGAGCCTGACCACTGGTCTGACCAGTCCCAACAAAACATTCAGCGCTGTCTGTTCGGCGGTGCTGGTCGTTCACCAAGACGCCGAAGTGACAGGTCCTAACAAGCGCAAAGTAATTGAACGGTATGAAGTCTTCTCTTCACCGGTCACCTCACCGTATCCTCATGCCACACAGGCTTCAATACATCTGACGATGTCCTTGGCTTCACCCCGGCTGATTTTCGTGGTTGTATTTGCTCTGAATTGCGTACTGTGGTCCTCTAGCCGCTATGGCGAGATCCCGCGCACTAGCTTCCTCTACGGCGACAACAGTCTCGTGAAGAGAATATCTTACGAACTCACAAATCCAAATGCCTCGACTTGGGCTGTTACAGAGAAACAGGTGCGCTTGTGGTGGTATTGAGTTCAAAAAACGCCTTGAGCTGACGTCTCTCAGTGTCGGCCGCTCGCATTTCCTGCGACGGAGCAGTGCGATCATGTATTGTCCTCCTGCCCTCTGCCCAAAACATTCCTGTCAATTCCATATCTTCCGCACTACTACTGCACTGAGACAGAGCTCCGACCACTAATCTTCACCGGCCTCATCATTTGGCTTATTTTTCTATTCTCCACTCTGGGCATCAGCGCCTCCGATTTTTTTCACGCCCAATCTCGCCACTATCGCTCAGATGCTGGGTCTGGACGAAAATGTCGCCGGTGTCACATTCCTCGCCTTCGGGAATGGGAGTCCCGACGTATTTTCGACGTTCTCCGCCATGCGGGCCGATTCCGGAAGTCTAGCAATAGGCGAACTGCTCGGTGCTGCGTCGTTCATCGTCTCGTGTGTGGTTGGCTCCATGTGCATCATAAAGCCATTTCAACTTCACCGGGCAATATATTTTGTTCGTGACGTTGGCTTTATGTTCACCGCCGTTACCTTGCTGTTGGTGATATTGTGGGATGGGAATATTCGGTTCTGGGAGGCCGCCTTGATGATCGCGCTCTACATTACATATGTAGCGATTGTGGTCGTCGGAACTTGGTGGGAGCGGAGGCTGGAGCGTAGGAGGGCGCATGAAGCTATGGTGCGGTCCGAGTATGCAGACTCGGATCTTTCGCCCTCCAGTCCTTTGCAGGAGCGCTACATGGACTATCGTAAGCGTATAGTGTCTCCAACCACCCTCGTAAACTAATTCCTGGTCAGCGAGCCCTGGATCTTCTCAGGAACCCAATTTGATAGTTGCACCAACCTCGACCAGAGCGCGCGCCATTTCGGCTCCAGGAGCGCCGCCGCCACCGAGGCTACAGACAGATCTTCCACGACGCCCCCCACTCACGAACGCCGTCGCCATCTCCTTCCGCTTTTACACCGGGCCACATGCCGTCGTTCTCTCTTGTGGGTGCTCTGGAGTTTCGTCAGGTCGTAGCATCATTGCAGCACGAAGCTGCCGGAACGTCCCTGAACATCTTTGATAGCCCTTACACTCCCTACGCAGGAGGTCACTACAACTCGTTTCGGTCAAGGTCGCGGACCATCAGCCGCGATCTTAGCCGCGAGGTGGATCCTTGGGATGCTACTCTCGGCTTGCCCCTCGACGAGCGTACGCGCCCACGGCTCGTGGTAACGCCTGCTCTTACAGACGAACCGGATCTCCTGGACGGAAGTACGGCCGACGGCAGAAGTCGTTCCCGGGGAGGCTCTGTCCCTTCCATCTCGCGGACACCCGCGTCTCCAACCGTCTCAGATGGCGACACCGAGTCCCAGAATTTCCAGCCTCCGACTCGCGGGCAGCGCTTCATGCATATACTCGGACGCGTCTACCACAGACTCTTCCCCTCCCTCCACAACTTCCGTAGTAAAACTGTCCTTGGGCAGACTGCGTCTGTATTCGCTGCGCCGGCGGTGATGCTACTCACACTTACACTACCGGTAGTCGTAACGCCGTATCAATCCGCGCACCATTCCCGAGAGAAGACGCCGGGCGAAGAACCGAACCTCATCGACTTTGAGGAAGAGGGGATCGAGCGGGTTCTCATCGCGGAGGAAGAGGTCGAAGAGGAACTGCACGGAATGATGTATAGCAAATGGCTGACAGCTGCCCAATGTACTTTTGGCCCGCTGTTCTGTGCCGCGGTACTGTTCGGTATGCGAGCATTCTCTACTCTTTTACCTTCCGCTTACCGTTCGCAGGCGCAAATAAACATTATCAAATGTGGGCGTTGATTACAGCTGGAATCGTTGGGTTTGCTGCATCTGTTCTCGTTGCGCTCTTCGGAGATAACGGGGAACATCCCTCGTTCCGCATGGCTCGTTGTTCCATCGGTTTCATTGTCGCTATCGTATGGATAATGGCTATCGCGGACGAAGTGGTCAAGGTTCTTCAGGTATACTCCGGATGTCTTCACCTGCGACAGATAACTAACGAAACTTCAGACCTTTGGATTCATCTTCGGGCTCTCTGATGCCATTATTGGTTTGACTATCTTTGCAGTGGGCAACTCCCTAGCTGATCTCGTGGCAAATATGAGCGTGGCGGTACGTTGTCGACTTTTTCAGTGTCCAGACTCGTATTCAAGGTCTATAGGTGTTTGCTCCGATCATGGGTTTCTCTGCATGCTTCGGAGGACCGATGCTGAATATTTTACTCGGTGTGGGGATATCCGGGTCGTATATCACGCAACAAACGCAACAGCCGTACATCCTCCAGTTCGGCAATACTCTCCTGGTCAGCACCGTCGGGCTGCTCATCCTCCTTGCGTCAACGCTCATCGTGGTACCCCTCAATGGTTATAAATTGACACGGACTTGGGGAATAATCCTCATTACTGCGTACATGACGATAATGGCTGTCAACGTCGTCGTCGAAATCAACAGTGTTGAGTGGAAGGGATGAAATCGAAGCTAATACTTATACTATTCACGCATGGACTGTACTAGCATCTAGCAAATATGTACACGGATAATAGACATTTTTTATCTTGCAGAGAATCGCATTTCGTCAGAGTGTACGTAATTCGAAGGACAGAGAAGGAAGTCGACGATTTCGGTGTCAACAAGGCACCACAACTCTCTTAAGCGGTAGCTGCCATGTCCGACGAAATTGCAGCTCCAGAAATCCAGATAAATGTCAAGGGTGACCGTCTTCGAGGCGTTCATTGCGATCCTGTACTCATACCACGCCAGGTCCCAGCGAATTGAAGCTCCAGATCACGATTACCACCGATAAAACTGTCCTTGAACTCAAGCAGGCTATCGCGGAGAAATCAGATGTGGAGGCTGAGAGGCAACGTCTCATATACTCGGGTCAGTCCAGTTTATGCCTTGTGCACTATTTCGCAATTAATGCGTCAATGCAGGGCGGGTTTTGAAGGTAGTTCCCGTGAGGTTTGCCATACCAAAACGCTTACAAATGGCTCAAGGACGAAGATTTATTGTCTGTATACAAGATCCAGTCGTCGCACACGATCCATATGGTCAAAGGTGCTGTGCGTTCGGGTGCTGCATCAACGTCGGCACCACCCGCCGCGCCACAACCGCTGCCCACAATGCAAACCGGCCAGAACCCTCACGACCCGCTCACACAGCTTAATTCTCACCTGGGCTTTGGTGCTATGGCGGTTAGATAGTTTTGTCGAATCACCACCTCACCACTCACTTTGCCTGACTAGGGTTTGAATCCTTTCGCGGACATGGGTTTGAATCCGAATGACCCTAACATGGTGTGCTTAATTTCACTTGGACCGACAGGCTGACAGACCGAAATATTCCCAGCTGCAAGGGATGATGAACAACCCGGAGTTCCTTCGGCAAATGTCGACGATGATGTCAAATCCCCAGATTATGGACCAAATAATAGCGTCGAACCCACAAATGGCCGGAATGGGGGCGGAGGCTCGTGCCTTGATGCAGAGTGATCATTTCAGACAGATGGTGTACGTACCTCGGTCATCAGCCATTCACTCAAAAATTCAACGGACTATCTCAGCTCGAGCCCTGAAAACCTGCAACGGATGCTCCAAATGGCGTCGATGTTTAACGGGATGGGAGGCGGGGGCGCCCCTGCCTTCCCTGCGCCTGGCATTCCGGGGCAGGGGCCCTCTACAAGTACTCCTGCGGCCGGGCAGGCTGCTCCCGCTTTCCCCAATATGTTCGGAGGCGGCGCTGGTGCTGGCGCGGGGCGTCCCCCAGCCTTTGACCCTGCGTTGCTTGCTGCGTTGATGGGGGCGCCGCCTGCGACACCCCCTGCTGCCGGTACCCCTGGGGCTGGAGCCCCAGCTGCCGGTGCACCACCTGCTAACCTAGGCGCATTGTACAATCTCCTCGGCGCAGGAGCCGCTCCGCCCCCGCCCGCCGATTCCCGGCCGCCTGAGGAGAGATTCCAGGTCCAACTGCAAGTTCGTTCACTTTCTTGTTCCCGTGTTGTGCCTGAACTAACGAAATAAATCTATAGCAATTGCAGGACATGGGGTTCACCAATGCATCTCAGAACGTGCGGGCTCTTCTTGCGACGGGTGGAAATGTGCATTCCGCCATCGAATACATTCTTGGTGGAGGCGGTCTATAAGTGCGTTCTCTCTTTTTCGTATCGAGAACGGGCGTTGATATTAATTCCAGTTCCTGTACAAGCAACAAATGTAGATTATTCTTGACTGATGTATTATCCCTTATCCTAGGATCGTCCGTTTGTTGGTCCTTTAGACACCGAAGTTCAAGCTATCGTCGGCACGTTATATCTGTTATTTGTCGCTTGATTCAATCAGCTCTTCGTCCGCTTTTTTCTGTTACGTGATCTCCCATCCGTGCAACAGCTCGTGATGTGAGAAGAGGATGATGTTCGCCTTCGCTGTTGCTTTTTTACTGCAAGCAATTTCTGGTGAAGTGACGCCTCGGGAAGACGTGTGAGTCGACTCGACGTAATCTCTCCGTCCCTCTCAGCGACGCGAGAATTATTTGCTGGGCAGGCTGTGTTTTAAGAGTTGTTAGAATTGGGTCTACCTCGAATGGAGGAACGGGATTGAAACACAAGCGCGTTAATTTAGATCCAGCAGAACTGAAAAGAAAGTCGAACAAAGTATCTATAGTGAATATTTATTCTAGGTTAAAAACTATAAGAAAGGCGCACTTGGTGGAAAGCCTGAGCCCCACGGCAAGGGGGCGCCCGTCGTTTGGAAAATAGGAGCGCTACGAAAAACAGTAAACCGTCCAGCGGTCAGAATTCTTATGTATGTAAAGAATCTATAGCAAAGGTTCGATCGAACATGGAATCGGCTTTGACGATTAGCTTGCCCAGCACCCCACTAGTTAGACAACGGTCCAGTGGCATCACTTGCTTGCTGGACGGATATATGAGCGTTTTGCGATTTCTTCCTTTTTGAGTCGTAGGTGGAAGTGAAGCTGCATTGCGCCGGAGACCCGGGCCGTACACTAGCCGCTCTCTTCACTCTTCGCTCAGTTTGGACTCTACAAACGTCACCCAACCTCCGGGCTCTCGAGAGTCTTGTGGCAGCCACTGGTTACAGGTTTTCGAACCGCTCAATTCACTATCTGCAACCACCATTACCACTCGTTTCCTGATCGTTCCGCCGTATCCCGGAATCCGCTGGTGACTGAAGACAGACCGAGGGCCTCTTTGACTAGAACCGCCTTGCTGGCCGTCGCAAGTCTCGACTGTTCTTTGGAACGCTGCCCTTCAGGTCGTTCATGCGCTGAGTACGTTTTAATCCGGTGAATGGTCGAGGCTTTGAAATAGCCCAAGTCGAATCCTTCCGCCAAGCATTCGAGTGCCCAATCCTCAGGCCTACCAAATGATTGTTCCTGCCGCCGAACTTCTCTCTCTCTCTCTCTCTCTCTCTCTTGAATGCCTTAGCCGCGTCGCGGATCAAATATTGTGGCGTCGCCTCTTCAACCAAACGATGGATGTGTTGCGAATCTACTTTTCGCCACTCGGACGCTCCGAATTGAACGAATAAAACCCGGCGGTGTTCGACGGGTGAGTCAGCTACAAGTCGGCTAGCCTGATGCCACTTAGCCGTCAGCGCGTCAGCGCGGACTTCCCAAATTTCGCAAAATTGACCCTAGTCTCCGGTTAATATGGACGATGCACTCTCAGCCTACTCCTTGTTGGACTACAGACGACAAATCAAGCGTCGAGTGGACATTGGACACAAGAAAACATACCCCGATTCCGGAAGCCGAAATAATAACCCCATTTAGGCCTGCTTCTGCTCCGAAATTGTATACTTCTCAGGCCTTATCTGTTGAACGATACTTATAACGAGATAATGGCGCTTCTGTTCCTTTGAGTTTACTCTCATGTCGTCGTCCGCCCCAAAGTCGCGGTGGACCCTGGCGGCCTGGGCTCTTGAGCCTGACGCGTCGACCGTTGCACCCAGTTCGAAATGGACCAATAAAGATATGGATCCTGTGCCGGAGCACCTTCGTACGTGGACGACCTGGAACTATGTCGCATATTGGATATCGGATGCGGTGCGTCTCTGCACGAGCGACTTTTTTGCGGAATATACTCATGACTGGTGCTAGACAAATACTGTGCGTCCTATCCCTGCACCTCTCGAACAGTTGTTCATTGTAGCTTTGTAGGCTTCGTGGGAGCTTGCAAGTTCTATGATTGCCATTGGTCTTTCGTGGTGAGTGCTTCAATTCCTTCAAAAGTCAGTACGTGGAATTTTGTTCAGGAGACAAGCCCTCCCAGCTATCGCGTTAGGGCACATAATTATTGGAACCGTCATGGTAAGTGGAACATACCTGCAACCATTCCCTCTGATGCCGAATTTGATAGGTATTGAATGGAACGATCGGCGCCCGCCTCCATATCGCTTTTCCAGTGAGCCCTTTCCTTTCGCGAATATGCATCTGTTCACGTTTCATTGAAGGTTTTAACCCGATCGTCCTTTGGTTTTTGGTTCAGCTATTTCAGCGTTATCAGTCGCGTTGTGCTGTCCATGTTCTGGCGAGTCTCTCTTAACGAACACTTTATATTGAATTTCAACTTGTCTCTTGTTCAGGTTCGCTATCCAGTCGTACACGGGCTCCGAATGCGTCTATCAGATGCTCAAAGCCATCTGGCCGTCCACCGCTCGGATTCCGAATCATTTACCGGCATCTGCTGGTATTACTTCGGCTGGGATGATGTGTTACTGTGCGTTTCCCAATACTTTTTGCTTCCAAACCTCACCCAAACCACTCTCTAGTCCTGTTCTGGCTTATCCAATTTCCGTTCCTCCTTGTTTCTCCCCAACGCATCCGTCACTTGTTTGTGGCCAAAGCAATCATCGTTCCAGCAACATGGCTCGCGATATTGATCTGGGCAATGCACGAAGCTCCACCAAGCATCAGCCTTAATCCAAAGCACGCCGCGCTCACCGGAAGTGCCGCGAGTTGGGCGTGGTTAAGCTCTCTGAACAGCGCCCTCGGTATTTACGCAACCCTTGCCGTCAACATCCCGGATTTCACAAGATACGCCAAGAACGAACGAGCGTGCGTGCAAACTAACACCCACCAATATGCAAGCTGTTTCACTAATCTAATAACCTCTCCAGTCAATATGTCCAGATCATCATTATCCCCGTTGCGTTCACGTTAGCTGGGTTCTGTGGAATGGCGGTAGCCTCTGCCAGCGAAGTGCTCTACGGAAGTGTTATCTGGGATCCCTTACAACTAATCAACCTCTGGGACTCGCGTGCCGCGTCATTCTTTGCCGCCTTCAGTTTTTGCCCTTGCTAGTAAGCTCGCGCGCAACAATCCGGTCGGTATGGAAAACTGATTGGAAATACAGCCCTTGGAACGAACATATCTGCCAATTCCCTCAGCGCCGCTAATGACATGACGGTTCTTTTCCCGCGTTACATCAACATTCGCAGAGGACAGATCATCTGCGCAATTATTGGAGGTCAGTTACCACGGACCAGTCAATGTGATCGATGCATTGACCTTTTGGACGAAAGGATGGGCCTTGGCCCCTTGGGAGATACTCAGTTCAGCGCCTGGATTCTTAACTTTCATGTCAGGATATACGGTATTCCTCGGTCCTTTTGCGGCACTGTGAGTTTGTCATCCTCGTCACATTCCTCCGACCCCTAACGAAAGGATTTAGAATGGCCGTCGATGTCAGTGATATTTACTCATTTCCATGTTGCATCTGCATTTACTTTGCGTGGCTCTAGTATTGGATCGTGCACAGGTGCAACGTGGACGTTCCCGCCATGTACGACCGCCATGGCCGATATCAGTACTGGAACGGAATCGTGCGCACTATCTCACAGGCCGTAAATATCTGATCGCTCATCGCCTGAAACGCGTAGAATTGGAGGGCGGCTGTAGCGCTACTTTTTTCCGTTACCCCGAGTTTGCCTGGTTTGGCGGCGAGCATCAACCCGAGCATCGATGTCGGGAATGCGTCGAAGCTGTTTGATATTGCGTGGCTCTACGGCGTACGGCACTTGCTCCAGAACAGGAATCTTACTGATGTGCATGCAGTTCTTTACCGCAGGAGTGCTCTATTGGGCTCTCTCGACGTTGTTCCCAGCGACAGAGACGTATCTCGAGGAGCCTGTCCTTGAAAAGGACCCCGAACGAGATGACGAATCGAGTGACAAGAAATCTGTCGTCGCTGCCTGATGTACATAGAGATTTGTAAATGAAAAATTGTAGCTGATGGTACAGGTCCCAGAAACAAGCAACGAGTAAGAACTGATATCGTAACTAACAGAATACCAAAACTTCTGTCCTTCTTAGGATTGTTTAGCTGTGTACTCAGGAGGAGATTTGTCCGCGTGCGTCAGATCTGTTGCAGATTCAACTTGAATCCGCTGCTCGATCGTATGCATTTGTTCCCTCAGTTTCCGCATTTCGTCCATCAATTCCGCATTGGAGCTGTCGGACCGGGTGGCGAAGCTCGCAACTGTAGACTCGTCAACCAGCTTCTGGAGTTCCTGGATATCTTGCTGTACGAAGCCCATTTGCTGCCCAGGCCCGCGACGCGCTTTCTCCTCTGCAGCCAGAATTCCACGGGGGACCTGGTTCGGCAGGGATAATTGGGTCTCGCCGGACGGGAGGACACTGAATAATTGTGCCGGGGGCTCGTCTTGCCGTGAAGGCATCAGGAGAGAAGGCTCTTTCTCCCTGTCGTCGAGTCCGCCGGTCCTGGCGGCTTTCCCATCTCGACCGTGAGTTCGGCAGAGACAAAACCCGAGTGCAGCGAGCGCTATCAAGCCCCCGACCACACCCGCCGCAATAGGCCCTGCAAGATTCTTTTTCTTGGTAATCGCGGCTGCAGGAGGCCCTGTGTTCAATGGTGGCCCGTTGGGTGTCTGAGATGCACTAGATGTTGCTCCAGCGTGAGTACTGGCGCCAGTACTTGAATCGGAAGTTAAACTTGAGCTTAAGCCCCCGCTAGATATTCCGCCTGTGGGCCAGGTAAATTTATGGCAGCATAACGGTTGCCGGTCACACCATTATCCCCGATGCAACCAACTCCGCCTGAAATAAAGTTAGGCAAAGGAATGCACAAGTCTGGAAAGATACGCGCTCCCAGGGAGAACGGGGAAGGGAGTACTGCTGCGGCTTTGTCCATTGCTGTCCTTGATCTGCAGAATGAGAGAGCTCCCTAAATGAAGTGTCTCAGAAGGTTCTATTCAGATTGCACGCATGTACCAGTAGTAACGTTGACAGCTGGCCATGTAAGTGAGGTGCCGGTCTGTTGGCCAAAGCTGGCAACAGGAGCCGTTCCCACTGGGTTGGTTTGTACCCTGAAAATATTGTAAAGCGAGATGAATTACGAGAGGAACAAAAAGTAATGAACGAACGTCTAGAGAAGAAGTTGGCACCTTTAACGGCAGAAAAGAAGGGAAGGACTTACGACAACGTAGGGGGGCTAACGGTGGGAGTCAGCAGGTTGGTTGTGTGCGTTGGAGAGAAACATACGCGTTCCACCGACCCAGGAGAGCAAAAGTGGCTGGCACTCCACTGCGAGGGCATGTCAAAGGGGCTTCAAACAGCCGAGATAACAGATGTACCTCCTCCTGGAATGCTGGAGAAGTAATTTGAACATGAATGAATGAAATTGTATTAAAACACGCTCACGGAGTGTTAATGGCGAAGTTCTGGGCAGCAGCACCAACCACTAGGGTAGCAACGAATAGAGTGGACTTCATCTACACGGTGCCAGCGTGGTTGTGCGAAAGCGTTAGCCTTTTTCACTCCGCAATTGCGGGACAGGACGAGAGATCTACAAGCAGATAGCTGCTTTCGGATGCCGTATCGTATGTCGTGCCAGTCCAAAGACCGTTGGTTAAGTCGCTTCCTGAGATTCAGAGGCACCGTAAGCTACTGAGGTTGGCGCAAACAGGTTGGTGGGGCCAGTTCATATATAACAGCAAATACATCTGATGAGAAGAGGGCACTCATTGAAGGAGTAAACCTTTGAGCACAGCAAAGACTCAGACGTGGTTACTCAGGCTTGATGCCAGGTGAAGGTAAACGCGAAAAGACAACGAAAACAAGAGAGAGTGTTCAGATTTAAAACTGAGGTCGGAGCAGAGAGACTGGAGAATGGGCGGGGTGGGCCAATTAGTTTGCAAATCTAGGGCCTTGAGATAGCATTGAAGCGAAATCAGGGAGTAAGAAGGATCCCAAAGCGGAAGTCGGCGATTATCGAGCATTGAACTCCAAAGGCTAGCGCTTTTGGAGGTTTCAATCAAGTTTCAATCAAAAAATAGGATAATTCTATTCGGCACCCCGGGAATTGTCATGATATTTTCTGTGATAGGGGGAAAGGGCGGGATGAGCGTGAGGTGTTCAGAAAGATGGATACCACCCAAGAAAGTACACTCTCGCACAGGTATCTCTGATTGGGCAGGCATGGTATATTTTTTGCGTTGCTGCGGCGCCATTTCTCCGAAATCAGGGGTTCTCATTGACAAATTGACAAATATCTTGGAGGCGGTTTGGGTTTGACCGAAAAAATGTGAGGTGGACAAAACTAACAGAGCCTCCCCTTTGGTTCCTTTGCGGCTGGTCTATCCTCCGGACTGGATACATTTTCGCATTTCGCTGAAAATGGTAGAGTACAACACAAAAAAGAAAGAGGAAACGGTGAAGGTACAGGCATAAACTCCTTTCTGGTCCGTGGACAATCCGTGGAAGCGTTCTGCGTTCTGCAATATGCTCGGCGGCACTTGTCCGAGGTGCCAAATAGAAGAATGTTACTTATGGTATCTAGGTACTTTGGCACCCGCAGTAGATCTCTCTAAAAAAATACATTCAAATTCCCCTTCCATAGCACATTGCACGTAGAACTACAAAAAAAAAAAACTTGGCAACACAGCAAAATCAAAAGTTAACAATAAAATAAACAAGCTCCTTATGCCTTCTTGATGAAGGAGGTCATTCCTTGGAGGTTCGCGGCGTTGACGGTGAGACCCGCAGCCTTCGCCGGGCCTGCGATGTCGACGGTCTGGAGGGCGGCAGCCTTTCCAGGGGGCGTTCAAGGACAGGACCTTGACCTGGGTGGCGTTGGCGGCCAAAACGAACATGAAGCTAATGAAGCACCGGAATCAATACCACGTCGATGAAACTCATTGAGTATAATACGCACTCATTCTGTCCGACAGTGGCGATATCGTTGTCGATGGTGGCAGTTCCATTGCCCTGCGCGTATTGGGTGACGATGCTGGGCTTGAGGTTGTCGTCGACGTTGATCTCGGTGACCTGCGACGTCCCGATGTCGGTGACGTAGAAGTTCCCGGTCTTGGGGCTGAAGCTGGACCAGCACGTGGCGGCTTGGCCATCGATCGCGAGGCCCGAAGACTTGCCGGCGGCAACACCGGTAGCAGCACCGCCAGAGAAGTCGACGATGTCAACACCGAGCCCGGCGTCGGTCGCGAGGATGGAGTTCTTGCCCGGAATAACGGTCATGCTGAATGGTAGAAGACCGCCCTTGGCGGGCTGGACTGCCTGGAAGTCCTGCGAGAGGGAGCCGTCGGCGGCGATGTCCCAGACAGCAAAGATACCCGGGGTGGGCGGGACACCCTTGACCGACGCAATGAGCTGCTTGTTGTCTTCGGAGAAAATAACATGGCTGACGGAGCCAGCGGGGCCAGTCGCGGGGCTGGACAGAATTCAGTAAGCCACGCGTAACAAAAATGCTAAAAGCGCGTACGTGGTCTGGTTGAGGTTGAGACTGCGAACGGTGTTCGCGATCGGGACGAGACCCTTGGTCTTGTCGACGGAGAAGCAACTGTCCCGAGATGTCAGTCTACGAAACTTTAGGATGGTGGAAAAAAGAAAACCCACGCGACACCGTTGATAGCACCGCCGTTAACCGCGCAGACGCTATTGCCCGCCTTGTTGATGGCAAGGGAGACAGGGAACTCGCCCCCGCTGCCAACAGGCTTGCCAATCATCTCAAGGTTGGTGGGGTTTTTGGGGTCGATGTTGAACACCGAGAGAGTGTTTGAGCCGGGGTTGACAGTCGCGACGATATTTCCAGCGGCGGATGCCTTGACCGCTCCTTGGGTGAAGAGGGGATCAGGACCATCACCAGGAGCGCCGTGGCTGCCCAGGCCTTCCGAGGAAGTAGCTTGACGCAGGGTCTGCACGGAATTTGGTTTAATAAGATAAAAATAGGCTATGTGCTAATGGCAGGCTTACCAGTTTACCGTCAGAACCAATAGCTGCAGCAACAACGAAGTTGCCAGCGGGTTCGTTGGTAATGACTGTCCAAAAAAAATATGAATTTATAGGATAAGAATGCAAAACGAGGCGATGCGTACAGTATGCTGCACCAACAGCCGACTGAGCAGCAGCCGCGCCGGCGCTACCGTTCATCATCATTTTCTTCTTGCTGTTTCTGGCCTCGAGAGGTGCGGCAGAGACGGCGGAAGCAAGGAGAACGGAAAGGAGGACAGAGGAGATCGTCAACTTCATGTTTGTAGTGTTGCAAAGAATGGTCTAGTGGGATAGAACGAGTGACTATGGGTCGACCTGGCGACAAGAAGGTATAAGAGAATGTAGAGGAGCACTGCTCGAAAGAAGCTGGTAAAAAGCTGGGGAGGGAAAGAAGAACCTAAAGATTGATGAGCTGGCCACTGGCTTTTATACATGGTGTCCGGATATCACGAGAGTAGGACGCGTCCCAGTAACCCGATTTGGGCGGTAGGGCATCAAAATTTGTTGCAAATGATCTGCGTTGCCCGTGAGGGCCATTTAGAACGCCGCAAGCGGTCCATCAGCACAGGTTTTGTTGGCATCGTGTAAATCCCTACATCCTGGTTGGCAAGATACAAATTCTACTCCTCGGTCGCCTCCGTCGTAAACACCAAACACGCTCCGTCGTCCCCAGCGCTGATCACGACCGATCCTTGGAGCCCCAGCGAGCCGCCCAGCACCGCTCCTTGATGCCCAACGTGTTTCCGCAGTAAAGTCCCAGTTCGTGCGTCCCAGGTACGCAGCGTCTTGTCTGCAGAGCCGGATACCAACAGGTATCCCTTTGGCGACGGATGTGCAAGCAGGGTCGTGACCGCGTCCTGCGGACAGTCAGCTCATTATCAACGGACGCAACTTAAAATGATCTGCTTACTTCATGTTCGAGCGTGGCGCGTAACCTCATCGTCGTCAGGTCCCAAATACAGGCCTTACCATCAGTCGCGCCTGTCACCGCGACCCCTGCCCCTGTGTTATTCCCCGTCAAGTCCACAAACTGGATGGCCTCGATGCTCTCTCCCTCGGTGTGTCCGCCGAGAGTAGAGACGACTTCGCCTTTGTTGAGGCTGACGACGCGAACCCCGCCTGCTGCGCCTCCCACGACCGCGAGCGTCGACGAGGGGTTCACGCCCAGCGACGTGATCCCATCAAGGTCAAACCGTGCATCATCCGGTGTCAGCTTGAAGACGGGAGTCGACGACCGTGGATCCCAGAAAATCAAGACACCGTCGGCACAGGCGGTAACAATTCGTTTGCCTGGAGCCGCAGTCGTCCGCAGTCAGTTGTCTGAATAATAATTCTCAAAGTGTGGACGCTGCCATGCATACCGTCTGGTGTGAATTCGCCACACTGAACTGCGCCCGTGTGGCCCGCAAAAACTTGCATGGTGTTTCCCGACGGCACTACATCATAATTGGTAAGAAGCGATAAACAGAACGGGAAGGACGGGCTGCATTTACATTGCCACAACCAGAGCGTTGAATCATTTGATCCCGCCAGAAGTACAGTCCCTTTGGGATGCCATCTTAAAAACTGGACGCGTAGATTAGATACAAGCTTTTTTCGAAAAGAAATACGACTTACCATAACTTCATCTGGACCCTCTAGCTGCGTCAAAAATTCCCAAGTCCGATAGTTTTCCTTCCCCACGCGCCGCCATACTCTAATCTTGCCGTCCATTCCGCCCGTTGCGATCATCTCCCCCGTCCGCACTCCATGCAATGCTCGTAACGCTGTCGGTGTGGCCGGTCAACTTCACGATGACTTCGCCGTCCGTGATGTCCCAGACGTAGCCTAGGTCGTCCTCCCCGCCCGAGGCGGCAAGGGGTTCTGTCGGATGGCCAGCGACACAGAAAACAGACGAGCCGTGGTTCTGAAACGACTGCAGCGAGTTATCGTCGCCCGAACCGGAAGAAGAGCCAGCACCCGCGAGCTCCCCGAGGGTGTCGCCCGCCTCGTCTTCGTCGTCTTCATCCATCGGGACATCGCCTTCGTCCTGCACTTCAGCGAGAACATCGTCTTCGGTGATGAACTGCTCTTCTTCGAAATCCTCCTCGATCTCTTCGTGGTGGGACGCCATTTGGTTTTGGTATGTGTTTGAATGCAAGACAGCCGAAGCTAGTACGCGTATTTAAGGCGCCGAGCAGCTGAATAAGAGAGTTTTGGTGACTACAGCGGAACCGTCGAGAGCAAGATCGCTTACTGAGCCAGAAAATGTTCGGGCACCGGTCCGGATCGGGAAACTGCAGATGAAAGACGCGATCGTGTGCAGTCCATCCTTCATACTGTTCTTAACCGCAATCCATTATTTCTGTCATTATTAAGGTAGATATACGAACGCGTTTAAACGCTCTCCAAATAAACGGAAATTTACCGGGCTTACCAATCAGCTCGGTCGAATTGACTGACGTGTCGAAACAACTGAATTAGCAAACTCTTACTTTACATCCACCATGAGACTTTCTACTTCGCTCTTTGCAGCGGCCCTCCTCGCCGTGGTCGGCGCTTCGAACGTCCTCGAGCTCACGCCCTCCAACTTTGACACCATTATCGGCCAGGGAAAGCCTGGTCTTGTGGAATTGTCAGTATTTGTGGCGCCTTACTTGTATTATTGTGCTAACTTACTCTGCTAGCTTCGCACCTTGGTGGTATGTTGTGCTGAATTACGTCTTGCCATTTTGGAATTGACCCGTCGTTGTTCGTAGTGGACACTGCAAAGTACGTGGCCACTGATGTACATAGCGAACAAACCAACGAACTTGAACTAGAACCTCGCCCCGGTGTACGAGGAGCTCGCCGACTCCTTCGCACATGCCAAGGACAAGGTCATCATCGCCAAGGTCGACGCCGACGGCGAGGGAAAGCCCCTCGGCTCGAAGTACGGCGTCACCGGCTACCCCAGTGCGTGAAACTTTTCGCGCAGGGTTATACCCACGCAGTCTCACGCGCCCTCGCAGCGCTCAAGTGGTTCAAGGGGGACGGAACGTATGAGCCGTACGAAGGCGGCCGAGACCTCGATGCGCTTGCGGCTTTGTGAGCGTCTCCGTGTCCGATCATTTTACGGGTCCGTGCTGAGAATTCACTGCCAGCATCTCCGAAAAAGTTGGTGTCAAGTCGAGCGTCAAACCCCCGCCGCCGACAGACACTCTTGTTCTCGATGTTCACTCTTTCGACGGTGTTGCCTTGGTTCGTAATATCTATCTTGATTACAGACAGACCCATGGCTAATTGTTGTTGTACGAACTTGCAGGACAAAGAGAAGAATGTTCTCGTTTCATTTACTGTACGCTTCTTCTAGCTCCTGTTGTTTCTCTTCGGCTGAATCATTTCATTTCCTAGGCGCCGTGGTGCGGGCACTGCAAGGCCATGAAGCCTACCTATGAAAAAGGTTAGTTTTTCTGACGCGCCTTCGCGTTCTTTCGCCCTGACCCTGTTTCAATTTTCAGTCGCTACAACCTTCAAGCCCGAGTCCGACGTAAGAGATGCGCTAGTTATCAGAGATTGGATTTACAATTACACGCATACAGTGCGTAGTCGCAAACATCGACGCGAACGACCAGAAGAACAAGCCCATCGCGGAGCGGTACGGCGTCACCGGCTTCCCTACAATGAAGTTCTTCCCCAAGGGGAGCAGCGAGGCTCAGGACTACGAAGGCGGTCGCGACGAGGCCGCCTTTGTGACCTTCCTGAACGAGAAGTGCGGCACACAGCGCGCCGTGGGCGGCGGGCTTACTGATAAGGTGCGCAGCAACGCTTACAGGGCGCCTACTTATTAATGAGGCCGGGCTTATTGCTAATGCGGTTTTGTTCCATTCAGGCTGGCCGTCTGGCAGAGTTTGACGCCCTTGCGAGCAAGTTCTTCGCCGCCGCGGCCGATGTGCGCTCCACGCTGCTCAAGGACGCGGTCGCGCTCGCGGAGACGGCCGGTTTGGTGTCCAAGCACTACGTTCGTGTCATGGAGAAGCTAGTTAATGGCACCGAGGGGTACCTTGAGAAGGAGGCGAAGCGGTACGTTCATTTCATTTTGTGGGTGTTCTCGGACGCAGTTGACGTTTTCGGCGATCCGTCTTTCTTTTTTGCGATCGCACAGGCTGGACTCGATCCTGAAGAAACGGAGCCTCGCGCCGGCCAAGTTGGACGAGATTAAGATCAAGTCGAACATCCTGCGTGCGTTCACTGAGACGCCAGAGGAGGCCGAGACGAAGCGGGACACGGCGGAGCTGTAGATACACCGAAAGCATATTTTATTGTATCAAGCAAAACTTGAACATGGATGGATTGGATCGCGAATTCGGACCTACCGGATCGAAGGAGATTGAATCTGAGCCTCGCGGTAAGTGGGACAAGCGCCTCGTGTATAGAAAGAAGCGCGCATGACCTTCCCGCCGATTGTTCGACCGCGTCAAACCGAAAAAAATCAGATTCGAGCTTTCTATGATCGATACCCAGCTTGCCACGCCACATTTGAGGAGGCTTTAAAAACACGACGCGCTGCTGTGCTTCTGTGGGTTCGCCTAAAACCCTACTACTTGTATCACACCACCACACGAACTACGGTTTAACTTGTACTACTACTTACTGCCACCACCAACTACACGATCTCCTCTTGACGATCACGCAAAAATGTTTGGTAGCGACGACCGCGACGCCGCTGTTATCCCGGAACCCGATGTACCAACTCCGCATGTACCGATGGCGCGGGTCGCGCAATCGGTGGCACCGTATCTCGCCCGACCGCGATAACGGCGAAGACGACGTCCCGCCAACGACGATAGATCTGGTGTCGTGGAACGTGAGCTTCGACACGCCGCTCTGCGCGAAGCGCATGGAGGCGATTCTCCGACATCTCGAGAAGGTGGTGTTCAAGTGCCGCGACGGGGAGGCGCCCGAGCCCTGCGTCGTGCTGCTGCAGGAGGTGCACGCGATCCACGGTCTCCAGGTGCTGCTACAGGACGAGTGGGTGCGGGAGCACTTTTTCCTGACGCCGGCGGATACGAGCAAGTGGCCAGAGGGCGCGCAATACGGGAACGTGACGCTGGTGGAAAAGTCGATCCCCGTCGCGGACGCGCATATCCTCGAGTTTGGGCTGTCGGCGATGCAGCGCACGGGT
This sequence comes from Mycena venus, assembly GCA_014462655.1. Taxonomy (NCBI): domain Eukaryota; kingdom Fungi; phylum Basidiomycota; class Agaricomycetes; order Agaricales; family Mycenaceae; genus Glaucomycena; species Glaucomycena venus. The sequence continues at coordinate 1,483,518 of JACAZI010000033.1, forward strand.
GTGATGGTGGATATCCATCTCGCGGCGCCGCAGCCGCACGAGTACGATGTGGTTCTGCGGATAATCAACACGCACCTCGAATCGCTGCCACAGGGAAACCAAGTACGGCCCGAACAACTGAGACTGCTGTCGAAATTTTTGAAGGTCAGTGTTACGAGACTTGTAGCGCGCGAAAATTACTTACTCGGCAACAGGGACCGGGTGTCCGTGGAGGACTTATCAGTGGAGATATGAACCCGATCGGTCCTAAAGACGCGGCTGCACCAGGGGCACTTGGTCTACGGGATGCATGGAGAAAGGGGGACACGGACGAACGGGGGATTCACCTGGGGCGAGCAGCCCGTGTCGACAGATTATCCGGCAGGAAGATTCGACAAAATATTATATCTCCCGCGGAAGGGCTACCGCGTGGACGAACCGCAACGAATTGGGGTTGGGCTCAAGGTCGCCAGCGAGCGCGTTCCGGGGGGACTGTGGGCAAGCGATCACTATGGGCTCTGGACCAAGGTGCATGTGCTGCGGTGATTTGACATTCGTGTGTGCGATCGCGGCTCCGAGTCCGTTGGGTTTGGAGCTTTGAGCTTTTTCTTTTCTTTTCTTTCTTGGGTTCCAGGCTTTGACTCCTGTTTTTTTCTTTCTTGAATTCCAATGCTGGACGTCCCAGAATTGCCTGATTCTTCGTGGACCACGTCGTTGAGCTGGCCAAGTGTTTTTCGGCTTGGCCGCGTGTAGCCGGTGCGACGCGAAGATCGTATCATTCATTCCAAAATTCATTCGATAAGAGGAACCCCGGACGGTGGTTTGCTCTGAAGATGTTTTGGATTTATTCAAGCGAATAAAGGCGTGAAAGAAGAGAGTTGAGAAGGAAGCTGTGAATTTTAATGGGACAAGTACAAATATACGGTGCTGCGGGCGCACGGGCCAAGCCACCAAAATAGATCACGTCATGCCGGTGATCTCCTTAAAAGCGTGGTGCAAACGAAACTGTTCTTCCATCAGCCCCTTCCCCTCCCAACGACTACGATGCACTCCGTCCTCATCCTCGCCGCCCTCGCCCTTGGTGTTGCCGCCCAGGACCTCACCATCAACACCCCGTCAGTCCATGCTTATCATATCTCTCATTTCGTACTCAAATATTTCCTCTCTAGCACCGTAGGTGGTGTCGCCGGAGCAGGTATATATCTCTCGTCGCTTGATTTCGTCCGTTAAATGGTTTGTCCATAGCTGAATGCCAGCCTCTTTTGCTCGGCTGGAGCGGTGGAACGCGTGCGTCTTTGTCTGGGCTCGCGCGACCAACATGCTAACTTCCATCTTTTAGCCCCGTACATCATCGTAAGTCTTGCCTTCATTTCTGTCGCTTTCCGTGCGGGCACCGACTCCTCCTCTAGACGTACGTTCATTCATTCTCTCCGTTTTCTTCCATTGAATACATCTCCTTTCCAGCGTTGATACCCAGCCTCCGGGCGCAGCTCACGTCGCCGAATTCGACGGGCAAACCGGCACCTCAGTTACATGGACAAATGTCAACGCTACCGTCGGTATGTGTCTCTTAGCCTGGGCGCAGTGCGCTTTCCTAACTTTCCCTTAGGAACCCAGCTCCTTTTGACGATCAAGGATAACACTGGGCTGTCCAAGACCAGCGCTGTCTTCCCCGTCACTACCGGAAGTGCGTAGCGCCATCAGTCTTCTGTCCTCGCCCCCTAACCTTTCCTCCAGGCGGAGATGGCTGCCTCACCTCCACTGGTGGTACGACTCGCAGCTCACAATTTTTTTGCCTGTCCGACTTCTAACTCGGCTCGTTTTCAGGCAGCGCTCCTCCCCCGACTACTGGCAGCACCACTCCCGGTGGCAGCACTCCTCCCCCCAGTGGTACCAGCACTACCCCCGGAACCGGCTCCACCCCTGCAAGCGGAAACTCCTCAAAATCTGGCGGCTCGCCTTCCTCGTATGTCCCCCATACTTTCTTTATCCCTAATTTAATCCTCCTCGCAGGTCCAGCTCCCGCCAAGGCCTCGAACACCCCTGGTGCGGCCATGGCTATCAAGGCACCCGCCGGTGTTGTCCCCGCGTTCGCCGCCATTGCCCTCGCTGCCCTCGTCGCTCTGCTCGCTTAAACACAAATGACGACGTTCAAAGGACCCGCACGCACACGAACAAGGTGGTTACCAGCCTGTACTTCCCGTTTACGATTCTTTTTCTCACTGTAACACCCTCCTTTTCCCACAAACCCCCACGGCTATAGAGCTATCGTCATTCGCTTATCCTTCAATAAGTACCTCTACCCTTGCACGGACCCATACCTCTTCTTCTCATAATACACCATTCGAGTCAAGAAACACGTTCGTTAGTTGGAGGACGTACAGGCAGAATTCAATTTGTTTTGTTACATCCGGCCGATAAACACGTACTCTTTTCATTCTATACCTCTTTTTTATCGTGATAGACGACTGCGTATGTATGTATGCGCCCCTTACGCCTTTGTTCTAGGTCGGGAATGTCATTGACATGGATAGTTTTTCCGCGCCGCTGATATGTGGAACCGAAGATTCCGGTTGTCAGGTCGACGACGCGCGGATTGAATGCTTCTTATCGCCCGTGCACTGGTTGATGCTAGCATTTCGTCCGGCGGGACGCACAATAAGAGAGTGACAAGGACATTAGGCCCGAGCTTCAACAGGCAACGTTTTGGGGTACGGTACATCGCGCCGAGGGAAGACACGAACGCATAGCTGAACTACGCTATATTCTGCTGATCGTCTTCTCTTCTCTTCTTTAGACTCGGATTCCATTTATGTAAGGTGAGAGAATAAATTTGAATGATGCAATATGGCCGAGGTGTATGTATTGTATTCAAGGCAAACGGGGGTGGCTCGCCGCTGCGCAGCACGGCCGAGAGTCGAGATTGGCTGAGATTCTTGTCGCGGGATGGACTGGCCGCCGAGGTACATTAAGGACGTCGACCCTCGAACAGCCTCGTCCGTGAACGTGAACAGCTGCTATGACTGAAGACTGGTCATTAGTTTCGGTCTCGTTCGCACCCGCGACGCGATAGATGAAAGCGCAGTCAAACGGGAATTACGAAGGGAGTTACGACGGGATTTGCACGCCGCCGCCGCAGAGCGGCGAGATGAGGTGATAAGTGATGGTGGTCAAAGCGAGTTCATGCAAAAGGGACAGGCGTTGACAAGTAGGTATCCAAATATGGGTTCCAGGACCTACGCGCCTACAGATGATGAGATGATAGTCAAAGCGAGTTCGTGCGTTTTTTTAATTTTGCAGTGACAGGTGTCCAAATATGGGTTCGCACACGCAAAATATTTGACCGACGTGTGGATGCCTTCCTGAACGCGACAATTGCTGGAGACGGGATTTCTTATTTTCAGGAATGTACGGAGTAATATATGCACGACTGCGGTGGCCGCGAGTGGACGAAAATTTGGCGAGATTTCCCCCCTGAGTCGGTTCGTTCGTGAACGGTCAGCAAAGCCCTAGCACATAAGTCCTGGGTCAGCCGTAGACTCGATAGAACATTGGATTTGCACACCGCCATGCGGATGGGAATAGAGTCCGATATGATTGTTGGCGTTGTACGTGACGATTTACTGGGGCGCAGTGAGTAGCGGTCCTGGCTGTAGCACATCGAGCTCCTTGGGCGTCTGTTCGACAAGCAGGTCGCGCGCTTCCTGCACGTACGTGCGCATCAGCCCCACCACACGCGTCAGATTCTGGCTAAACTTGGCCGACACAGGAACGACGTCCAGCCGGCGCCCCTCACCGCTCACTAGCCGCTCCGCAACAAACTTCTCGAGTTGCTGCAGCTTGGCCTTCGCCTCAGCTACCGCTGCATCGTCACCCTCCCCGCCGAGTAGGTCCGCCTTGTTCGCGATCACAATACGCGCCTTGCGGCTCATCCCCGGCTGGTACTTCTCCAGCTCTTCCCGCAACACGAGCAGCTCGTCCCACGGCGCGGGCGACGATAGGTCGACGATGTACGCAAGCGCGAGCGAGCGTTCCATTGAGCGTAGGAATGAGTGGCCCAGCCCGACGTTCTCGGATGAGTCCGGAGATAAGCCCAGGGTTGTCCGCGATCGTGAAGCGGAATGTTTCCGCCATATCGAAGTGGTACCCTCCGCGGTCGGTGTCGACACGCAAGCCCGCGTGCCGCTCGGATGTCTGGTTCCGCGTGAGCGCAGTCGCGTACTCGCCGCGCTGCATGCGCTCGCGCTCCTGCTGCTGCTCGATGAGTGTCTCATCGTGCACCTGCCCCGGCCTGACACCGCCTTCGAAGGTGCCGTCGGCGGCGACACGCACAATGCCGACGACGGGGTTAAGGGTCGTGAATGCATAACTAGCGACCTCGCTCTTGGCGCGTCCGCCAGTCAGTGCCCGTAGCAGAGTGCTCTTCCCAGCATTCGGCATCCCAACAAACCCAACATCGGCAAGAATCTTGAGCTCCAACGCAAGCGTTATTCGCTCTCCCTGGGCCGCCCCGGGTCGCAAATTTCGGCGCACGATTGAGCTGCGAGAGAAAATGTGGGTTGCCGAGGCCACCCGCGCCGCCCGACGCGACCAGATGGCCCAACGGCTCGCGATGGCGTGCACCGAGGGGGGGCGTCGACGGGCCTACTCGAGTCCATTTCTTTGTCCAAATCAAGGTATATAGGCGCCTCCAGTTCTCGCTGTCGTCTCGCCAGTCGACGCTCTCTCTCTTGCCTGTACAAAGCTCTCTCTGCGTCTTTGAACGAGTCTCGGGTTATGTTGGTTTCTCCGAATCGAGGATAGTGGACCCAGCGGTTGTCGCGCATTTTTGCTAGCCTTTCCTCTGTGTTCAGGCCTTCTATCGACTCCTCCTCTGCCTCCCATTCATCCTTGGACCGTCGGCTGTCGCCCCGAGGGAATCTCACGCACAATTGTGCCTAAAGGGAACTCGGATAACGAGTGGTTCGCCGTTCTTTCCGTTTTGCCACGTCCCCTGGCCGTTCCCGCCTGGATTGCCGCGTATTTTCTTTGCGATCGAGGAAAGGGTCGTGAGATGCGGAGTGGGCATGATATAGACATCGCCGCCACGGCCACCATTTCCACCAGATGGTGGGCCAAACGGCTTGAATTTTTCGCGGTGGAAAGCAACACAGCCGTCGCCGCCAGAACCTGGAAAACGTTTGAACCAACACACAACAGAAATATAAAGCCGGACGAACCTCCTCGAACGGACACGATTAAATTATCGAGAAACGTCTGCCCCTTTTCGACGGTTTAGTTTTTCTTTCAATAAATTCATAGCGGTCTCCCAGTGCTGACCCGCTGTTTCCGTTTCCATTCAGTTCTTCGGCGGCGACGAAGACGGTCGCGTAAGCTCTCGTCTTCCTCCGCGACAGGTGGTGATTCTGGGATGGAAGGGGCTGGAGCGAGTGTTCGAGACACGCTCTCTGTACTACGGAGCGTTGGCCATCGTGAAGGAGGCAAGAGTCCAAACCTCGGCATGGAAATATTTCGAAAGGCAAGTGACATGTGACCGTGACCCATCGGCATATTTCGGCTTGGACAACGTGGGACTTTCCGCTTTGGGAAGTTATACTACCTTTTTGGACCATCTAACTCTCGTCGAGTCTGAGTTTTCAACGCTCATGGTGTGTATCTACTCGTTCGGCCTCAAATCTGGTAACAGCAGTGCGAATTGACGGGGGCCGGGTTTTGGTCCGCATGCACCGAAGGCGATTTTCTCCGCTCGCTGTTTGTGTACCTGAGGTTCGGTCTGCCAGTGCTCGCCCTCGCAATTCGTACTGCGGTCGCTGCCGCCGACCTTGTTATCAACACTTCGTGAACATGTTCTCGACCCCGCTTTTCGATCTCGAACATCCCGCCCGCAGATCTGGAGTGCGTATGAGTGTCTTTTCGTCCCTCAATTTTCTTTCCGAAGTCGCCTACAGCTGAATGCCAATTACTTTTGATAACTTGGTCCGGTGGAACGCGTCCGTCCGGACTTGACCTCAAACGGCCAGCTAACCTCATCCAGCGCCGTACATTGTCGTAAACCCATCCATACGGAATTTTTTCACTGTTTCAAGCAACATCTTCCTTAGCAGTATGTTTATACCTTCCGTTCATGTTTGTTAATTGAAATGAATTCACCGTCAGCGTTATACGATGCCGTCCACCGAAGTGTTCTCATGCAGTGAGATCAGCATACGGGCCAATAAGTTACATGGCTAGTGAACCAGCCCGTCGGCGTATGCCTCTTAAACCACCCAACACGCCATCTGACTTTGACCTTCTCGTGGGGACCCAGCTTGTTTTGCAGGTCAGGGTTAGCGATGTTGAAGTCATACAAAGCAACCCCCTTCAACGTTGTTAGCGGAAGTGCATTGCGTCTTTGCTCATGCGTCTTCTTTTTCTGACTTTTGTTCAAGGCGGTGATAGTTGCCTTCCATAGCTTGCGATTCATTATCATTCTACCTAACGCAGGGAAGTCTTTCGGGCAGTTTGTTACAGCTAAGAAAGATAATCTGGCAGGGCCCATTGCAGGAGGTGTGGTCGGCGGTGTAATTGTGATGCTTGCTGCACTTGGTTTGCTCCTTTGGCGGACTCGTCGTCGTGGTCAGAGCAGCGGTGACCCCATATCCCCGTACGGACTCAATGACGCGGGGGAAAGAACCTTTACCCCAGCTCCCTTCTGCGGACGAGACTTCGATGCCGCAAGACAGTTGGTCCCTTGAACAGCTGTTCGACATCCTCCCGTCCGGGGAGACACAATTGTCGCCGTTGCCCAGCCAGGTCGTTCCCCGCGCAATTCTGGCGGCGGAGGAGAAAGCGCGCCGCACACCCGACTTGCCTGCCGACCAGACGATCCAAGAAACCCAGAAAGTCCAGGAGGTGGCCGATACGTCTGCTATCACGAATTTTATCAGTCCACAGAGCTCCAACGCGGAGCTGTTGGACGAAATGAGGGAGGCTAAGGGAACAGATGCATGCGATCGAACGTCGGACCCAGTCGCAACCTGAGACGCCAGTGGAACAACCTCTGGTGTACACGTAATCGTCCTAGTGATTTTATGATATATATCTGTATAGTAGGACCTTGACACTATGCTTTGAAGACTCGACTCTGGCCCCACCGAAATGAAGCTCAGAATTCTCAAATCAAAGTTACTGTGAGTTGCAGGGATAGTGAATAAGATTTGTTGCGGCTTTGCGGCTGTAATGGAAGAAAGAATATCAAAACAAAAATTCCGACCAAAGGTGTTTTGTGTATCAGAGGACAATACAAAATTGTGGTTGACGACACTCATTATGGAAACAAGGGAACCAGTTACTAAAACCAAGGACCATTTTTCCATTCCACCTCCGTTAAGAGGTATACTCGGGAGGTTCCTCTGCGCGCGCCTGATCCATTACGGGTGCTGTGAGTTGGATTTGCGGCTGAATCCGCTGCTCAATTGCATGCACATGGTGCCTTAACATCCGGATCTCGTCCAACAACCCAGCATTGGGGTTGTCGGGGCTGGCTCGCCGGGCCCATAAGTGGAGCCTCGACCGACGCGCGCAGCTCAGTGACCGCTGGAATATCTGGTTGTATGTTTTGTGGCACGGGCCCACAACGCACTTTCTCCTCTTCGGCCAAAATTCCGCTGGGGACCATCTGGCCCGGGAAGGAGGATAATTGTGTCTCGCCGGACGGGAGAATGCTGAACACTTGAGCCGGCATCCATTCACCTAGCGGCGTTGTAGTCATGGGGAGAGGCTGGGCAGAAGGCACTTTCTCTATGTCATCGAGTCCGCGCGAGCCGGCGCCTCTTTGACCTCGGCGACGGCGGATCCGGCAAAGAAAAAAGGCAAGCACGCTAAGCACGAGTATCAAACCCCCGACAATGCTCCCTGCGACTGGCCCTGCGGAGGTTGCTTTGTCCGCCAGGTTGTACTGTAGGGGAGCCGGTATTTGCGGACGAAGTCGAAGATGCTGTTAACACAGATTGAAACGAACCAGTGGAAGTGTTGGGCCTTGAAAACGAACCAATGGGACCTGTGGAGACCGAGAGAGTGCCAGTCGGACCTGGGACTACTGTAGAGCTCTCTCCGGGATTTGAGTCTGTAGCAGAGTCAAGCAAAAATACATAATAATTGGTGGCCAGTTGTACCATCAGTGTGGGAGACGAGGCAACTCTTAGTTCCGTCTGTAGGGAAAGTTAGTGCGAGGACAGAAGTCTGACGGCACTACGCACTTGCGACCACCGTGACGGGGAAAGAGCCGCTGTTCTTGGTTAGCCCAGTATTATCCTTGATTGTCAAAAGGAGTTTGGTTCCTAAGGGGAAAGTTAGGAGTGGGACACAGGCGCTGAGTCTAAAAGACATGCACCAACGGTGGCGTTGACTGCTAGCCATGTGACTGAGGTGCCGGTCTGCCCGTCGAACTCGGACGTGAGCTGTGCCAATAGGCAGGGGTATCGACGCTGGAAAAGAAACGTATTCAACGTAACAAAACGGAGAGAATGAATGAACGCACATCTAGAGGAGTCGGCGCCCGCACCAAAAGCAGCAGAAACGAAGGCAAGACTTACGGCTATGTATGGGGCTAAAAGATGGGAGTTAGCATGTTGGGCGTGCGAGCTCACAGAGAAGGACGCACGCGTTCCACCGCTCCAGCTGAGCAAAAGAGGCTGGCACAAGCCTGTGGGGAAAGCATTTAATAGGCGAATTCAAGCGGGAGAGGAAATATACCTATTCCGGGGACACCATCCACGGTGCTGGACAGGATATTTGAATACGAAATGGGAGAAATATGATAAACTTCGACTCACGGGGTGTTAACGGTAAGGTCCTGCTGCGCAGCGGCACCAAGAGCGAGGGCGGCGAAGAAGAGGACGGCCTGCATCGTTGAGAGGATGGCCTGCATCGTTGAGAGGACGTTGAGGAAGAAAGATTGCTGGAATTCACGGTAAACCATCTTTCTGTGGTTCACAGCCGAAGACCATCTGTCTATCAACTGTTTCGGGAGAAGACATACGGGAAAGATTTTTAACACCATAAAATCAAGAATACCGCTCACAGGCAATGGGCGTAGTATTTTAAGAACGTCTAAAATCGGTCTCATCCAGGTTCATAACACGTCTAGAGGCAAGGACATCCGAGAAGTTAAGGTGTATTTGACGAATTTCATTCCACCCTGTAGTCAAGTGAATGTGATGAGCGTGAGAGCTGATCAGATTGCGGGACGCAAGTAATAAAAGCACCTGGGCCTATGCATCATAATTCTAGATAATTCCATTGCGCGAATATCTTAGCTCGACTCGACTTCTTGGAGTCTGGAATGATACATGCGTCCATATGTCCTTATCTCGAAACTTGAATGGGGAGTTTTGGCCGATATCGTATTTAACGACGGCGGCCGCGGCAAAGAGGCTGCACTGCGGTGCATAGTGGATGTTTTTGGATAAGCTAAGAAGTCGGTCCCGGAAGCGTGTAAGGAAAAGATGGAGACCACGAAACCTAGTGTCGGGTGGACACAGAGTTTCGTGGGTGTGGGGAAAGAGCCGTAGGCTCGACCGCTCGGCCGGCGGCGGCGGCTGCTGGAGCTGAGCAGGAAAACGACGGGGAGAGCGCGCTGAGGTGGTTGATGTCCGTCGCGCGAATGGCGTAGAAATTCTTTTCGGCGTCGCGCATGTTGTCGAAGAAGCTGAAATGGGCCTCCCAGCGCTTGGCTTTAGCAGAGCCTACACCATGGATTACCTTGATGAAAGAGACGAAGTTCTGCGTGGCCTCGCGCCAGCGTCCGCGGTCCATGTCTTCTTCTTTCAGGAATTTCTCCTGGAAGGAGTCGCAGTTCATGACGCGGATCTGTTTGTCGCCGGCGATGCCCGGGTTGGTCTTGATCGTGTCTAGAGTGCCAGCCGTCGCGTTAATAATCTCGAGGTTAGGTGTCATGAAGAGAGAGAGGGGAATGTAGACTCCATGGTTGTAGAGATCGTGGAGGAGGTTATTAAAAGCGATCGGCAGGCTCATGCCGGGGTCGATTTCGACCTCCTCGCGGAGTTTCTTCACCTGACGCCTGGCTTCGGACTTCGTGGCGTCGTCGTCGTCCCTTAGACGCTTGTTGGTCATGGTGGCTCTGATCAAGGCTTTCCTGGAAGAGGGGGTAAGCTTCTCCATGATGTCCGAAAGGCGCGTCGCCGGAGAAGTCGCGTCCTCCGAGACAGTGATCAGCGACTCGTCGTCCGATGCGTCTTCGCAGTTGGTCGGGTCATCTATGTGTTCGGCGCGCTTTAACTCGCGTTCGGCGTTCCTCTCGACAATCTCGGCGTTCTTCTTCTTCTTCAAAGACTTGGGCAAGTCCGCTAGAGCCGCGATGATGATCGGCGACTTATGCGTCCTTCTCTTACATGGAGGCGGAGGAGGCTGCTGCTGGTTGCCAGACGAGCCTTCGTTATTTAGGTTGGTCATGTTGAGGGTGTGTGTGTGCGACAAAGGAAACAAAAAGAAAAAACGAGGAGATTCAAGGTTGTGGCGGACGCGAAGAAGGAAAGGTGACTGTGTCACGGTCGTGTCACGCCAAAACCGAATCTCATTTCTTAGCTTATCCTCTGGCAAGCTTGAGCCGTTCGTGCCTCACGTCAAGCTTGCCTCGGAACAGGCTAAGTTGCCTGCCGAGTTGACTGCTGTTGACTGTGGTCTAATAGCTGCCGGGTGTGTACTGAGAAGCGGTACTATGGAATGTGAAGACGCTGCAAGGAATTGCAGTCTAGAGTCGGGATTTGTCCTGATAGGCTGTGCGGTGGGCTTGCCAATCTGGATGGTCTGGCATGCCCAACTTCGTCCTGTCTGAAGTATGGGTACAACGGCGGCCTGCGCGCACGACCTTCATCGGGGACTGGAGGACCATAGCTGCAAGCGCTGTCCGAGATCAGCTTCGAATCGTAATAGGGCCGACAGTCCGACTTTCCTTTTTGGGCCAGGTAGGTAGGTAGGTAGTATTACACGGCACGGTCCCGCTCAGGAACACCGGGGCCCAGGAATTATCGAAGTATACGGGCACTATGGTATACTTAGTCTCTCCTAGCCAGACACTCTATATCAACGCTCGTTCCTCGCTATATAGAGTCTGTGATTTACCGCGGGGGTCGGATCGCGTAGCCGTGCTATTATGTAAAATCATGTAAGCCGTGGTTTGAAACTCGCAGTGAACATGTACTCTTTTTTTAAGTTTTTCGCATCCACAACCCTCTGGTAGCCTAGATTTCACTTTTACCATGATTAACAACACATTTTGACACTATTATACTTTTATAGAGCATTTTATCGATGTGCTCCCCATGTTTTCAACAACTTGTACATCGGCCTATGCGTTATGGATGTTGCATAATTCATTTCCAAAAAAAAAAAGACTTTCAGTTCCAAGACTTTTTTCTCACAAATCTCTGAATACCTCTATACTTCATCCCTGCATAGTAGGTAAGTATAGGTCACATATACCAGAAGGAATTGGGCCATGCTTTAGTTGAACCACCTGAAACTGCAAGTGCGGATCAGCAGCCTGGCTCCACAGCCACCGCGGCAAAATCTGAATGGCATTTGGCTCACAATTGCCTACCAAGGCACCGTTTCTTCTGGCTCACATGGCTCCTATTCACACTATACCAAAGATGTCTCCCTGATTGATTAACATTTTTTTTACAGGTCAAAGTTGATCAGATTTCAGGCCCAGTGAAAAAGCCGTATTGGGAGATGTGTGCAGAACGAGACGGATAGGATCAATCCAGAGAAATCGGTTTAAATCTGAATAAATGGCCGCCGTGACTGTAATTTACATCAAAAGGCAATGCATGGGCTTCCCGCCATCTGTCTGCATCGAGCACTGTCGATTCAAATCCATAACTCTTCTGCGCTCGATCAAATGTCCGTGCGCAGTTGATATATATAATCACGAAACGGTTCGAGATCTGTCAAGTCCATCTTTCTTCCCGTCCCCCATGTTTCTACCTCTGCCAGCGCTGTTTCCAAACTGTCTCTGCTCTGCCTGTTCAACTCCCTCAAAATGCAAGATACAAGATACAAGGCTCCAATTTCAAGTTGCAAGCCACAAAGCTCCGACTTCCACATCCACCAAGACATCCATGCAAATTACAAGCCCTTTAACCCACTACTGTACAAGATTCTCAAGGAGCACGAACGTCGGAGGACGCGCAAAATGAAGGCCTTGAGCTCAAACATCATGAAGTCAAGCTAAGCAAGAGTTTCCCTTCAAGACAATCTCCGACGTCTCTCTGCTGCACTTTAAACGAGGGGGTACCTTTCAAAGTGAGCGGCTTGGTTACATAGATGTCAGATACCTGTTCTTCGTGTAAAATGAATTAATATTGTATTTTCTGCCTGCTATATCCCTCCCAGAGACGGTCGTAAATACGCCAATGGACCAGAACATTTCTGCTTCTATAGAGATCAGGCTTAATTATAATCAAAGATATTTCAGGATGCAAAAAGATGTCAATAGAAAAAAATCTGTCCACGCTAACTTTTTTGGCAGCAGATATGTACAACAGATCTCCCACTCTTTCCATCGATCTCCCTACACGGATTTCTCACTGGGTTTCAGGTGTTGGCTATCAAACACATGAAAAATCATCCCCCAAACCAGTCAAACAAGAATGCCTGGCATCACCCAAAAAAAGGGTTCTATCCATTTTTGTGCCTGTAAATGTACACCCAGAATGTGGCGGGAGACGGTAAAAAAGTAATACCGCAGACCCGCGGGCACTCAGCAAGCATCGGCTGAGTCTCGGCCGACACCTTTCCGATGATTTGACATCGGCAAATGCCTGTGCCGCATGCTCTGAGATACAACATATGCCCGGCGTGCTTTCTCATCGTTGAGATTTGATGCGGCCTCCACAGGACAAGGTATGGATCACATTTTTCCGATGAATCCAATTTTATTCTCGTTCCCCTCTTTCTCCATTCCAACCCCCTCTGGTGTATGCAATTGGATGCTCGTAGTGCGAGGCTTGCTTGCACAAGCTGTTACTTTTGGTTACTCTCTCCTCAAGTGTTGTTCGGCATTGCTTCGGACTGGCAGCGGTCAGATTCTGGTTGTTGCTTGCAAGCTTCCTCTTCACTTGCGTTCTTTTCCTCCCTTTTTATTTTATTTTTTTTTTTGCAGTCTTTCAAGAAAGAAGAAGAGGAGAAAAAGCGTTACAGTCCTTGCAAGACCACTGGTTGTCAATGTGGAATGTTGTTTAACGCGCTTCTGATCAAGTTGGACTGCTGTATAGACCTTCCCGTAGGTTCGGTATTCATGATGCTCGAGCAATTATAGATCTTGTTTGGATATGCAGCTGAGCAGTCCTGTATCAGATGAACCTGTTTGATAGTCTGTTCATCAGTCCTGAAATGAACAGCAAAACCTGTACAGTGCTTCTTAATCTTCAAGCTGTCCTTGTCTCCAATCTCTCTGTTCACAATCTGTTGCACACTGTCGATTAGGCTATGCGCATCAACCTTGGGCACCCTGCACCCATGACTCCCTCCCTCCTCCTCGATCTTTCCCCCCTTGTCCCCCTGCTACACTCGTAATATGGCTTCAAGCCAGGAACTTATTTCCTGGAATCCGGAATCAATGAAAGCCGTTGCAAAGATTGAGGAGAATCCTTGTTCTGACGGCGGCAGATGGGCTCTCGTCCTCAATGCGCTGCTCTCCCCTTCTCCAGGGCACACTCTGGACCAGATGTACACATCTTTGGGCAAAGTCTTCGAGAAGCAGGCGAACCGTGCCGCCTACAGCCTGGGAATGGGACCTCAAGTTGTTGCCCAAAAGATTAAAACTTATTTTGGGGATGGTGAGGAATGGGTACAGTGACTTGAGATGTTACACCACTCAGTTCTGCCACAACTAGAGAAGCAATGCATAAAGCTCATGAAATACACGCTGCCGTATGTTCCATTCATTATTCACAAAAGCATGTTCATGACTGGGAATTGCTTTCACAGTGCCGAGTCCATGAGCACACAGCAGCAGGCTTTCAAGGATATCGTAGAACTTGTCACTTTATATCCAGGGCTCCGTTGGGTTTTTTGCAGCATAAAATTTCTGGACAATGCATCATCTGCAGACTCCATTTCTGCTCTCATGGAATGCTCCATCTCCAAATGATAACTGGGCTTTCTGGCAAATCCTGGCTTCCACTTGCTTAACAGACAGTACTACGTCAGTCGTGATCGAAGAGAGCTCAATTACTGATTTGACAAACTGTAAGCAAGATGGCCTGAGTGTGCTTGAGCAACTATTGGTCGGCCATGATTGTCTGTGAGTGTTCAGAAATCTTTTGCCCGATGATAATGTTCATGGCATTTTAGATATTCGACATATTTGAGTGCACTCTGGATGCGATACCTTGGTGGAATTCTTGATCTGCCTGGCTTTTGGCAAGAAAGCAAGAATCATTCTGATATCGTAAATAAAATATGCTTCAAGTTGGTCCAAATATTGAAAGACATTGGGGTCGACATCCTTGCATTGGGCCCTGAAGACAACTCAGAACCACCCTTTGATTACGAAGGCATTGATTTTCTCGCCAATACCACTAGTGTTCGGCACGGTATTCCGAACTACCGCGGTATTACGGGTACGGGTGTCCCGGGTGCGGGTACGGGTCCGGAAATTTCCGGACCCGTCACTACCGTACCCGAAGGCCTACCGTACCCGTAATACTGCGGTATTTTGGGGTACCGCGGGTGCGGTATTACCGCGCGGTTTACTGTGGACAAGCTTGGTAGATGATTTATTTTATAAATTATTTTGGGGGAGATTTTGCCTGAGCATTCCATTACATGGAAAAATAATGTATTTATCCTCTAGCTACGCATACATGCTCTATCATTCAAGCTATTCCCGCGTCTCTGGGACCCATCGAACCGCTGCTTTGCGATGCAGGGTCTTGACTCTTGAATTGCCAAGGCAGGCTGCCACGCCCTCGCCCTCTCTATCCTCCCCTTCATCGTAAAAGGGACCGGGGCCCCAGCGCACGCCCATCTCCTCCGTTTGGTGGCTGAGGATTGCTCACGCCTGCATTGGTGCCGAGACGGGCGCTGGGTGAAGCCTCATCATCAGGTGGGCGAGG
The DNA here is from genome assembly GCA_014462655.1 of Mycena venus. Classification (NCBI taxonomy): domain Eukaryota; kingdom Fungi; phylum Basidiomycota; class Agaricomycetes; order Agaricales; family Mycenaceae; genus Glaucomycena; species Glaucomycena venus. The sequence continues at coordinate 1,498,619 of JACAZI010000033.1, forward strand.
TGATGAGACAAGAGCGCATCCGGGATTGGCGAGGGGAAGGCTGTGACCAGCGTGCGCAGTTTCTGGAGGGCAGTTTGCGGGAAGGGCTGGACGGCGTTCTTGGAGACAGCAGAAAGCATGTCAGATGCCTCAGGTATGTACCGCATCAAAAGGACTAACTTGTGTAGGAGGGACTTCAGTACCATTTCCGGCATGCTGGAGGAGATAGACGGAGCCCAAAGGGCAAAGAATGCGCCCGACGGGTTCAACAAAGCGACTGCGGGAAGGCGGGTTGAGAGGACACTATACGACTGTCAGCACTTGTCCGTATTAAAGACGAGAAAGTCATACGTGATCTGAGATCTCGAGCCATATCCCTTGCACGTTGCTGACCTCAGCTTGTACACCCATGTTCCCTTTGGTACCGACCTCCAAAGCGACCTTCTTAATCTCTCTGGCGAAGATGGCTAGTTGGTCGATCATGTCGTTGATGGCATTGATCAAGCGCAGCATCTCTCCGGAGACGGACAAGCCCGTGATCTTCCAGTTAAATCGCCTTTGGCGACAGCGTTCTACTGGAGTCAGAGCAAGAAAAAGCAAAGAATGAAGTACATACCGTGGCGCCGGAGATCGTCCGTACTTGTAACGTTAGCTGGAAAGAAACGAGTCAGAGTGAGGCTTGCAGATAGGACGAGCACAGACGTTGTTGGCCATGACGTTAATGTTGTCCGTCAAATCTTTCCATGTTCCTTGGACGCCTTCGACCTTGGCCTGCCCGTTAAGCTTGCCCTCCGTGCCGACCTCTCTGGCGACTCTCGTCACTTCAGCAGCGAACTGGCTCAGCGACGCAGTCATTTCATTGACAGTGTTTTTGAGGTCGAGGATCTCTCTGTGTGCGACAATCAGGACTTGCTTCGTGAGATCACCGCCGGCGACAGCTTTCGTGACCTGCGCAATGGAGCGTACCTGGTTCGGTCAGGTTTTGGGCCATCAGATTGATGTTGTCGGTGACGGTCTGGAGAAAGGTTAGAACATCGCGTGCTCGGGGAACAGACCTAATGAATGCCAACCTTCCACATCCCAGTCGTCCCCTCGACCATGGCCTGCCCACCCAGCTTGCCCTCCGTCCCGACTTCAATATTGACACGCGTGATCTCCGAAGGGAGGGTGTGCAGTTGGGTAACCATTCCATTGATGGTGTTCTTGAGGTTAAGCATCTCACCCTTGATGTCGGCGTCGACCTTCTGCGGTTAATTGACAGTATACTACGGTAGTGGCAACCGCGGTGGTGAAGCTCCTACCACGGTTGTATACCCGTCAAACCGTACCCGTTTGGCCATGGGTACGGTAACCCGGATCACGGGTGCGGTTCCGGGCCGATCCACCTGCGGTACCACCCGTGCCGAACACTAGTGGAAACGAGGGAGTGGAAGAGGGAGAGCTGATTGAAAGCCACGAGGTACAGGAACAAGCGCTGAACACAGCATTCGGACAAGTGCTGATCGCAGCTTTTGGACAGGCATCCTTCACAGCCGATCTTTCAATCCATCCGAACTCCCCGGTGCCACGCGTGCGGCCGGAAAACCCCTTCCCCCGGCTCCAGCTGCCCCCGTTGCCGAGTTCACAGCAAGGAACACCCGAGCCTGAGGCAATCGGTAAACACGACCGTGTTGACACGATTCCTCACGCTGACTCGCCGGTCCTCTTCTCCCATGCAGCACACGTTGCTGCCCCCACCCTCAGTCTGCATGGGCCAGTCATTACTCAGGAGTTGTGGTCCAGCTCGCCGCCTTCACCCTCGACAACTTCGTCGGATGACAGAGCCGCATTTTATGAGGTAGAGCGTGTTGAGACTCTTTCCCCTGTGGAATGGAGCCCCCAGGCCTCAGATTGGTCAGTCGACAGCTTATCCCCCTCCATTGAATGGAACGTTGAAGAAGCATTTAATAGGGTGCTGCACTGGTCTTCACAGGCCCCTTCCCCAAGCGCTACAGCCTCAACACGCAATGACAGCGAGTCGACCAGCGATTTTAGCCGAACATCCCGTTACGAGTTCTACGATGAGCGACACGCCCAGCTCCACGACTCATTCGACTGCTGGGCATTTGAGGGAGCTGCTCACCAGCACGAGCACCTACGGTTTGAAGATGAGATGGGATCGGAGCCTGCACTCATGGCGTTGCGAGCCCTTCACGGGCCTTTGAGCCTTCTCCTGGACTATACGGCGATGGCTGGTGAAGGGCTAGCCGACTTCCAGCATTCGTATTCCCCTCATATGGTCGAACCGGTTGTGCCAGACTCGCCCCCTGCCTCGCCTTTGGCGCCAGTAGGCCCCCATTATACGCTTGACACCGCGACGGTCTCCTCATTGCTTGATGCACCCTTACCTACCTCTGCTGAGCGATCAACCACATTGCCTACCTTCGCATCGACTGGTCTTGAGTCCCACCGCGAATGCAAAACAAGCGGGGGCGCGAACGGGGAAAGCGAAGAAGATGCAGAGGGAGAGCCTGACCACGAGTACCATAGCTCAGTTAATGACCACACGCCCGGGTCCCCAATTACCGGCAAGCGAAAGTGCCCGGACGGCGAGGACGAAGGCTTGAATCAGCAAGGGATGCGGAAGAAACACCGTAAGTTCATTGGTGACCTCCCTGCGCTGTACCATACTTAAGCGCGAGGCTTCTAAAGCGGCGGGGTATGCGGATGCACGCCTCATCGGCATGATGGCGGGAGTACGTCTAGCCGTACTCAAGGCGGCACGGCGTATCGAGGACATGGTGTGGCATCGGTATGGAATTATGCCGGTACGAACCAATTGTCGATTTCTTAATGAAGAGCTTGCTGATTTTTTTTTTCGCATACAACAGAGCTCATTTCCTTCGAAGCTCATCTGTCACCCCCTTTCTTTTCGCTCTGGAAACCGCGAAGCTTCAGACAATCTGGCACATCCTTCAACGCCACGGACGCACCCAGCTCACGGATCTCCTCTATGAGCTCCTGTCAATTCGTGTCTGCGGCGATTACGCCGTTACTTCCTTCCTTCACGCCGCCTACCTTGACGACAACTATCCGGAAAGCAAATGGAATTATTGGGACTTACTTCGGGAATTGGGCCCGCACACTATCTACGTGTGCAACTTTGACATCGACTCTGGCTCGGATAGTGACTCCGATTTGATGAGAGGGCTTCGATATCCCCCCCAGCACCAGGGCCAGTAGTGAGGACACCGGTGCGGGCTCACAGCGTGCCCCAGAGCCCCGCACAGACCGCCACCATATGCAATGCCAGGACTTTCAGGGCAACAGACCGGACACCCTTACCATTACCCCTCAGCAGCACTGGAGCCCCATGGCACGAGCGCCTTGCGACCACCATCAGTGGTGCTCCCACCGGAATTTTGTTTGCCTGGTACAGCCATCATTCCTCTGTTTGCCGCACTTGTGCTGATGACCCCCGGGCATAGACAGGTGATGCGCCCGAATGAGGCGACCGCCCGAGCTCTGCTTCCCTTTCTGCCCAACTTGAAACTGAATTGCCTCACCAACGCGCAGCGCCTGACCGCCGTCATCATGACGAGTGCGGTTGTACTATTAGCCAGCCCCCTTTTGGGGGAATACGACCCTTATGACTGTTACCTTCAATCCATAGCGCGGCACTTACCTTGTACTTTTACCTTGTCTAATCAGTGCCTTGTTGTTGCGTATCCTTATGCAATGACAACTATACTGGAAATTCTCACAGAAGTCTTGAAAACCGCTCTAACCAGGCTGAATCCTTACTATGCTGCCCTCACCGGTCGCAGAAATGACTCCCTGCCCCTGCTGAATCTAACAAGTACAGATAAAGATTTGTGTCTACCAGCCGACCGCTCGACCGATCTTAGTTGTTACTTGTACACCATTCCCGAATCGGAAAACACAATAATATACAAGACTAACTTTGCAAACGACCCTGCACAGCTTCAACGAGATTGGGCGGAGCTGGAAGAAGATGACGAATACATTTTCTACCCAGTGGAGTTGTATGATGCATCTGGGATCGAATATCAATCCTTCACTATGTATCAGCGAAAGGGGGACAGAGGACATGAACAAGAAATCGGGGAAGTTGAGCTTAAAAAGGGAGAGGAACCAGTATTTTGGCCAATAGAGGCACAGTACAATAACGGGATCGAACAGCAAGTCTTCACCATGTACAAACGGGTTGACAAAAAGATTAGACCCGTCTCTACCACCTTCTTGCCTGAGTACAAAGTGAAGCGCCAAATCCCGGAAGATCCCTTGAAGACGTTGCCGGAATTAACAGCGCATCCCCCTCCCTTCCAGCCAACCCCAAGGCTGAACCAAGAACGGCTAAAAATCCTTGACATCAACAAGGATGGTTTCTTTGAGTAAAGAAGAAGAAGAATTGTTTGTGCGTGTCCTGGAATTGAACCAACAAGCATTGGCCTTCGAGGACTCAGAACGAGGTACATTCAAAGATGAATATTTTTCACCATACAAGATTGCAACTGTCCCGCATGTGCCCTGGGAATACAAAAACATTCCCATACTGCCGGGGATATTTATTAAATCCCGTGCCTGAAACTAACACTGGAACCAACTGAGCCAAAAGGCCACTGTAATCGGTTGATTCCGATTACAGGTTTCAGACTATATATACATGATTAAACACATTTTTGCATGCATTTAACAGTGCCCCCCATTAGGCACTGAGCCCTCGAAGTGCGGAATGATCCTAGAATGGATCCGAGATGTTCCGGAATGGAACAGAAAAGCCCGGAATGGGCCGGAAACCGGGGCGGAACCCGGGTTGCACTTCCAAAGACCACATGATACACATTAGACCCCCAGGTCACATGATCGACCTGCTGGACGTTGCCGAGATCAAATGATGACAAAATTAAGTCAGGTTCTCCAGGCCTGCAAAATAATGCCACCTTAGGGGATTGAACTCGCGACCAGTTTTAACTGATTACACTATTAAATCCCGTGCCTGAAACTAACACTGGAACCAACTGAGCCAAAAGGCCACTGTAATCGGTTGATTCCGATTACAGGTTTCAGACTATATATACATGATTAAACACATTTTGCATGCATTTAACAATATTGCAAAAGGTAATTGACGTCCTGAAGCTCAAAATGAAAGCAGGGTTTAGGTTGTTGATGAAGAAAATGGGCGTGCCCCACGTCCGAATCACAGCTTATAACAAACACGCCAACGGGAGTCGTTGAGCAGGGCCATTACATGCTGAGGGAAGCCCTTGTTAAATCCTGTGGAGGAAAAATTCAATTGTGGCCTGAAAAACTTGCTGCAGCACTCTTAGCCGACCGAGTAACGGGATTCTCACCTTATCAGTTGCTGCATGGCACAGATCCGATCCTGCCTTTCGACCTTGCTGAGGCAACATTCATGGTAGCCGGCTTCCACACTGGAATGTCCACCACAGAACTGTTGACACTTCGAATTCGGCAACTTTCGAAGCATGATCGCGATATAAAACGTGCTTCAAAGACCCTGCAAAAGGCACGCTTTCGGTCCAAGCAACAGTTTGAGAGGCGATTTTTGAAGAAACTCCAGCGAGATGAGTACAAACGAGGAGAACTTGTGCTTGTACGGAATGTTGGTATCGAAATGGAAGTTGGATCCACCAAAAAGACAGACAATCGATATTTCGGACCCTACAAAGTCGACAGAAAGAATCGGGGAGGCGCATACATATTAAAAGAACTTGATGGCACCCCATTCCCGGCGCAACCCGACTGCAGCCTTCTGATTACTGCCATATATCACCAGGAACCACAGATTCATGATTGAAAATGAAATGGAAGACAACAATGATGATTCTGAGCCTGAAGAGGACGAAGAACTCTTTGAGTCAGACGATGACTAAAAACAGGCCGCTGGAAGTTCGAGAGCAAGCCCAAAAAGGGAAGGCTCAGGGATCAGCAGAAGCGACTCACTAAAGCAAAAAGCTTATTCTACGCTCCGCCGAGAGGCAACATATATAAAGCAAACAAGAATGACAATTTTTTTTCTCTCCCCTTCACTTCTAGTTTTTTTCTCTTTCGCCTGCTCAATCTTGGATTTCGTCTTCTATTTTCATGGACACCTACCAACCTGACCCGCAGCTGATACAAGCATCCCAAAGAATGGGCTACGTTCCTCGCAGGTCATGCAGCAGTGATGTGGGTCGCTTATGTTATACAGAAATCCTTTTATTCATGACCGTCATGATCTCATTTTCTGTCGGCAGGCGCTGTATGAAGTCGCTGAACTACACGCCCACCGTGGAATCACGTTAATTCATTCCCCAGGCCCGTTGGCTTTTCTACCACCCTCAGCTTCGACGCCGGTTCTTCGTCTCGACCCAATCTCTATTCCACCCCAGCCGGCACCCGCCTCTACGCACACACCGGGTTCACCTGGCCTTCCGCTCTCCTCTCCAGAAACAGATGCTTCCTCTCACTGGTCACAGGACTCTAGCAAAGACCAGAACGAGGCTCAGCAGCGCCAAGTGTACCTGGGAGGCGACTTCACTGCTCAGAAAGAGGCTCAGGATCGCCAGATACCCTTCGCACCTGGCTCCAAAACGGATGCCTCCCATGCACCACGGCGGTCCAAGCCCAAGGCTAAGGTTCCACCAAGGCCCCCACGCACCCTCTCGATCACCTACCATCCCGAGACCGTCACCTATACCTACATGTTTCCACCAAAGGGCATAAGCACTTGAGATCTGATAGCACTGAAGTTGGAGAGCTTTCACCAGTGGAGGTGGCGCGACCAGACCGTCTCTGCCCATATTGCAGCAAACCCGTGAGTGGTCCCTGTTGCACTGCCCGAGTTCATTTGGCAGAGCAAGACAGAGAACGTCTTCGAGATCCAGCCCCCTCTCTGCTGCCGCCTGCAGGTGGGCGAGCAGATCGAGTGCTATGGCATGATGCAGGGGATGTGGCAGCTGACTGGGCGGGTGGAACGCCGCCATCAGATGAAATTCATGCACCGGGACGATCCAGCGGAATGGGTCTATGTCATGTGCCAGAACGACAACACCCAGCAGGAGACCTGGCTGAAGATATCTGCAGAATGGTTCTACCCCTCGACCATGGGTATTAAGTTCCGAAGGTCTGTACATAAACTGACGTCCCTGTTCACTCGTGCCCCCGAGATGTTCCCTGCCTCGAAATAATGCGTACATTCACCTCGTCCTCCTACAGTCCTTTCCTTCATACTATTGTCCCTTGCTATCCATGCCATTGACAACTGCTTACAATACCGTACTCCCTTCCTAAAGCTCCAGTGACTTGGACACATACGCCCCACTTTCCTTGATACCAGAATCCAGTTCCTTGTTGCCCGCACTGTGTGACTGGGGACAGTCAGTTTATTCTGTTTGCCGCGGATGTCACGCATGAAAAATGTTTACCATGAAGTGCGTGCAACAATGAACCCGATGGTCAATGATTTTTCTTAGGAAAAAGGGTGCTGAGTCAGGATGAGTCAGAAAGTGTGAGTCATACCCAGTCAGGACGAGTCACAACTGAGTCACCCGGCCCGAGTCACCCTGACTTGTGCCCCTTGACTCAGGACCAACTGTATATAAAGAGCCCAGATTTTTGTAGAAACCCCAGATTCCCCTTTGTACTATCAGGTAGTCACTATAAATTTCTTATGCCTCCTACTCCGTTTGTTGCAGTTCTTAAGTCTTTTGAGGACTGCATACAAAGCCTTTGACTATCTAACTGACGCCGTTGTCATGCCTGCTGCACAAGCCATCACGTCCGTACTGAATCTTGCTGACTAAGTGAATTTCCTAATTTGTCACTCAACACCAAATTCTTGAAAAGGCAATTCTGTGGAACTATTCTTGGACACTTGGGTTTCTTTTGAATAACGTCATTTCCAAAGGATCCAAGGGAAACAAACGTTCCGCCGCACACTGAGTAAGGTTTGAAGGATCAAATGAGAATGATTTAATCAAACTCAGAAGCTTAAGCACGCGGGTTAATAAGCAAAGAAAATTAATATTTGACTACCCAAAAGTACAGGAGGGGAATCACCAGAGGTTCCTACAGATAAATCCTAGCTCCTTATATACTGCTCTAACAAGTCATTTGGTTTTTGACTCACTTCCAACGTGACTCAGTCTGACTCACTCTTACTGACTCATTATGACTCCCAGCTACTGACTCACAGCTTTAGTATCCTTGTGACTCATTTCCCTTACTTTACTCATCCTTCACTCTCTGGTGTTTGCGCGCATGTTCTTGACAAACAAATTTGTGGTAGCACAGTACAACTTATTGTTCATACATAAGCCATACTTCTATTACCACATTTAGGACTACAATAACAGACTTTACTATATAAGCCTTGTAATTACTTCTTGTACTTCAGTTTGATTATTAACGTGCTTAGTGCTCTACTTGGCTTCTTGAGTCTTCTCGTCCAGACAATCATCCGGACATCTTATTCTTCGTCCGGCCAATATCCGGTCAAGGTAGTACACTCACCCTATTTCATCCGGTGGTGATTTGCGTCCACAGCCAACTCGTCCGGTCATCATTCATCCGGTCTGGTCCAGTCGGTCACCTAGGTCTTGTCATCAACTCAGGATTTAACAGTCACCTCCTTTGATTTTAATCGGCGGTGGGATGGGGTTACTTTGTGGGGGGTTATCCCACAGTGATCTGCTCCAGCTATAATTCCTCCCACACTGCCCACCACCGTGCTTAAATTGTAGCCTGGCCACTAGGCCCCTACCCAAACAGGATGGACTATCCTATCCCATCATCTAATTCACTGCGTTCCCGCTATCATTTCTGCTGGGCCTGCCTGTTCCACCTGCCTGTTGCACCTGCCTGCTGCTGCACTTCTATTCTGGCTTGATCACCTTACATAGTGTGTACCTTGCATTTGGGTAGCTAGGCACCCGGGGGAGCGCAAATCGGCATGGGGCAGCAGGGCTGGATGAGTTTGATGCAGTTTTTATCTGTACAGAACATTGCGGCTGTCTTATCTGCGCTCAGCAGAACACTACTAGACCCCAGCATCACTGGTCTAAAACTCCATGCCATGCACCTTGCTGTGACTGGCATGATTGCTGCCCGAAGAAATAAGCAATAGTGGTTGCAGCGGCTCTCAATTTGTGTATTTTGAATAGCACCTTGGAGTGCTGGTTGAGATATGCCCTGCATCTGTAGGACATCCATATTGATAATCAGAGTGAAGGAAAACTGAACTACAGTACATCTGTGGCACAGTGCGCCATGCAGGCAATGTATGCAGTGACTGGACTTTTACTGACCTTATACCCAGAGCACAAGTTAATATTTATAGGACTTCAAAGCACTGGTATGGAGCCTGGGTGAGACTTGGAGAGTTAGTTTTGAGGAGAGGACTATTGCTATATTGAGCTTGGGTCGTTTTGTAGTTTGTGACCAGTGTCAGGCTTGATATGTAAGTTATTCCAGTACTCAAGACTAATACCAAATTGAGCACCTTGCATCAGTTCATGACCAAAATAAAAACAATGTTTAATTCATTGTTCACTCTGTGTTGGGTGTAAAATCACAAAAATATTCCAGGGTCAGCGCTATGGATATCGTGGTTCAGAGAATAATCCTCAAGTCATTTTACAATACACAGAATTTTTTTACGATTTTCTTTCTTTTTTTTTTTTTCCACAAAAAATATGAAAAGTTTCCTAACTCTGCAAAATGAGGTGTAGTTACATCCAGCAAAATTCGAGCCCACATGAAAAAGCGGTTCAGTAGTAATTTGAAAAGTTGTATAAGTTTGTAACAAATATTGCCCAATAATACCACATTCAAGTTTGGGAGTACCTTGTAAACAAACTTTTGCCTTGTAGCATCATATATGAGGTATTTATGGTCCGTTCCCTGTTACTTTGCACAAGACAGAGCAAATGCATTATAATTATTCTCAAGAAACTCATAACACAGCTGCAAATACATTCACTGTGACTACCTGTTTCCCACTCATTCTACTATACTATCAGGGTGGGTTGGCATATCCCATACCTATTGATCTCTCCCTATTTCCCATCCTCATTTGATTTGCTTGCTATGGTAGAGTCATTTCCAGGGCATTGTGGTCAGAGCTTATATTTGGCTTTGATTGCCTAGAGCGTCTGTCAATCTGCATGATGCAATACCCAAAAGGAGGTGTGAGAACAGGCTATTTACCATGGTCCTAGCTGTTGACAGCTGGTGTCGTGGTTTTAGGCTTCATTTTTTGCTGGCTAGAGCCATGTCATTAGACAAATGGTTAGTGACATAGGCAGTGGTGAGCCAGACATGCAGATCCCTAACTATCTAATCCAAGAATGTGGTGCCATATTCCAGGATTAGATAGCTAGGATATTATCCTATATATCTCCAGTACACACCCTACCACCTATACTGAACTAAAAATCTCAAAAAACAGTACAGTATCAGACAAGATATTTTTTGTTTGTCCAAGTTGTAATCCTGTCCAGTGTGGCTGGGGGGGGGGATGGTATATGTTCTGATGCCAGAATTTAAAATGGTGTTATAATTTTTCATGACACCAGATATTCCTTAATGTTACTAGATCAAATTCCAGTATCTGGTTGGCATGGTGCCAGACCAGCTAGACCATAAACATTTTGCTGATGGAGTAATAGAGTGAACAATTAATACTCACTGAGAATGACTAATATTTTTCTGTTACAGGAAAATTCAAACTCAGCTTGAAAACAACCTAAGCACATCCAGACAACCTTAATATGTCTTGTACCAGCTTTGAAAAATCTGTAAACAAATTGAAACAAGGGTATATATTGCTCAGCAAGAGAAACTTTGTACAAAGACAACCTAGCAGACATTTTAAATCCCCATGTGAATAAATGGAATCCACCTCTCATATGGAACATTTTGCTTTCTTAACTCCTTCACTGCAAGGTGTAATGCCTCTGCTGCATCTACAGCTTGAGGTGTTTGACTATCCTGAAACAAATTCGAGTAGAAAACCTCTGCAACTAGTGGTCCATCCTGATCATTCATAGCCCATATTGTCCCAATAGCCCCTCGAAAGCCTGCAGCAATGAATCCTGCACTTAGATGGAAAGATTCATTGACCAATACACTGTCTCCCATGGCTGTTTGGCATGCAGCAAGGAACACAACCTCTGCATTGTTGAGAGGCATCTGAAGAATAGTTTCTAGCTCTAAGGTGCCATTGTAAAGAAGAAGATGGCTCTTTGTTGGTGTAAGCAAGTCCTGTTTGCCATGACAAGCCAAGTGGAGCCAAGAACAATTTTCTAACTGCATCTTCACAGCATCAGCTGTTGCTTGTTTCCCTTGAAGGTTGTTAACATGAGGATCTGGAACAATGGAGAGAAATTTTTTTGACTTCTTGTTCAACTCCTTCAAGATAATTTGCTCTGCCAGAATTTGTATATGATATGCCAACAATGCCCATTTTATATGGTAAAGAAGAGGGCTTCCTCTTTTGAGCTGTAATGAGTGATGCAAGAGTTGCTGTATATGAATGAATGAACTGATCTGTTGGAGGGCATGCATGTAGAGGAAGTGTTGTAAAGGCTCCAGTTGGCAACCACCAAAGCCGGCCATGACAAATGCCATTCTATATGAACAATTAAGTTAAAAAGCCAAACAATAAACTCTGCACTCACTGATTCCAACACTTGATAAACATCTTCGATAACATGGGTCCAAAGCCAATTCAATAGATCTGAAAAGCACTCCTGAGTAGTTTTGGAGGACAGTAATTCTTCTTGGCCAAAGAGTCGGGTAGATGCTGAATCTCCTCGAGTTCGAACATTGCAATGATTTAGGAGCTTTTTAAGCAAAGTTTGCTGGAATTTCAATTGTTCAGCCATGACATTCAATTTGACATAAACTGGCTCTGAGGTGGGGTTCAGGATAATAATTGCATGACATGAGTCTTTGTGACTGTTCAAAATCACAATAGGACCTGCTTGTGATGCATGGCAAAGCTCGTTGTATGGTTTTGGACAGAGGAAATATTTGAATCCAGGTTGATTTCGAATGTCTCTGAGAAGGGCATTTCCTTTTATTTGTAACATGTAGTGGATCAGTAAACTCTCCTTTATAAAGCTGGGATGACAAATCCTTAAAACAGGTGGCCAGAGGGGCTGGGAGTTGATCCACATCAGTTTTTAGTTGCAGCATCTGTTGAAAAATGGTTGCCAGTCCTTGCTCTATGAATTCAACAGCAGCAATAGGATCATTTTGACCAAGACAAGTATTCACTGCAATTGACATCACTGACTTAATGTCAAGTCTATCAACAGTGTTGTGACGTAAAGCTATTGAATGTCCAATCCACAAAAGCTCAGGGAGTAGATTGAAAGCAGCTGAGAAAGCAGTTCCACAATGTTCAGGCTGGAATTCCTTGGCAAAAGAGGCCCAATCAAGAGCAGCTTTCCAGGAATCCTCTGGCCTGGAGGCAGGATATGTGAATGAGGCATTATAATTGAGGTGGACTTGTTTAAGATCTTCTAGATCACCCAGCCTCTGATATCGCTGACCAAATGATAGAGCAAGACTTTGCAGCCTTCCAGCTCTGTCTGGATGATCTTCTGGAGTGAGTTCTACTGCTTCCTTCTTATATTGCAGTGCAGCTTCCAGGTCCTGGAGATCACCCAGCCACTGATATCGCTGACCAAATGATACAGCAAGACTTTTCAGCCTTCCAGCTCTGTTTGGATGATCTTCTGGAGTGAGTTCTACTGCTTCCTTCTTATATTGCAGTGCAGCTTCAAGGTCCTGGAGATTACCCAGCCTCCGATATTGATCAGTAAATGATACAGCAAGACTTTGCAACCATTCAGCTCTGTCTGGATGATCTTCTGGAGTGAGTTCTACTGCTTCCTTGCCATATTGCAATGCAGCTTCAAGGTCCTGGAGATCACCCAGCTGCTGATATCGCTGACCAAATGATACAGCAAGACTTTGCAGCCCTCCAGCTCTGTCTGGATGATCTTTTGGCGTGAGTTCTACTGCTTCCTTGTCATATTGCAGTGCAGCTTCAAGGTCCTGGAGATTACCCAGCCTCTGATATCGATCAGTAAATGATACAGCAAGACTTTGCAGCCTTCCAGCTCTGTCTGGATGATCTTCTGGAGTGAGTTCTACTGCTTCCTTGTTATATTGCAATGCAGCTTCAAGGTCCTGGAGATTGCCCAGCCGCTGATATTGCTTACCAAATGATAGAGCAAGACTTTTCAGCCTTCCAGCTCTGTCTGGATGATCTTCTGGAGTGAGTTCTACTGCTTCCTTCTTATATTGCAGTGCAGCTTCAAGGTCCTGGAGATTACCCAGCCTCTGATATCGATCTGTAAATGATACAGCAAGACTTTCCAGCCTTCCAGCTCTGCCTAGGTGATCTTCTGGAGTGAGTTCTACTGCTTCCTGGTCATGTTGCAGTGCAGCTTCAAGGTCCTGGAGATCACCCAGCCGCTGATATCGCTGACCAAATGATAGAGCAAGACTTTGCAGCCTTCCAACTCTGTCTGGATGATCTTCTGGAGTGAGTTCTACTGCTTCCTTGTTATATTGCAGTGCAGCTTCCAGGTCCTGGAGATCACCTAGTGTCTGATATCGCTGACCAAATGATACAGCAAGACTTTCCAGCCTTTCAGCTCTGTCTGGATGATCTTCTGGAGTGAGTTCTACTGCTTCCTTCTTATATTGCAGTGCAGCTTCCAGGTCCCGGAGATCACCCAGCCGCTGATATCGCTGACCAAATGATACAGCAAGACCTTGCAGCCTTCTAGCTCTGTCTGGATGATCTTCTGGAGTGAGTTTTACTGCTTCCTTGTCATATTGCAGTGCAGCTTCAAGGTCCTGGAGATTACCCAGCCTCCAATATTGATCAGTAAATGATACAGCAAGACTTTGCAGCCTTCCAGCTCTGTCTGGATGATCTTCTGGAGTGAGTTCTACTGCTTCCTTGTCATATTGCAGTGCAGCTTCCAGGTCCTGAAGATCACCCTGCCACTGATATCGCTGACCAAATGATACAGCAAGACTTTGCAGCCTTCTAGCTCTGTCTGGATGATCTTCTGGAGTGAGTTCTACTGCTTCCTTATTATATTGCAGTGCAGCTTCAAGGTCCTGGAGATTACCCAGCCTCTGATATCGATCAGTGAATGATACAGCAAGACTTTGCAGCCTTCCAGCTCTGTCTGGATGATCTTCTGGAGTGAGTTCCACTGCTTCCTTCTTATATTGCAGTGCAGCTTCAAGGTCCTGAAGATCATCACCCAGCCGCTGATATCGCTGACCAAATGATACAGCAAGACTCTGCAGCCTTCTAGCTCTGTCTGGATGATCTTCTGGAGTGAGTTCTACTGCTTCCTTCTTATATTGCAGTGCAGCTTCAAGGTCCTGGAGATTACCCAGCCTCTGATATCGATCTGTAAATGATACAGCAAGACCTTGCAGCCTTCCAGCTCTGTCTGGGTGATCTTCTGGAGTGAGTTCTACTGCTTCCTTGTCATATTGCAGTGCAGCTTCCAGGTCCTGGAGATCACCTAGCTGCTGATATCGCTGACCAAATGATACAGCAAGACTTTGCAGCCTTCCAGCTCTGTCTGGATGATCTTCTGGAGTGAGTTCTACTGCTTCCTTGTCATATTGCAGTGCAGCTTCAAGGTCCTGGAGATTACCCAGCCTCCGATATTGATCAGTAAATAATACAGCAAGACTTTGCAGCCTTCCAGCTCTGTTTGGATGATCTTCTGGAGTGAGTTCTACTGCTTCCTTGTTATATTGCAATGCAGCTTCAAGGTCCTGGAGATTGCCCAGCCGCTGATATCGCTGACCAAATGATACAGCAAGACTCTGCAGCCTTCTAGCTCTGTCTGGATGATCTTCTGGAGTGCGTTCTACTGCTTCCTTGTCATATTGCAGTGCAGCTTCAAGGTCCTGGAGATTACCCAGCCTCTGATATCGATCAGTAAATGATACAGCAAGACTTTGCAGCCTTCTAGCTCTGTCTGGATGATCTTCTGGAGTGAGTTCTACTGCTTCCCTGAAATATTGCAGTACAGCTTCAAGGTCCTGGAGATTATGCATCCTCTGATATTGCTGACCAAATGAGACAGCAAGACTTTCCAGCCTTCTAGCTCTGTCTGGATGATCTTCTAGAGTGACTTCTACTGCTTCCTTCAATTTTTGCACTGAAGTGGCAGGATGATTCACATCAAGATTTGTATCCCCCACAGGTATGCTGTCAACATATTGCTGCAATTCCTTGGTCTCTGGATCCTACCAGCATCCACACTTTTCAATTTATCCCTTGCTGAAACTTTCCCAAACACTCACCTGTCTAGTTGACTGTGCACCTGAAATTATACTAGCACCCCACCCCTCTTTAGTATTTGAAGTCTCGCCCACATTCTCACCATTCTCCCTCTCAATTGATTCATACTGTTACAACATATCACTTATTTTGTGTGATACACACAGTGGTAATCATACCAAATTTTCACCACTAGATTTCTGACCCGTGGTGAGCCTTTTTAGGATGTGCATCGTCCAAGATATTGCTCCTCTGCCAAGAACACCTGTTAACAATGTACTTTTAACCTGCCTCTTACTTACAACTCGAGAGTCCATAGACATGACACAAGAATCAGAGATGGGAAGCAGACAGGAATCAGTTGCCTGTATTTAAAGATGTTTCGGTATATCTCAAAACACCGGCATTAAACTTGAGCAGTCCACTGTCTGACTTGCATCTGTCAACTTGCATCTGTCAAAGGGTACAGTGCCTCGTGGTTTTATCCGACTCTGATCTCTCTCACCTTGAAGCGCTCCGGCGGCGGAAAGTGCCCAACCGCCGTCTTGGCTAGTATACTGAAATAATTATGATTTAATTGTGCTACTGCCGGTGTAAATTACCTGATATTTGTCGATAGAATGAACGCCGACTGAAATGTAATTGACGCTACATGGGAAGTGATGAGCGCCCAATGAGCGCTGACGAAGCGCTGGGGCACGTGGCCCATAGTTTGCACCCTATCGATGTACATGCCTTGCGCACGCTGTATCGGAGCGGAAAAGCATAATGAGTTTCTACTGGGGTGCACTCACTCGTGCGCCACTCTTCCTCCCGCTACATCTCCTCCTCCTCTGTTGTCCTGCCTTTTTGGACCATCTAACTCTCGTCACTAGTGGAACAACCTCCCGAGTACGCGCAATCGTCCTAGTGATTTTAGGATACATCTGTATGACGCTGTATGCTTTGAAGGCTCGATTCTGGCGCCACCGGTTTCAAGCCCAAATGAAGCTCAGAATTTTCAAAGCAAAAGTTCCTGTGAGTTGCAGGGATAGTGGGTGAGATTTGTTGCAGCTCTGAGGCTGTAGTGGAGGAAAGAACATCAACGCAAAAATTCTGGCCAAAGGAGTGTTTTGTGTATCAGAGGACTATACGAAATTGCGGTTGACGACACTCATGGCAGAAACAAGGGAACTAGTTAAAACCGAGGACCATCTTTCCATTCCACCTCCGTTAAGAGGTATACTCTGGAGGTTCTTCTGCGCGAACCTAATCCATTATGGGTATTGCGAGTTGAATTTACGGCTGAATCCGCTACTCAATCGCATGCACCTGATGCCTTAGCATCCGGATCTCGTCCAACAACTGGGTATTGGGGTTGTCTAGCTCACTTGCCGGGTCCATAAGTGTAGCCTCGACTGGCGCGTGCATCTCAGCGACCGCTGGAATATCGTGTTATATGTTTTGTGGCATGGGCCCGCGAAGCACTTTATCCTCTTCGGCCAAAATTCCGCTGGAGACCACCTGGCTCGGCAAGGGAGGAGGAGGAGGATAAATTATACCAGAGGATAATTGTGTCTCGTCGGACCGGAGAATGCTGAACAGATGGGCCGACGTCTATTCACCTTGCGGCGTTGTAATTATGGGGAGAGGCTGGGCAGAAGGCACTTCCTCTATGTCATCGAGTTTCTGTATTCAATTGTATTCCCACCATTAGGATTGTGAGCCTCGAAACCGCGGCTGTAGGAACCTGTGATATATGTACATTAAGTATCACATGACAACTAAGTATCAGTACTTGGATAGGCAGTCATCTCCACCTGGAGGAAAGGTTAGGGGGCGAGGACAGAAGACTGATGGCGCTATGCACTTCCGGTAGTGACGGGGAAGACAGCGCTGGTCTTGGACAGCCCAGTGTTGTCCTTGATCGTCAAAAGGAGCTGGGTTCCTAAGGGAAAGTTAGGAAAGCGCACTGCGCCCAGGCTAAGAGACACGCACCGACGGTAGCGTTGACATTTGTCCATGTAACTGAGGTGCCGGTTTGCCCGTCGAACTCGGCGACGTGAGCTGCACCCGGAGGCTGGGTATCAACGCTTGAAAGGAGACGCATTCAATGGAAGAAAACGGAGAGAATGAATGAACGTACGTCTAGAGGAGTCGGTACCCGCACGGAAAGCGACAGAAATGAAGGCAAGACTTACGATGATGTACGGGGCTAAAAGATGGGAATTAGCATGTTGGTCGCGCGAGCCCAGACAAAGACGCACGCGTTCCACCGCTCCAGCCGAGTAAAAGAGGCTGGCATTCAGCTATGGACAAACCATTTAACGGACGAAATCAAGCGGGGAGAGATATATACCTGCTCCGGCGACACCACCTATGGTGCTAGAGAGGAAATATTTGAGTACGAAGTGAGAGAAATACGATAGCAATGGACTGACGGGGTGTTGATGGTGAGGTCATGGGCAGCGGCACCAAGGACGAGGGCGGCAAGGAGGAGAACGGACTGCATTGTTGAGAGAGAAGTGTTGCCAGAACTTGTGTTGGAATTTGTGTAGCCCACCTTTTTATGTGGTTCGCAGGTGACGATCATCTGTTTATCAACTGCGCCGGGAGAAGACATACAGGAAAGATTTTTAACACAATAAAATCAAGAATAATGCTCACAGGCGATGGGCGTAGGATTTTAAGAAGGTCTGAAATCGGTTCAGAACACGCCTTGAGACAAGGACATCCGGAGAGGTTAAGGTGTATTAAGGTGTATTTAAGGTGTATTATACCGCTGTAGGAGAATCAGGAGTCAAGTGGATCTGATGAGCGGGAGAGCTGATTGCGCAAGTAACGCACCTGGAGCGAGGAATGAGTCTTTCGAAAAAAATAAGCACAGCAACAGAGATTTAGGTGTTCCACAGCGTTACAAAGGTTGTCCACTGCTTCAATTCCTATCATGGCCGCGAAATTGATGCTGAGAGGGTCAGATCACACGCGGAAATACACAGGCGCTCCAAGCGCACAACCCGTTCTGAATAATGCAGGTCAACAGCACGACCCAAATCTGGCTTCTTGGCGATGACAATCCGGGATTGCTGCAGAACGTCCATCCATTTATCCTCCCTAACCTTGTACTGGCCGCCGAGTACGACTGGGAAAGAAATTTAACCACCGTCAGAGGGAGAGAATGGACATGAACGGACGTGGATATGAGATGGGAATCGGCTCTGCTGGTTTGTAGCCCAGATGGTGCTTGATTGGTAAGACGCAACGAGCATGACTGGGCCTATGAGGCCAATGACACACGAATAGAAAATGATGGGGCCTTCATGGGCATGTCTTTGCTAGAAAAGAGAAATATGAATAACCGCAGCAGAACGGACGCGATGACTCACAGACTTGCGATATGTAGAGCGCTCATGGTGGTCAGAAACTGTGATAACGTGATCACTCGACTCTTTCTCTGCTACCGCCATATCGATGGAAGAGAGCATCAGCTTGAAGGAGACTAACAAAATCCGTATCTCCCTCGGTCTCAAACCATTGACAAACGACGGTGCCCCCGCAAACGACAAGGACGAGCAGGCCGAGAACAACTACGCAAAGCAGCGCGAATCAAAGTAAATGCCCAGGGGGATCCATGGATGTGGATATATGGTCGAGGGCTTCAGGCGCCGCTAGAAGCTCGAAAGTGTCGTCGTTGTCGAATGGGGGCAACGATGACCTGGGCCAAATCGCGCACACTTTTCGTACGCAGTGATGCTCATGGATGAGTGTGTCGCCAATAAGCGAGAGGAAAATATTAGAGCCAGTAGAGCTCGAGAAATGCGAGATTCCAATTTTGACGACGGTAGTGAAGTTGAACAGAAAGAGCCAGCATGCGTTGCGAGGTCGCCAAGTTCTGTGCACAACCCGATTTATGCTGAGAAACGACAGAGCTGGTTATTAGTCGAGGCGGATAGTTTTTCAGAAAAGCAGTATCGCGAGGCATGAGTCAGGCGGAAAGGAATTTGATCAATATCTACTGCTCTGAGGTTGGCCCGGCGACCGATCAAGTTCAAGTTCAAGCCCGCTTTTCGGGCTTTTCCCGCAAAGGTTGCAGACTCTGCTTCTGGGTTCTCAAGTCGTATGGCTCGGCCTTCACTTTGTGGATCCTCCCACATCTGCGCGCTGTTCGCAGGAGTATTCGAGTTCCTCCAACTTCGTGCCTCTGGATATCCTTATCTGACATCTCGAGCTTGTGAAGGTTTGCGCTGGTTCTGAATGCCGTCTGCCTCTGGGAGACGTACCTATGCAACGCCAACAGCGGCAAGCCATCTTTCGCGAATGATAACCTGAAGCACCCCGTGTTGGATGCAATATGGTACGTCTTCAAATTAGACAAAACTTGGGTGCGCGTCTAGGAGGAGTACACGCCACATTTACGTGCGGTCTCTGCGATATGGGGCTGACGTGGATGTCTTCGTCCTGGTAGCGATTTTTCCAGGAGCTGGGGTAGGTCTATCCCACGGCAAGGCACTGGGTCCTGGTCACCATCTTTGGCCTCAATCAATCTCAGTCGTACTCCAGCTTAATGTACTTGTTCACTTTGTCGCAGCAAAAGATGGACGAGTGGTCTTCAATGAGACACACCCATGAATATCATCCGGCAATTCGTTCTGTCTATTGACCATCATATATAGATAAAAAATCAAAGGTAAGTTAGCTCATGCTCACGACGGCAGGAACTATCTTTTGTGTGAGCCCTAAGTCAACTTAAGAGCCAAGATTGTGGTTCAATGGCAAAGCAGACTGGCGTGCACACGATAATCCAAGAGCGTGGTGCCAACCAAAACACAATCACTTGACGAAGTTATATGTGATTGATTCGATGCTCAAAATGAATTTTGGCCAGAAGACCCCAATGACAGGATGCAGAAATTTTCACCGCGGTGTATGTTATATCTGCAGCAGCAGAAAAGTACACGAAAATTACTGTTCATTACAGAAACAAGGAAACCAGTTAAAGCGAAAGACCATTTTTTCCATTCTATCTCCGTTAAGAGGTATACCTCGGGAGGTTCCTCTGCACGCGCCTGATCCATTACGGGTATTGTGGGTTGGATTTGCGGCTGAATCCGCTGCTCAATCGCATGCACCTGATGCCTTAGCATCCGGATCTCGTCCAACAACTGGGCATTAGGGTTGTCTGGCTGGATCGCCGGGCCAAGTGCAGCCTCGGCCGGCGCGTGCACCTTAGCAAGTTCAGTACCCACTGGATTATCGTGTTGCACGAATTGTGTCGTTGGCCCGCCGATCACTTTTCCCTCTTCGGCCAAAATTCCGCTGGGAACTATCTGGCTCGGCAATGAGGATAATTGTGTCTCGCCGGACGGGAGAACGCTGAACAGTTGAGCTGCCGTCCATTCGTCTTGCAGCGTTGTAGTCGCAGGGAGAGGCTGGGCAGAAGGCTCTTTCTCTGTGTCACCGAAGGTGCCTCTTTGACCTCGGCGGCGGCGGGTGCGGCAAAGAAAAAAGGCGAGCACGCTAAACACCACTACCAAACCCCCGACGATACCCCCCTGCGATTGGTCCTGCGAGATTGCTTTGTCCGCCAGGTTGGACTGCAGGGGAGTTGGTATTTGCGGAGGAAGCTGAAGATGTCGGTGACAGGGATTGAAATGAACGAGTGGGTGGAATAGAGGCTCCTTCACTAGAAGAACTGGTACCAGTACTCGAACCCGAACTTGTTGAGGTTCCCCCGAATACGGAAGATTGGAACTGACTGGCAGTAGTAAATGACTTTGGGGGAGAACTGGTATTTATGGAGGCAGGAGCAGTCGAAGGGAGAGCCGATGTTGTAGAGCTCTTTCCGGGATTCGAGCCTGCAGCAGAGTCAAGTAAAGACACATAATAATTAGTAGCCAGTCGTACCACCAGTGGAGGTGAGGCAGCCATCTCCACCTGGAGGAAAGGTTAGGGGGGCGAGGACAGAAGACTGATGGCGCTACGCACTTCCGGTAGTGACGGGGAAGACAGCGCTGGTCTTGGACAGCCCAGTGCTGTCCTCAATCGTCAAAAGGAGTTGGGTTCCTAAGGGGAAAGTTAGGAAAGCGCACTGCGCCCAGGCTAAGAGACACGCACCGACGGTAGCGTTGACATTTGTCCATACAACTGAGGTACCGGTCTGTCTGTCGAACTCGGCGACGTGAGCTGCACCCGGAGGCTGGGTATCAATGCTTGAAAGGAGACGCATTCAATGGAAGAAAATGGATAGAATGAATGAACGCACGTCTAGAGGAGGAGTCGGCACCCGCACCGAAAGCGGTAGGAATGAAGGCAAGGCTTACGATGATGTACGGGGCTAAAAGATGAGACTTAGCATGTTGGTCGCACGATCTTAGAGAAAGACGCACGCGTTCCACCGCTCCAGCCGAGCAAAAGAGGCTGACACTCGGCTATGGGCAAACCATTTAATGAAAGAATTCAAGCGGAGAGAGAGAGGAAATATATACCTGCTCCGGCGACACCACCTACGGTGCTAGAGAGGAAATATTTGTGTACGAAATGAGAGAAATATAATAGCAATGGACTCACGGAGTGTTGATGGTGAGGTCCTGGGCAGTGACACCAAGAGTGAGGGCGATAAGGAGCAGAACGGAGTACATCGTTGAGAGGGAAGAAAGGTTGCTGAAATTGACGGTAACCCAGTTTTTCTGTGGTTTGCAGGCAAAGATCATCTGTTTATCAACTGCTCCAGGAAAAGACATACGGGAAAGATTTTCAACGCAATAAAATAACGCTCACAGGTGATGGACGTAGGATTTTAAGAAAGTCTGAAATCGGGTTCATCCACATTCATAACACGTCTGGGGTCAGGGACATCCGGAGAGGTCAAGGTGTACTTGACCAATTTCGTTCCAGCTGCAGGATCAGAATCAGGAGTCAAGTGGATGTGATGAGCGGGAGAACCAGTGATTGCGGGACGCAAGTGTTGAAAGCACCTTGGGCCAGGACTGGGTGTTTTTCGAACAAATAAGCACAGCAAACAGAAACTTGGGTATTCCACAGCGTTACAAAGGTTGTCCGCACTGCTTCAATTCCTGTCATGGCCGCGAAACTCGATGTTGAGAGGGTCAGACCACACGCGGAGATATAGACGCGCTGCAAGCGCACAACTCGTTTTGAATTCAATGCAAGTCAACAGCGCGACCCAAATCTTGTTGTTACGAGTTCTCGGCGAAGACAATCCGTACAGAACGCTCTATTCATTCATCCTCATAACCTTGTACTGGCCGCCGAGCACGGTTGGGAACTAAATTTAAGCAGAAATTTAACCACCGTCAGAGGGAGAGAATGGACGTGAACGGACGTGGATATGAGATGGGAATCGGCTCTGCTGGTTTGTAGCCCAGACGCTGCTTGATTGGTGGGACGGCAACGAGCACGACAGGACCTATGAGGCCAATGACACATGAATAGAAAATGATAGGGCTTTCATGGGCATGTCTTTGCTAGAAAAGAGAAATATGAATAACTGCAGCAGAATGGACGCGATACGACTCACAAACATGCGATAAGTAGAGCGAAAGGCACCGCTCATGGTGACTGTAGTGGTCAGAAAGTGTGATAACGTGATCACTCGACTCTTCCTCCGCTACCGCCATGTCGATGGAAGAGAGCATCAGTTTGGAGGAGACCAACAAAATCCGTATCTCCCTCGGTCTCAAGCCATTGACAGACGACGGTGCCCCCGCAAACGACAAGGATCAGCAGGCCGAGAACAACTATGCAAAGCAGCGCGAGCTCGAGAACAAGCAGCGCGAGTCAAAGTAATTGCCCAGGTCCGCCTCCCGTTTTTCTCAGAATTCTCTGACACGCTTCTTTACTTTTACAGGAAGATCCAGGACCGACTAGCCAAGTGAGTTTCTTGTTTTTATATCTTTACGGTCACTTCCATCTCTTTCTTTTCTTCTCGCGCTCAGGAAGTCCGGTTGTTCATGAACTTCTCTCGTTAGGGTCAAAAACCGTCGAGAGCTCAATGCTTCACTGAAAGGAGCTACTCTCGGCGACGCCGAGGGCGACGACGACACGCTCAAATGGATTAAGAAGAGCAAGAAGCGAGAGAAGGAGCTCGCGAAAAAACGCCTTGCAGAGTTGGAGAGCATGGACAAGGTGTTCCAGGGGGATGAGTACACTGAACGTGGGTGTCGTTGCTCACATTTATAAACTACTTTCTTAACAGCTTTTAGGTGATCTCGCTGGGCTCAAGGTCAGCCATGACTTCGAGGACATGGACGAAGGCGATGCCCGCATACTCACCTTGAAAGATAGTCGCATCCTCGACAACGAAGGTTCGTGTTCTCCTTCCGTTCGGCGACGTTTTCTGACGGTTCCAATAGAGGACGAGCTACAGAATGTCGAGATGGCTGGAAGCCGAGCGCACGAAAAAGAACAATGAGCTGAAGATCAAGAAGCGGGATTACACAGGGTACGACGACGAGGAATTCGTTCCAGGGCACGAGGGCATGAAACGTTCTGTCTTGTCCAAGTACGACGAGGAAATCGACGGCGTGCAGGAAACGGGATTCCGTCTGGGCAGCTCGGTCCAAACCAAATCCGCAAAGGTGGAGGAGCAGAAGCAACGCGGCCGCAGCCACGGTAAACAAGTCCCTTCTGAATATTGATTATGCTAGTACGTTTCGATTTCTCGACTCTTGTATTCAAAGCTAATATTTCCCCAGAAACCTTTGCGACTTCGGACTATTTACAAGAAGGTGACGTTGGTTTTAAGAAACCAAAGGTCGGTGCCCTCTAATTTGTCTAATTTATCTCATTGTAACTCAACATTTTGCAGACCAAGAAGAAGCGCTCTTCAAGGCGAGCACCCGAAGCCGAAGCCGTTCCCTGATGACCAAATGGACGTCGACCAAAAAGCCCATAGTCCCTCTTGCTCGCGACCTCGACGCCAACTTTGTGGACGACGATGATCTCCAGGCCGCCTTGGCTCGATCGCGGAAGGCCAAACTGCGTAAAGCGACCAAGCTGTCACCCGAAGAGCTGGCTAAGAAGGGTAGGTGATTCGACTTTCTCAGGTAGACTTGATATCTAATTTTTTTTCGTCTGGCAGTTGCTGAGCAGCGCGCGCAGGAAGAAGCTGAAGCCCGGAAGCGAGAGGTCGTCAAGGTTGAGGAAATGGACGATGAGGAGGATGGCGAAGGCGGCTCGGGTGGCCTGACTTTTGATGACACGTCGGAATTCGTCCGCGCGGTTGGGAACAACCCGATTGTGAAAGAAGAGCCGAAGGAGCCGGCTGTCCCCGCCCCGCCCTCGAAACAGGCTTCGCAATCGCGGGGTGTCTCTATGGCTCCGGGCGACGAGGCTCTCGAAGAGCTGGAGGCAGGCGAGGTCGAGATGAAGGAAGAGGATGACGAGCAGGACGATATGGCCATACTCGATGCCATCGAGGACCTGATGAAATCTGTCGAGGCCGAGCAAGAGCAAGCTTCCTCAACCGCCGCAGAAATGGTATCGCACAGCCTCGGAGCAGACGTTCAGGTCCGGCTCGCAGGGACGGTGAATATTCTGCGCCAGCAGGGCGTCCTTGCGAAACCGGCCGAAGAACTTCAATCGCGCGAAAAGGTGCAGATGGAGCCAGGATCGGTGGCTGGCGCAGCAGCGGCGGGCGATTGAACAGCGGGAGATGGAGAAGTGGCAGTCGCGCGGACAGGCGAAGGACCAGGCGACGCGGGAGGCGATGAATCGGCAGCGGGAGCAGCAGGAGATCCGCGAGACGGTCGAGCTGTTCAAGAGCTACAAGCCGGACGTGAATCTGGTGTACTATGACGAGTATGGGCGGAGTCTGACGCCGAAAGGAGAGCATGGAAGGCGCTGTCGCATCGGTTCCATGGGAAGGGTAGTGGGAAGATGAAGACCGAGAAGAGGCTGAAGAAAATTAAGGATGAGGAAAAGCAGAGGGCGATGAGCAGTGGGGATACACCGTTGAGCATGACAAAGGCGTTCCAGCTCAGGCAGGAGAAGACCAGGGCAGGCCCACATGGTGCTGTCCGTCGGTAACCGAGGGTAAGTATTCCCTGCACTGCATGAAACTCGCCCTTTCACTGACGTCTGCGTGCAGGGCTGTCCCCCAGGCAGCAGAATTCTTCGACGCCCAACCTCTTTCGAAGGGGAAGACGGACAAGGGCAAGAAGAAGAAGGAGGGCAAGGGCGGGTCACAGCAAGCGGAGAGCGGGTTCATGACGCTCCCGGCGCCCCAGATGCAAACCCTGCTCGCTTCCGCCAACGCGAGTCCCGTCCCCCTCAGCATCGGGCATCAACTCGAGCTCGCCCGCACCCAGGGCTGGCTTCTCGAGGATTTCGTCGGCAGTGGATTCGCACGAGCAGGTCAGCGAAGGTGGTGCAGAGAGGTCGAAGGTTACGTTTGGGTTTGGGACCAAGCGGAAGGCGGGCGAGGCGCTAGAGGGGACACCTCCTCCGAAGCGACGCTGATTCGCGTTGGAATCTCGAGAGATCTGTATAATAGATATCATTGCGTTGAGGGATTTGTTTTGCCCTCCTAAAATGACTTGGATGAAAAAAATTATGTCCCGAATTCTGCCACTGCCCACGCCCACAAAAAGGTCTTATCCAGCGCTTGCAGTATTCGAAAACTATGAACAAGAATTAAAATATATATTCATGATGTAGAACATAGTGTCGCCGCTATCATGAAACTCTTTCGATGTTGGCGAAGATCGTCCGGAGCGATTAAGAGGAGCTGTCTGTCTGAGCCACCACACGGAAAGATGCACCGTCCAGGTCTCATCGTGAGGCAGAACGCCCACTCGAAGAAGTTGGTTGTCGTGGTTGCTGGAAGAAAAATACGCGTGCGAAACACTCACATATGGGATGAGGTCACGTCACCCGGGTCACATCAGATCAGGAGCAAGAATTCCCGAGCACCTTCCCCGGTGGCTGGAATGATTTCAATCCTATTTGCTGCGACCATGCTTGCTGCGCTCAAAGTCTGGCTGTCCGGACTTCCAGTCTTCTCCTCACGCATTGCCCGAATACGACTTGGTCCAAGCAATCCCGACAACATCTGAGTGGTATAAAGTTCAACACAACTACTGTTTTGCACAAAACTTAGCTGACCCCTGGCTTCAATTCTTTACCTGGGACACGCTTCAAATGTGGTGGGAGATGAGCTGAATTTTGGACGCATCTGGAGTCCATATTCCGAAGCTCACTTTGAGAATGGGTTTTACGCAAAGTGTGGCTGCCACCTCCTCCTAAAGGCACCCAACCAATGAAACATCCAGGCTATACCAAACAAAACCTCCTTCTTGAGGCACTGGACTCTCGTCGTTTGACGCCAGACTATAGAGAGGAAGGGGGTACGATGCCTTACGATTTATGGGATCACAGGGCGAATTCAACCAGAAAGGAATTGGCTGCGTGCTAGCGCTTGGTTGATAAATACGAGGCAATTTTCAAAGGCACTGCATCAAGACTCGCTACGTTACACGAGATGAACTCCTCCAGGCCTGTAAGGATTTACAGCCGCTCGTGGCATAGATGTCATTATTGATGCTGTGTTGAATGTATTTGCACTGTTCCCCCGTCATGAATGGTTTCTGTCTCTAAAATCCTCGATACAGCATAAACTTGGGGTGACCGTGTCGAGCGGTTTCCAACAGTCCCACCTGAAAATTCGCAAAATCGCCTCAAGGACGAGGGCCAGTAAAGAGATTGAAGTAAATTATTTGACGTTCAGGTCGGATTTCGATCTCATTTTAATTCAGGGATGGACTGTCTCTCTTCGACTTTAAAGGTCAGAGGCACCCAAGGTCACGACCTTTTTACTGGTTTAGATTTTTTTGTCCTTCGCAGTATAGCAGCTTCCGGTGGACACATGAACACTTTACTGGTTAGTTTTGCCTAGAAACATCTTGTACATTGACCAACGCGTTCAATGCCAGGCCTTGACTGGGCTGTCTCTCAATAGCTTTGAAGCCTTTTAATGTGGTGCATCAGATAGACCATCGACACCTGGGCGTGCATTTTCTATTTGACACTTCGTGCGCACTAACCATCTGTACTCTAGTGATGTCCAGAACGATCTCATGAACTGGGGTTTGTCGATACCTTTCGTCCGTGGAGATTTCTCATTTTCCCTTTCACGAGTCTGGATTCTAGAGGTTATATTGTCTATTTTTGCTAGGTCGAGCTGTTTTAACGCCTCGTATCTTTCTAGACCACCGGTGCAGCAGGTTTCAGACTGAACGCTATCAAACACATGGATTACCGATTTCTCTTTCGTTTCGTCAGTGCTTCAGACAGAAAATTACGCGATGTTGGACTAAATTCAGGCAGCTTGCACACGTTCGACGCCAGTCTCGGAAGCCTCAGATGTTTGCTGTGTTGACGTCTGCACCGCTGCTTTCTCCTTCGTCCGGTTCATCTCCGGATGCAGCCGAGTTCTGGTCAGCAGAGTAGGTTTCCGTTCCGTTTGCCAGCCCTCCCGACCTATCTTACTTCCCATAGTCTAAAATTGATCTTGCCCTCATCAAGGCATTTGAGGCAAGTAAGGCTTAACCTCAGCAGGAATAAGCAACTTATATCCGTGCAGACAGCCTTTTCGATGTACCCCTGCACTCGAATTTCCATCAAGCGAGCAAGGATCACTCATTACGACTTGAGAAATATTCTGAACAGCACGATCGTCAAGGCGAGACCGAAGGATGCAGTGACCTTCGTAGAACCCAACCATGGAGTGAGCTCGTTGCCCTCGCCTTCTCTCTTTTGACCTGACGGGAATCGATAGTACTCCAAATACGCCGATGTCCTGACTTCCTCTTCAATAATTGTGTTACGGTGATAGGACAAAGTTTAGAAAGCTGGGTCAGTTTATGACACGCCTTGCTTTCTCATCCGTGATTCTCTGTTCAGGTAGCGTGAACTTCAAGATCCAAGCATATTCGTTAATTCTCCTCCGACAAGACGGGCATCCGTGAGCCAATTTTGAAAAAAAATCAATCAGGCACAGCACCCTGATCTGTTCGTCCAGCTGCGTCTTTTACGGAGATTTATACCCCAACGAAGAAGGCTATGACGCAAACGTCTCACGGAATCTCACATTACTGACAGAGGCGCGCAAGAGTCGCCTACGGCCCCTGCCACGATTATTTCCAGGAACCCAAGTGTATTGGGTTCATTTGGAATGGTGATTTACTTCATCCAGGGTGCGCGGTACTCCTCAGCAATAAGGAGGTCCAGTGAGTGGCCCGTAAGATCCGAGGAAAAGGCTCACCAACACCCTCAGAACGGAAAACTTTACCCACACTATTCGCATGTTTGTCGGTCGCGTACGTTCCTCGCTTTAATCATGCGCCTTAACGTCTCATTTTTGCTCAGGAACGTGCCGGCTCGGTGTTCCACACCTTCATGAACCCATACGGCAGTATTAACATCGATGCCGGCGGATGGGGAGAATTCTCTTGCCCCGCCAATCGTGTGGAGGTGTGGGTCCGGTCCTGACTTTAATTTTGGCGTGAAGATCGTGAATAACCTAGTTTAAAAATACAACATAATATTGGTCCACTTCATAATACATCTCCTCTTCTGAGCCAGTTCATCGAGTTCTCTGTCGTTATTACGCTCATCGCCATAGAATGTCGGCGCTTTTTCACACCCCTCCGAAGATCGCTTCCGAAGAAGGGTCGATCTTGGCGTCGTGGACCATCTCCTCGTTTGTGGAATGCGTGCGGTCCTGGGCGCAATTGCCCCTGCTCAAATGGGTCGTCGCAGCCTCACCTCCCATGCTAAGCGAGGTCGTTTGCGCCTGGCCTCTCCGTCAAAGAGTATCGCCGTTTCCTCCAAAGTGCGACCTATGCCGAAGATTG
Source organism: Mycena venus (assembly GCA_014462655.1). Taxonomy (NCBI): domain Eukaryota; kingdom Fungi; phylum Basidiomycota; class Agaricomycetes; order Agaricales; family Mycenaceae; genus Glaucomycena; species Glaucomycena venus. The sequence continues at coordinate 1,527,794 of JACAZI010000033.1, forward strand.
GAAAGGATTAAGTCTTAGGAGCAATTGACGAACCCTTGGTCTCCACAACATAAAACCAGATAAACGCAAGCTCAAATGCCAACCACCCCAGATAAACCAGGTAGTACAACCATCCTATAGCACCGATAGCCCATGGGTTTACGAACTGGTTGAATGCTGAAGTCAAAAACACGGTGAGATTCTGGAACTGATTGAGTGCTAGAAGCGAAGTGAAGGTGAAGGTCATCACCATGACTCCAAATCCTTTCGCGCGGATCTTGTAAGGCAAGATTTCCGAGCGTATAGGCCACCAGCATCGGCGTGTACGCGAGGTCGTAAAAGAAGTAAAAGATGAAAATGATTGGAATTGTCGCTTTTGCGGCAGCAGTTTGGTGCATTTTATTGAAGATTGCTTCTGATATTGTCCACAAAATGAATGAGAACAACATCCCGGAGTTCGAGATGATGAAAAGCGTCCGCCGGCCCATATAATCGACCAAGAAGGACGCCGCGACAGCAATGGCGAAGTTGAAGACCTGTGTCAGGGTAAGACGCCTAACTACACGGCAAGACTACGGGTTGGCCAACCTGGCAAGCCGGCGTTTATAGTCGCTTTGGTTCGCGTCCCGTAAATTCCGACTCCTTCAAGTACGAGGTTTATATAGTAGCTGACCTGGATCTAGAGTCAGAAATCGACCACATTTCTGCTGCCAAGCGAGAACGTACCAAGCCATTGCCGGACCACTGTGAAAAGATAGCGATTCCTATAATCAGGCGCATTCGTTTCCGGTTTCCGGGGGTCATGAACAGAGACCAGTAAGAAGTCCCGCGATCGATTTCCTCTTGCAGCCGAAGCGCATGTCGTATTTGTGCGAGTTCAAACTGAACGAGTGGATGGGGCTCGGTGTCACCGTTGGCGTGATACTTTGCCAGAATTTTCGCGGCTTTGGATTCCTGTTTACAGGTTAGACTGTAAAGCGCGAACGGAGACCCACTTACCAAACCCTTGGACACGAGAAATCTGGGCGACTCAGGGACGAACCTGCAAATATTAGTATCCTAGCGATCTGGTGCCAAATGAAAAGACATACCAAATGAGCGTGACCTGCAGAACAGGGATGGCGGCTTGGACTAGAGTAGGAGCACGCCACGACCAGTTGTCGCCGGACACGGTGGTGTAAGAGGCACCGAAACATATCTAGAAGAAGCTCAGCCGAGGCCAGGGGAAGCTGACTACACCTACCCAGGCCGATATTATGCTTCCCAGGTACCAGTTTGAGTTGTAAAGCGATGTGATTTTGCCTCTCTGCCAAACATGAGACCAGTCAAACGATCGGATAATGGATGATTACCTGGGTGGGATAGGCCAACTCAATTAACAGTAATGGCGCCGCGTTCAAACAGAACGTCAGCCCAAATCCAACTGTGGCATAAATAAGGAATGGTAAGAGACGAACTGGATTTGCACAAACTTAGAATCCGCGCAGTGATCAATACTGTAACGGTCCAGGCCGATATTTGCAGGGCCACGCCAGCTAACATGATCACGGAGCCAATAAATAACGCGGCACGTCGACCTAGAAGATCCGACGCGTAGGGAGTGAAAGGCAGTCCCTAAAGGAAAGGTCAGGATGCAGGCGATGGTGAAAGGGTTAACATACGACGAGACCACCTATACTCTGAGCAGAGTTGATGACACCTGAAAGATATTTGAGCAAGAGGGGAGAAAATCGAGCAGGAACAAGTACCAAGGGTAGTCCCTTTCGGATAACCGAAATAGTCTTGCCAATCAGGCAAAATTTGGAGCCCTGATACCTAGATGAGGAACGACGCGTACGGATTGTTGGTAGGCGTACCGTTGATCAGAGATGAGTCCAATCCATTTGCTGAAGATGTGAGGAGAGGTAAGATCAAGCATATATTTAACAACAGGATCCCTAAAAATATATTTAACAGGTATACGCGAAAGAATCTACTGTACAACTCACCCCTGTTGGTCCACCAAGGGCCTCTGTGGATGAAATCCACCACTGTCCAGTCGGGAACCGGTCGAGGCATTGAAATATAACCTGTGAAGGTGGGGGCAAGGAGAGTGGACGCAAGTGTCGGT